>CM031620.1:30773030-30780530 GCA_018398815.1 Conus ventricosus
AAAGCAATACATCACCTTGCAAAGAAATACAACCAAACACAACGCCAAGCTAGACATCACAGCACAACATAATGCACAACAGCCCAAAGCAAGACAACACAATACAAAATACAACTATAGGTTTAAAAAAAAAAAATAATGCAAAGCAATACACAACAATGCAAAACAATACAGTACAAAGCAAACCAACACAACACTATGCAAAGAAATACAGCGCAATACAATGCCAATCAATCGACCACATCACAATGTAATGCATAACAACACAGAACAATACAACACAACACAACAAAGAACAATACAACACAACACAGAACAATACAACACAACACAGAACAATACAACACAACACAGAACAATACAACACAACACAACACAGAACAACACAACACCAGCCCTGATGTGGCCCTTTGCGGTCGGCTGGGCTATAAGCAACACTATCTTATCCTAACAATACAACACAACCATACAGAACAATACAATGCAATTTTTAAAAATGCACACAACATAAAGCAATGCAACCCAAAACAATATAATGTAATACACCACTACACCATGCCAAACTACACAATGTGAAGCAATACAACATGCCATGATACAACACAAAACAACTCAATTTCGTGTAATATGATACGATACAACACGGTATAAAGCATTTCAACACAACACAACAAAACATAACGCAATACAAGCAGAACAACACAATACCATTCAACATGATAATAAAATGCAACATAACAAAACAATACAACAACTGTACAAAGCAGAACACAGACCTGTTTACCCTAAAACTGCTATTGGTGTACTTTTCAACAAAAATGAGTGTATTTTCCACAAAGAGTGCGCACAAAATTCCAAATCTTTGTAAAACCGGGGATAGGAGGTGGGGGTGTTGGTGGAGGGACATTCATTTTCACCTGCCATCACTTACGTCTCTAGAATTTCTTTTCCCCCGACATATTTCATTTAGTTTATCATATTCCTCCTATTTTTGCCAAACGTGTACAAATTACAGCGAAATCGTATCGGTAAACAGGTCTGAGAACCCCACAACTTTACACACTACAACTCCACCCGATCCAACACAGCTGAAGATGGACTCACCCCGGCCAGCTGAGCTTCCTTCAGCCTCTCCTCAAAGGTCTTGGCCATCTCCTCCATCTCCTTCTGGTTGTTCTCCAGTCGACTCTTGTACTCTTCCTCCATCTCCTCCTTCAGTTTGGCCAGTTCTGCAGCCCACACATTGCATCACATCACACCACACCACACTGTATGGTACACAGTCTCTCTTTCACTCCGTCTCCTCTCACGTTTGGTGTGCTCTGTCCATACAGACCACCTGACATCACATTACATCTCACTGCATCATTATCTTCTTTCCTCCAGCTTGACCAGTTCTGACTGCATGGTCGCCATACCATGTTACTCCACACTGCATTATGTGACCTCTCTCCCCCTTAGTTTCATCCCAGATTTGACCACACGGATGATGTCACATAATGAAACACCGCACCGCTTGTATCTCTTACATCCGTATCAGCAAAACTACTTGAACACATAATATATAGTAGCATAATGGACCATCTTGACAAATATGACTTCTTAAATAACGCCCAGCATGGTTTTAGACAGCGAAGGAGTTGTGAGACTCAACTTATAACAACTCTCAATGATTTTAATAACTGTCTTAACAACAGACAGCAAATAGATGCAATTGTATTAGACTTTTCTAAAGCCTTTGATAAGGTTGACCATGAGGGCCTGCTGCTTAAATTAGAACATATCGGCATTGGCGATTCTTTGCTAAAATGGGCTAGATCATTCCTCGTTGGGAGAACGCAAAAAGTTGTTGTGGAAGGGTCGTCATCCCATTGTAAACCAGTCTTGTCAGGTGTACCACAGGGAACTGTTCTGGGGCCCTTGTTTTTCTCAATTTATATAAATGACATAAGTAGAAATCTCTCTCCTGGAACTACTATAAGGCTTTTTGCAGATGACAGCTTAGTATATAGAACAATCAGAAGCAAGAATGATACACGCATTCTACAAGAAGATCTAAACGCTTTACAAGAGTGGGAAAGAACTTGGAAAATGGAATTTCATCCCCAAAAGTGCCAAGTGTTGCGTATATGTAACAAACGCTCACCAATTAGATCAGATTATTCTATCCATAATACTATTCTTAAAGAAACTAATGCTGCAAAATATTTAGGCGTGATTATAGATAGTCGTCTCAAATGGAAAGAACACTACAATTTAGTATGTAAGAAAGCAAATAACATCTTAGCTTTCTTATACAGGAATATCAATGACTGCCCCCAAAAGGTTAAAGACGACTGCTACAAAACACTGGTTAGACCAGTATTGGAATATGGTTGCTCAGTTTGGGATCCTTAACATCTAAAGGACATTGATAACCTTGAAAAGATTCAGAAGAGAGCAGCACGGTTCGTAACAGGGAACCACATCAGAGAAATGGGGAATACTAGGAAGAACATGAGGAAATTAGAATGGAAACCCTTAGAAGAGAGAAGAGCTTTTATCAAACTTAACATCTTCTTCAAAGGCAGAGCTAAAGTAATTGATATTCCAATGGAACAACTAGTATGAATAAAAGTAGCACCAGGAGTGGCGGTCAATGTTATACCATACCTGCATCAAATTTTGACAGCCACTTACATTCATTTTATCCTAGTTCTGTACGGCTGTGGAACTCACTGCCGGGTGCCATCAAGATTGCCACAAATGCAATTCATTTAAAAAACAAATTGATACGACAGTTTTGAGATCTGCATATTGACGATTTTCTATTTTAACTTCCCCAGATATTTTACTGTTACCTGGGCCTGAATTTGGCCATTGCTTTTAACTTCTTGAATATCGAGTGCGACCCCTTGTTGCCAAATTTGCTCCAGGGGCCAACAGTCTGAGTCGCACTATTTTATGCTATTTTATTTTACTTTTTAACATGCGCACTGGTGACCTACTCGTTTTTGAGTGAACCAGTATTTTAGGAAGAAGAAGAAGATATCATGACCATTCTCCCTTTCCCTCTCATCCTCAATGAAAGATCATCATCACAGAACAACATTTTACCTCCAAAATGCAGATACATTGTTGTTCACGAGACCATCAAAATCAATGCATAAATTCTGGATTAGTAGTTTCCATATCAGCACAAACACATACATTTTTATCTTCCTTCCAACCTGCATCTACACTGACGAAGACACAGACACACACAAACATACACGCAAACACACACTCCCTCTCCCCTCCCATACACACAAAACACAATGAATACACAGTTTGTCAATTCATTTTCAGTCCCACCAATAGTCCTGCAGAAATATGGACAGAGCACTTGGCTACACAGCAGGTGGTTGCAAGTCTGCACCACCTGCAGGACCAGACTTGTACACCCTGAAAAACCCTCTCAGTGCACGAAGCAGTCCATGGGTATCTGATTCAGTTCAGTGAAAGCTGAGACAGGATGGAGAGGGTTGGGCTCTGGCTCACATAATACTGTGCCCTTGGCACGATGAACTTAAGAAGTTTGAAAAATTATTGATAAGGCTCTGCCAAAAAACGTAGACCGACGAATCACAAGACAAAACATGACGCATTTCAACCTCTTAGGTCTTCTTCAGGCATGATACATAACACTCAGGACAACAAAAATGAGCGAGTAATCTTCATCCAATTTGGCGCAAGATGGCCATTGTCTTGTGATTTGTTTGTCTACGTTTTTTGGCACAGCCTTATCCATAATGTTTCAAATTTGTTTAGATTTCCGCCATGCAGTACCCGCCCTTTGTAACTAGATTGAACTTTAAGAAGTTTAAGAACTTCTCTAAATTCATTATCCTGTGTTTTAGCCCAGTGCATTATACCCATCACCCCCAACCCCCACCCCCTTCCTTCTACTCCATCCACTACTCCCTCATTTCCACTTCTGCATGGCAGAGATGCTTGTCATTCATCATCTATCATGACCTCCTTTGTGCTGTTGCCAGAGAAAGGTCCTTCACATCTCCCTAACCCCAACCTCCCTCTTTCCTACCCCTACCCCTTTCCCCTTCCTCCTTCCACATTTGACAGCACCACACACCTGCATCGCTGAGATCCTCATCATCGTCCTTCATGACCTCCATGGTGGCTGACCCGGACAGCATGGCCTTCAGCCTATCGTTCTCCTCCTGCAGTTCACGGATCAGTTTCTCTGTCGGGTCTTCGTTCACCATGGCCTTGGTCTTGATCTGTTTGGCTCGATCCGCTGCAATGCATGTCAGTTGAACATCTCTTTTAACAGTTGTTGTTTGGAAGTTCAGACTGAACTTAACCTTGTGCTAATCAAAAACAAAAACAAGCAAAAAACAAAACCACACATACAAAAATGAAAAACTAAAAACAAAATATTTTTATAAAAAAAAAGAAAGACAAAAAAAAAAGAAGAAATATCCTCATTTTGATTTGCTGGTATAACTTTCTCACATTAGATTTCTCTATATGAAATTCAGGAGTGTTGCCACATAATAGTTTATTCTATACTACAAATGCAGCAGTTTTCACCCTTTTTAGTTTATTTTTTCAAAACATACCTGGAAAACATTCAGTGGCATTTTATGTGTACAGAGTCTGTTGATCATATTGGAATGACTGATGCTTTCAGCTAAAATAATGCATTCAGTTGATGTTGCAAAGACTCCCTCTACATATTACATCATGATAGGGTCAAAAACTGCTCTGGTATTTCTAACTAATGTAGGAGTGTTCCAAACAAGAACCAACCCCACCCACCCCCACATCCTTTCTTTTTTTTATAAACCTATTCTGCTTATCTTTGTTAATCACATTTCACCACTGACAAATATTCAAACAAAGTTAATATCCAGGTTTTTTTTTCAAAATCATTTTGTTTCATGCCAGCACAATATCTGGTTGAGCTGCTTTTTTTTCAGTTTATCAAAAATTACCCAGTAAACTGTATGATTTCAGAGCCCAGCCAGTGCCGAAAAGTTCAGATTTGGTCCAGTCAATCAGCCCTTGATCCAGACCAAAAACAGTTGAAAAAAAAGAAAGGTCAACACATGAAAGTTGTAACTAGGTGAAGAAATGTGTAGTTAGATCAAAGTAGGCAACTGTGGTGATTGCATTTGCCTGTTATTCCAGTCTCCATTCGTCCAGGTACATCCCCATTACCAAACAAACAAAGATGCACAGAATATCGATAGAAAGGTTCCCTGCCAAGAAGTCTTTAGAATGCAGAAGCATTATGGATTTATTGCAACACTCACCATATCGGAGGGTGGACAAGGTCTCCTCATAGTTGATATCAGCAGGGCTAAGGGCAGCAATCTGAAACACAAAGATCCTCCATGGTGTATGTCCCACAAATAAAACCATACACGCTGCCACATCGAAAATAACTTATAAGATCACTGATTAATTCATGACAAAAATTTCTACCAGAATGAACCATATGAGGAGATGCGTATGAACAGGTTATGCATAGGTTTCTGCGATCGCTATATAAAATGACCAAGATACCACAAAATATAACCTAAATATTGTATGTGTTGTTTCTTTAAACAAACAAACACTAAATGAATTAATAAACCATATGAACTTATATAAGTGTAATGTCTTTCAACCAATCAAATTTTGTCAGATTTTGACAGGAAAACTAATCTTCATCAGGAACGTCACCTATGATATATAAATAAGAAAATTACTTCTGAACTCCAGCAAAAATATTCAACCAAGTGAATTTCATGCAGTTAACTTTGAAAAATTATTGGTAAAGCTCCGCCCCAAAAACGTTGACAAACGAATCACAAGACAAAACACAACGCGTTTCAACCTCTTAGGTCTTCTTCAGGCAAGATACACAACACTCAGGACACGAAATGAAAAGCAATCACATATCTTCATCAAATTTGGCACAAGATGGGCGTTGAATCATGTAATTATGTAGTTCATAGATGCAGTTCAAACTTCAGACAAAGAGAGGTTACCCCTCGACCACTCGTTCCCTTGAATGATATTGCATTTTGGAAGAACAAAAGATGAACAACTTGCGTGCGAGGGAGACACTCTGTGCTTCCCTTTGGAGTGGAATGCCCATGATTCATTGGTGGGTTATCTCTGTCTATACCCATGAACTTTAAGAATGTTTATCTGACCAGAGTGATCAGCCTGTGTCTGCCTTTTTGTACAGTTAAGTTTGTGTTTTCTTGCAGAAATTATGCAGTCCACCCAGGCATGCCAACAGCCCTGTGAATGTTATGGGTGAATTCTATACAATGTCAATGTCCAGTGCTAATCTTGTATCTAATTTCAGAAAAAAAAGTGGGGGGGGGGGGTAAAAAAGAAAAAGAAATACATCCTAACATTTCTAAGTCTTTGAAATGTTAGTAAATACTTCAAGACAAATGCAATCTTTAATGCACACTATATGACAGCATGATTGTAATGGAGGTTTTGTAATTATGGTGAACAGTATTCAGCTTCATTAAGCTGTGAACAAAATCTTTGCAGTGACGTGTTTTTAGCCAATATCATTTCAATGTAAGGTAAACAAAAAGTGCGTATCTCCAGCACCTAGTCATCAGTGATACTGCAATACACCCCTTATATCCGCATTGTCAGGTATGAGAAGGTGGACAAACTCTCAATAAAAAAAAAAGGGGGGGGGGGGGCAACATTAGAATAAGCAGTATGCCCAGAGTTATGGAAAAAGGCAGTAAATCCGAAAAGCCATTTTAGAGCCACACTGATGGAACTGTGGCCTGGATATTGGAGGGAACAGTATCCAACTAATGAACCTGGGGCCTAGTATTGCGAGCCATCATGCTGAGGGTCAGAACAGGACATAACCAACTCCTTTCCTATCTGTATACAAGTAGCATCTTCCACATAGACGAAGGCCAACTCCTTTCCTATCTGTATACAAGTAACGTCTTCGACATAGATGAAGGCCAACTCCTTTCCTATCTGTATACAAGTAGCATCGTCCACATAGATGAAGGCCAACTAATTTCCTATCTGTATACAAGTAGCATCTTCCACATAGATGAAGGCCAACTAGTTTCCTATCTGTATACAAGTAACATCTTCTACACAAATGAAGGCCAACTCCTTTCCTATCTGTATACAAGTAGCATCTTCCACACAGACGAAGGCAAACTCCGTTCCTATCCGTATACAAGTAGCATCTTCCACACAGACGAAGGCCTACCCCACTGACTCCAACCCACATTTTGCAGTCCTGTCCCGTCTCTGATGCTTTGAGACACCAAACATAATCCCAGCCCAACACAGCTCCAGGAAAAAATCTGTGGGGATTAGCAGGATCACTGCTGCAGATTATAATTTTTGCCACACACACAAGAGGTATCACCAACGCGGAAGGAAAAGAAGACATACACCTCCGTTTGTATATTTTTCTCCCGTTCACCTGACTGTGCTGCGAGGTCTGACCCAGTCTAGATTTGGATG
>CM031620.1:30785530-30810530 GCA_018398815.1 Conus ventricosus
AGAGCGCTTGTCGAAACAAGATAATGATGTTAACAGCAAACAGCAGGGCACACAGAAACACAAACGAAAGACTTGATGGTCAGAAAATCTTACAGACATCTACAATAGCACGAGCTCTGGGATTCCCAAAATTGCTCAATCAGATCCAACGAAAAAACTTGCAAATGAATTGAATACTGTTCCACAAGACAAAGAAAATATAAAATCCAACAATCCTCTTTCTCCCGATAATGGCAAAAAAACAATTTTGCAGATGGAAAAATCAGAAGGAAAAGAAAATACTCCTGTGGTTGAGACAGTGGATGACAGTAGTGGTCAGAAAGCTCAGATGTTGAGACTGAGAACGGCAGTGACACAAACACACTGGTGGAAGATGATGTTCCAGTGAACAAAAAACAAAAATCGGCAACTCTCTGCTTCCATCATAACTATCTTGCATGACTCTGTTCTTTCAGAGTTACCCAGAAAGACTTGGTCATTCATACGGATTTAACGTCGACATGATAGCAGCACCAACAGCAGAAAGTTGCAAGATAACATTCGACAAAACTTCCATTCCTTCAGACGTGGTATTAGTACACATCGGAGTGAATGACTTAAACGATGGTGAGCCTCAAACAGCAAGCAACAAGCTAGCGAGTGCTGTGAGGGAACTGCGTGCAAAAGTAAAACCTACTACCCATATAGTAGTGAGTAAGGCCTGAAGAATCGGAACGAATTCATGCAAAAAAAGGTCGATCTATTCAATGCTCTGCTGGTACAGAACTGCATAGATTTGGAAAACACAACATTCATTGGACACGACCACATCTATCCGCAATATCATCTCAAAGACAACTTCCACACAAACCAAAAAGGAAGCAGTATCATTGCGGCTGGCCTTGGGCGCCACTTAGACAATATTCTGTGGGAAAAACCATCAAAAAAGAAACAATTGAAGAATAGAAGTTGCGTGACTCGCAAAGAAATAAGAAAGCAATTTACAGGCGAATGAACAAATGAAAAATCAACTTGAACAACCTGAATACAGATTTGGAAGCTGCAAAGAAATGAAGAAGAGGAACATGTACATGAACGACCATGTCGACAATGCAGAAGAGATGCATTGCAATCTCAACATAACTCAACTCAAGACGAAGAAGGCATTCAGGTGCATGAAAGAAACACTGCGGCAAAATGATAAAGACTTCTGCCATAAACCCAGCTCTAGTCATCACAATGAATTAGAATGCACAGGAAGAAGACGTCAGAACAACAAAGACATAAAGCAGAGACCAAACGTGAAAGAAACCACAGCAACGAAACAATTATGAGATTGAACACTCAAGAGAAAGAAAACAAGAACAAAGCAATGAAGATTACTCATACAAAGGAAAACTGCTGCAACAAGGCAAAGAACAAGGATGTGGATGTGAACAACAATGGAAACAACATCGTGAGGTCAGATATTTTGGAAGAAATGAAAGAAAACAGCAAAGAAGATATCTTCCAGTTGGTTCGCAAGAAAGAACGACTCATGGAGAAAGACATGTTGATAGGTACCCACAGGAATGCAACCTTGAATACCCATATCTACAAGGGAGAAACTTCCGTCAACAAAAACAGAGACAAAATAACGAAGACAGATATCGAGGTAATGAAGACTGGCGTCGGCGACGAGTTAATGAAACTGACTGCAGTATGAGAAGATGCTAAGCCAACAATACGATGAAGAAATTGACCTGTACAGAAGAAACAGATATCGAACAAAGAATGAAGACTACTATCACAGAGATGGACGGATAAAAGAAGGTACGGAGATCATTCATCTTATTCAAGGGATAAACGTGAACAACAAGACAACTGAAATGACGGCAACAAAGGAGAATCAACACATCCCAGTTACACAACTTGGATCAATGGAACAATGATCATTTGACTAGTCTGCAGCACCAAGAATAACGAGCTACACTAATCATCAGAATTCTGTACAGGTCGAGATGCTAAGCACTATGCAAATCGTAATTACACATTATGGAAATGTATGATGATGGCGACTACACTCCACAACGAAAGTTCAAATACCAGCGATGAACAACAAGACTTTCCAAACCAGCGGTACAGTTGCTAAAGAAGAAAGAGGACATAGCGTTTGTCACCAAAAGCTCCAAAGTGAAACGGACAATAATATAATTGGAAAAATACAAGTTAAATAAGTAACTAAATAATATCAACAGACACATTGTAATCAGTGACACTTAAATGATCGATTAATTATAATTTTGATGTAAATTAAAACGTGATGAAGAAAAAGTACCACTATAAATCTGCTAGTAACTTAGCAACTACGTTACATAATATAAAGCACAGTATGGGGAAGAGAAAAATAAGTATCCTCTCATGGAATACTAATGGTTTTATAGGAAACATTGATGGTATTAAGACAAACAAATACAAAGACTGGCAGTTTATTCAAAAAAACAAAATCATATGATATAGTGTTCCTGGAAGAAACTCATTTAACATATGAAGACACAAAGAATATACATTTTCCACACTTTGCACCTGGAGTTCACTATTGTCGTGAACAACACAAGAAAGCTGTAAGGCTTCAGGAGGGATTTCAGTGTTTGTAAAACATGAAATAAGAGAACAAGTCAAATTTTTACCACAAAGTAATGGAGATATAGTTTGGATGTCTATACCAAATGTAGACAAACAGGAGAGAGACACCTATATATGTTGCTGCTATATACCGCCACAATACTCATCATATGGTAGAAATAATGCGGATTGATATAGGATAAATTACAAAATGATATAGAACATTTTTCGCTGAAAGGCAACATTATTATTTGTGGCGATTTTAATGCTAGGACTGGAACATTGATAGATTATACGGAAATAGACTCAATTCATGATTGTTTTATCCCAGGTCACTACAATCGAATTAATAACACATACAGTAGATGCTCTATGGACCATGTTGTTCACAAAAATGGAAGAGATTAATCAACATTTGTACGGACAACAGCCTTCTTATTCGAAATGGTAGACACTGGGTGATTTGGAAGAAAATACACTTGTCATATACACCAAGGTAGTAGTGTGGTAGACTACTTTATATGTTCAGAAGAACTTACACAAAATATAGTTGAAATGAAAGTTATGGACCTAAACCATTTTTCAGATCATTGTCCACTCAGTGTGACACTATATTTACCTATAATGAAAAATGTAACAAAAGACAGGAGTTATTTCAGTAAGAGCACACTTTACAAGCAAACTAATGGTCAAAAGGAAGAATACGTAAAATTTTACTGGGATGATAACTCCGCTGATGCTTTCTTGTACAGCTTTAAAAACAACGCAAATTAGTGAATCATACAAGAAATTAAAAATCATATTGATGAACCAATCACAGTTGATTTAGCCACTCTTGTTTTGGAAAAGCTTACCAATACATTAAAGAATGCTGCAAAATTGGCATTAACGACATAAGCTTATAACTAAAAGAAAATCTAGAAAACACTCCAAAAAATGGTTTGACCAAGACTGCTATATTCAAAGACGAGATCTAAAATCTTTAAGAAATGCACTGAAACAGAAATCCACAAAATAAAAACATTACATGAAAAGTACTTTCAACAAAATGAAAATATACAAACGTTTGTTGAAAAGGAAGAAAAAGATTTATAAGAACAGATTAGTTCAGAGTCTGAATGAAGCATATTTACAAGATCCAAACAATGTGTGGAAAACATTAAAACAATTACATGAAGCAGACTCTCAAAACGAAATAACCATGGAGCGATAAGTAGTACAAAGTGGCTAGACCATTTACAAAATCTTATTGGTACAGAGGTAAATGTTGAGGCAGAGGCAAAACTAAAAGTAAATTCTAAATTGGAAAAACTCTCTTCAGAATTAAGTTACTCTGATCTTGATTTTCCAATATCATCTAAAGAAATTTTAGATGTTTCAAAAAATATGCGTAACAAAAAGCGGCTGGAGAAGATGGATTATTAATGAAATAATAAAAACTAGTTTACCCGATACAGGTGAAATAATTAGAACTTTATTTCAAAGTATTTTTTACTCAGGAGCATATCCTGAAGCATGAAGAGGGAATAAATGTCCCCATTCATAAATCAGGAGATCCCTTCAATCCTTCAAATTATCGAGGTATAACAATTAAATAACTCTCTCAGTAATTTGTTCTGCCATATATTAAATCGCCGAATAACAAACTTTTTGGAAGAAAATCATCTACTAGCAGGAGAACAAGCAGCTTTCACAAGAACACAGAACATCAATCATCTATTTGTGTTAAAAAAATTGTTGATGATATAATGAAAAGCAGAAAAGATCGCCTTTATGGTTGCTTTATCGACTTTGAAAAAGCGTTCGATAACGTTTGGCATGAGGCACTTTTCTTAAAAATACATGAAATAGGCATACAGGGAAACTGTTTCAGAGTTATTAGGAACATGTATGAAAATTCCAAAATATGCACAAAAACAAATGAAGGTCTATCCCGAAACATAAACGTACGTAAAGGAGTATTACAAGGAAATGTTCTTCGTCCAACTTTATTTAATATCTTCGTAAATGATATTCCAAAGTAATATGGGGAGACAGATAGTCTGCATACTGATGAAAAGACCCCTATATCATGTTTAATGTATGCAGATGACCTAGTTATTTATCTAAAACAAAGAAAGGTCTTCAAAACAAGCTTGACAGATTGAATAAATATTGTTTAACTTGGGGTATGAAAATTAATGTACAAAAGACAAAGGTATTGATATTTACACATAAAAAACCCAAAGTCCCATCTTATTAAATTTGGTACTGAGATAATTCAGACAACTGATCAGTACAAATATCTGGGAATAACTTTGCATTCTGACGGCTCCTTTATTATGGCAAAAACTCAACTTGCCAAGCAAGCAAGTAAAGCTTCACATTCATTATATCGATTAATCGAGGAACCAACATCGTTTTGATACAATATTACAACTTTTCGATACTTTGGTTACTCCTATAGCAACATATGGAGCAGAAGTTGGTTGCCATGGTCTGAGAAAAGTACAATGTCTAACATGGACTCATTTTGACATATCGATTTTTTTCAAAATAGTATTTCTTCAAAACACCCACATGAAAACTTAAATATGAAATTCTGTAAACGTCTTCTTGGTTTACACTCAAAAGCAATTAATTAACGACTCTAAGTGAACTAGGAAGATTTCCAATTGGGATTCACATAGCTTGTCGAACCATTGGCTTTGGCTGCATATTTAGATAAGTCGGAAGAAACATATTTAAAAAGGGTAACAACGACATGATGAATAAAGACAAGGAATGCAATATCCATGGCTCTTGTTTATCAAAAACATTCTTTACAGTTTAGGATTAAACCATGTTTTGGTTGAACCAGTCAACACTGAGTAAGCATAGACTGAATTCACTATACAACAACAATTGAAAGCCAGGTATATTCAATTTTGGGCAAAGGAAAAGACAAAATACAGCCGTTTAGAGTTTTACAATGTCATCAAATCATCTGAATATCATATTGAATATTACTTGTTGACTGATATGGACAGTACAAAAAACAAGCGCTATGTAAATGCGTGTTAGCTCGCATGACTTAAATGTTGAGAAAGGTCGCTATGCAGTATTCCACGAAATCAAAGATTTTGTATAGCATGTAATGAAATAGAAGACGAATTTCATTTTTTAGATAATTGTAGAAATATTTTATGACTTAAGAACAAAACTAAAGATACAAGTAGAACAGATGCAAGATCAAACGGATGACCCAGGAAGAAGAATATTTTGTGCCAGTGATTTTAAAAACCAAGTACTCTATTAAACTCCAGGGAACACCAACAGATATTAGCCAGCTTTGTTTTTGAGGCATTCAAAGCAGGCGAAATTGATAATCGAAGAACTTTTTTTTTCTTCTCTTTTTTGTGTAGTCATTGTTTGTTTTGTGCCAAATAATCTTTCAAAGGTGACGGCAATAAAGAATTGTTCTTGTTCTTGTTCTTGTTCACACACACACACACACACTACACACCACACACACACACACACACACACACACACACACACACACACCCCACACACACACACACACACACACACACACACACACACACACTTGCGCACACACACACACACACACAACATCAACAACAATGGAATGTCCAAGAGGATGTAACCCATGCAGTGAAACTGTCCTTGTTGCATTCAGTGACATGGTAAAATACCTGGCTCAGAGTAAATTTTAAAATGTCACCGCAAGTCTCCTCTAAAAAAAATATGGTTAACTGGTCACAAATAGCTTTTGGGGAAAAGGAAAATACAGACATGCATGCATGTATACATACATGTATCTCTTTTTTTCATTTCACTTAAGTTTATAAAGTTTGATGGTAAGAGACCTCTCACACAGACACGGTACATCATCACTGTCGGTCCAAGGGCGCATGTGTGTGTGTGTGTGTGTGTGTGTGTGTGTGTTGTGTGTGTGTGTGTGTGTGTGTGTGTGTGTGTGTGTGAGTGTGTGTGTATGGGTGTGTGGGTGTGGGTGTGTGGGTGTGTGTGTGCGTGCGTGCGTACGTTCGTGCGTGCGTGCGTGCGTGTGTGTGTGTGTGTCTGCGCGTGCGTGCGTGTGTGCGCGCGCACTTTCTCGCATACACGCGTGTACGTTTGTCTACATGTGAATATATATGAGTGTGTGTGTGTGCACATGCTCATGCTTCCCTGCTTGTGTATATATGCATTAATACGCACAAGAGTAAATATATGCATGCACACACATGCAAGTACAGGCGATTGCAATCATGTGTGCCAGTTTTCACTGATGGTTTGCTTGCTTATGTTTTAACCTCAACTGCCCCAAATCTGATGCTCTGGCAGACTGCCATATACACTACTCCTCCCAACTAAGAACACGCATCCTGACCTGCCCCCAACCCCCTCCCCTTCCCATCCCCCTTCTATACCCCCTCCCCTACTTCTCCCAACCCCTCCCCAAAAATGAATGTCGGAGAGCACACTGAACAGGTAATCTAATAGATCTGATGGAACCCAGCACTGATAATTGGCCCTCAGACTAGAGACGCCAAATGCCAAACCTGTGGAAAGCTGATCATTATCTGACTCTACCATGACACTGAAATGCTTGGATGGCATTATAACTGGCAAACTGCCTGAACAATCCCAGTGAACCTTACCAGTAGTGTGTGTGTGTACACACAGACGCAGACAGACACACACACACACACACATAGATACACATACACACGGATGTACAGGTCATACATACACGTGCGCACAAACACACACACAACACACACACACACACACACACAAACACACACACACACACACACACACAACACACAAGACAGCAGCAGTCCCCACACAGACTCACAGCTAACATATAAGACAGACAGGGACAGACAACAGTGAAAGAGAGAAGACACACACAAAGTCAAACAGTCAGAGCAGCACAGAGAAAGAGAGAGAAACAGACTGAAAGAGACTGACAACACCTGAGCGACAAAAGAGGCGAAGAGGCGGAAACCGACAGGGCCGTTCCAACCCAATGAACCTTTCTTCCCCTGGTCAACACCCCCATTCAACCATGACCCTGATCAGTCAGCCCTATCCCTCTAGTCAATACTGGATTTGGACTGACTTTTGCTGGTGAGAGCCTGTACTGTTGGGATAAACCATAAGTGGATGGTGTTAACAACACCAGGGAGGTCAGGTTTCACCCGTGCCTAACAACAAGATTACTGCTGGGCTGATTTTTCATGAAGTTAGAACAGAAATTACAACTATTCTGCCGGACAAAAGGGACAAACAAATCATAAGACAAACATGATGCATTTCAGTCTCTTTGGTCTTCTTCAGGCAAGACAAACAATATTCAGGACAATTCAAAAACAGATAAGTGATTGCTCGTCCTTCGTTTTCATTGTCCTGAAGGTTGTATATCTCATCTGAAGAAGACCAAAGAGGTCAAAAGGCGTCATTTTTGTTTGTTTGTTTTGTAATTTGTTGTCTCTTTTGTCCATTGGAATAATTATAATTTCTCCTCTGAATTTGTTTCAATTTCCACCTACAGTCACCTTATTTTCAAACCGATTTTCATGAAAATCTGGTGCAATGATGGAATGTCGCCAAAGGACAACGTTAAGTTTGGACATTGATCTGGAACAAAGTGTGGGTTCCTGGATTTTCTTTTTCACTTTTTTCAACAACGCATGGCATGGGCATTTTTCGAACATGCTCATAAATTTCTCTAGAAATGACTCGTGTATTGACTTTTCACAATAATCTGACATCTAAATTTCTATGTCAAAACATCCCAAATCCCCACACACAAAGGGAGAGCACCTGTATGTCAATCTGCTGACATGAAAAGGGTTAGAATTCTAGCCAGCCATTCCCTGTTGCCTGGAGGCTGACAATAGAGAGAAGGGGTGTGTGTGTGTGTGGGTGGGGGGGGGGGAGTAAATGCGGTAGTCTGTAACCAGCCTGTGGCAGAGCAGATCAATAGCACGCAGCCAGTGTGGCCACGACCCTGTCAATAGTTCCTGCTCTCATCAATAGCTCCCTGCCCACTGCACTGTTTTCCTGTCAAACCAATACCGCCCAACTGTCCAACCACTGATCTCTCTTTGGCACTGTTCGATGGATCTTTCCTCACCATCTGATGGGTCTTTCAACTCTGTCTAATGGATCTCCCTACAAAATCTAACCAATCTCTATGCACTGTCTAATAGAGCTTGCCGTAGTCTACCAGATTTCTCTAAATTTTCTGACGGATCTCACCACACTGATGGATCCCACTATACAATCTGACCTTGCCATGCTGTTTTGATGGATCTAACACACACATTCTGCCACACTGTCTAACAAACCTTTCTGTTGTATCAGCTCTTGCCAAACTGACAGATCTCTCTACATAGTTGAACAGATCTTGCAACAACCATCCAATGGATCTCTCTCATTATGTCACGGACCTGGTCACACTGTCAAACGGATCTCACTTTCTGACACATCTTGTCACACCATGTGACAGATCTCTACATAGTCTAACAGATTGTGTATGCATGTCTGCATGTGTGTGTGTGCGTGTGTGTGTGTGTGTGTGTGTGTGTGTGTGTGTGTGTGTGTGTGTGTGTGTGTGTGTGTGTGTGTGAGCATGAGTGTGTGTGAGCATGAGTGTGTTTGCGTGTGTGTGCCCACATGTATGCATGCACATGTGTGCGTCCATATGTGTGAGTGCAAATGTCTGTATGTGTGCACGAATATTAGAGTATGAGCGCGTGCATAAGTGTAAAGGTATAATAAAGTCACAGCGCATACATTTCAACCAAAGATTACTCCGACAACAATATCTCTGTGTCAGTCAGAAGGCAATAAGACAGTCCAAAAAACAACTCCTGTTCATGACAATCTGATTGCCCTGAACACATAACTGTACAATACAGATGTCTACACACACGGTCATGACAGGTGCGCTTCCTTTTTTCACCTGGAAAGGTTCCAGACTGGAACTCCAACCATTCTAAATTCAAACCTGGGATACACACACAAACACACACACGCACACACACACACACACACACACACACACACACACACACACACACACACACACACACACACACACACACACAGCTTCCAACACACACTCTCTGAATAAAGACTTCCTCCCTTTCAAGACCTTTTTATCTGCAACAGTTGTCCTTGTCTGTGCCAGATTTACCTCCAAAAAAAAAATCCCCTCCCCTCCCCTCATAAAGACCACTTTTTTTAACATTAATGTCTTAGTCTGTGCCAATATGTCTCCCAATAAAGTGTCCCTTCTTTGAAACTTGTTTCCTTGGATCATTCTTGTTTCTGCCTGTATCGGATTTCTCTCCTGATACAAAGTCCCTTCCTTTAAACAAGTTTCTTCTGGTCATTCTTGTTTCTCCTGTATCGGATTTCTCTCCTGATACAAAGTCCCACTCCCTTCCTTTAAACAAATTTCTTCTGGGTCATTCTTGTTTTTGTTCTATATCAGAGTTATTTGCCAATCAAGAGTCCTTTAAAAGATTTTTCAACCGTCCCTTTTTTCTGTCTGTATTAGATTCATCTCCAAATATAGAGTCATCTCCAAATATAAGAGTCACTTCCTTGAAACTAGTTTTTCTGGATCATTCTTGTATATGCCCGAATAAAATTTACCTCCTAATAAAGCCTCTCTTTCCTGTAAAGACTTCTATTTCTGGAACATTCACACTTTTGTCACAGCTATATTTGCCTCCCATTAAAGCCCCCCTACCCCCCCCCCCCCCCCCCCCCCCGCACCCACCCCCACCCCAAACACACACACACACACACACCTTGATGACCCAATGTTTCAATAGTTATTTCTGCAGGCTTTTACCAAGAAGTTCCACTGCTCCAAGAAAAAGAGAGAAAAAAAGGAGGGAGGTATTATGTAACAATCACCATGATGGATGATTCATAATGCAACTTAAGCACTTGAAGCAACACAGTAAAAAGTGCTGACTGGATTGTATTCATTCATTCATTTTTCATTACGCATTAACACACGATGCAATAATATCAACACTGAAGTACAATTAAAACATAACTCTAGGGAAGAAAAAAGAAACAGGAGGGGAAAAAAATGTCAGCCAGAAAATTCTTTGACAATGTTCCTAAAAAAATGGAACCAAGCTCTGAGTAACTGCAGTTTTAGTCGAGCAATTTTTTTTTCCCCAACCTCCACCTTCCCCTTGCCCACTTCCTCCCCTACCCCTCTCCTGACTCCTCCCCCTCCTCCAATCAACGTCCACCCACCAGACCCATAGCACACACAACCTGGACGTAACTAAGAGCAACGGCCGGCTGTGACCGTCAACTGTTTGCATTGCCCAACACCCCCATCGATGTCGGGGGCGAGCTGTTTTGGAGACTGAAGTCGAGTTTCAGCGTCAGTTTTGCCAGGAAGGTGGCGCTGTATGGTGATCTGTCCATCAGGTCAATAACACCCGCTAAGCTATTGAGTGTAACAGGTCAAACGGTGTGCCGAGTCACCAAGTATACCGAGTCACAAGGTCAAAGAGTCATAAGTGCAATGAGTTGTAACGCACAATTAATCACAAGGTTTGCAAATCTTGAGTTCTTTTTTTTTCTTTTCTCCGTTTTAGTTTTACTTTTACAGTCCAACTGACAACACTTGTTCTTTTCTGGACTATCACCATACAAGGGGGAAAAAATGGCCCTGTTTTGGAAAAGAAAATAAACAACGCAGACAATATTAACATGTTGTCAAGGTAGCAGCCATGCTGAAGGTGCCAACCATTCTGCTTCATCTCCCCCCCCCCCCCCCCCCCCCCCCCCCCAGTTGACAGCAATTAACAACAAAGCACAAAAATCAATGAACAGTAATTTAAATGCAACCAAAAAACATGAAAATAAAACCATAGGTACAAATATACAAAACAGAATCAGCAGCTGAGCGTCCACTGTAGATGGTGTGCACAGTGTCACCACCTAGTCACTTAATAACAAAAAGTTGGGATGCTATAAATTAAAACCAAAGAAAAAGAAGCGGGGAAAAAAAAGGAAAGGAAAGTAAAATGGGCCACTGAGGAAAAAAAAAAAAGAGATAAAAGAAAGACATTTCACCTATCACTTTTTAACTGCCCCCTCCTCCCTCCCCCCACCCACACCCCAACTGTCACTCCGCTTAAAGACTACGCCTGTTGACGCTTTCTGCTCGGAAGACCGTGTTACACCTGTCAACATTGACACAGCCATGGTTGCAGCCTATTTCTCATGGCCTCCCCACCACCCCCTCCCCCCAACCCCAATCTACTCACACCCCTGCCACCACCACTTACACAATCCTATCACC
Organism: Conus ventricosus; assembly: GCA_018398815.1. NCBI lineage: Eukaryota > Metazoa > Mollusca > Gastropoda > Neogastropoda > Conidae > Conus > Conus ventricosus. The sequence continues at coordinate 30,797,454 of CM031620.1, forward strand.
CCATTTTTTTTTTTCTAACCCTAGGTCCTCAGCCCTGATATGGCCCTTTGCGGTCGGCTGGCTATAAGCAACATTATCTTATCTTACCCTAGGTCCTGTCACCCCACGTCTACCCACCAATAGCACTGTTTATACCTGACCATGGTAGCGTACCTCTCTGATCTCGTGTTTTGCTTTTCTTTTTTCTTTTTTTTATCTAAAGGTACCCCCCCTCTGTCACCGCCTAGTACGTCTTGCGTAACTCACTCTCATTTTCTTTTAAATCTTTTTGAGGACCTTGGTGCGCAAGTCTTAGCTAGCTCTCTCAGTGCGCACGTACCTGTAACATGCTAATTTACTATGTACGGTGGATACCTGACAAGTTCAAGTGCAGCTGACCCACAGAATAAGCGTGGAGCAAAAATATAACATGGACTCAGACTTTGGACTTAAATGGCCAGACATGAAAGAAAGGAGGAAACTTAGTGGTGAAAAAAATATGGATCTATATTGCAATCGCAATCGCAGCAGCTTAGGGGTGGAGGTGGAGTGGAGGTACTTCATTAGCACAATCTTCTGAAAACATGTAAGAAATTATAAATGAATAAGCAAAACTAAGGCTGATAACTGATTTGTTAAAATAATTTTAATAAACAGCCAAAAACTCAATAAAAGAAATAAAAAGACCTCAAAATCAAACGACACCAAAATGTTTGCAAAATAAAGACAGAGAGACTGCCAGACTCAGATATATACAGAATCCAAAACATGCTAAAGAACTGGAAGGAGCCGGTGAGAGATAAATATCGATGCCAGTACCAAAACTAAAAACTATATTTAACCAAAACCCAGGAAATGCACGGATTACATCATATTTCAAATAATTCTTCAAAGCATTTCACCGAGTCCTCAGAGATTATAGTCTTTCGATTAAAAATAACATAAGACTGTAATGTTCAGTGGTTCTCCTTGACTAGCGACCAGCTGATGTGAACTTTAAACTCTCCATGGATTACATCATATTTTAAATCATTCATCAAGTACAGACCTTTGATTAGAAATGACTAAGATTGTAATGTTCAGTGGTTGTCCCTGACCAGCAACCAGTCCATATGAACTTTAACCTCTCCTCCATTCTGACCAAAGTGACCCACGGCATCCTGTAGCCAGATGTTTTTACTATGGATTGACTGGTGTTACCAAAGTGTCAGTTCCACCTCATATTGCAATGCACACACACACTGTTTCAGAGTCAGCACTGATTTGTACCCAGCAGCTTTTCCTCCCCCTCCTTCTCCTAACCTGCAGCATACACCTGATACCCTCTCCCCCTCTCTTTTTCATTATTCACTGCCCACTCTCTCTGTGTATCTCTCTCTCTCCGCTCTCCCTCTTTGAGAGAGAGAGAGAGAGTGTGTGTGTGTATACAAGTCTATCTCTCTCTTCACTTCTCCCTGCCCCCCTCCTCCCCTTGTCTCTCTCTCTCTCTCTCTCTCTCTCTCTCTCTCTCCCCTCTCTCTCTCTCTCTCTCTTCTCCCTTCCCACCCCCTCCCCTGGCCTCTTCTCTTCCCCCAATCCTCCTCCCCTGTCCCCACTCCACCTCTTCTGAGTTGTTGTTGACACTTAAAACTGATGTCACAAGCTGCTGGTTTCATCTGATTTTTTTAAACATTGTGAAGTTCAGAAAAGTGATCCAAGGTTGACATGAGTTCAACTTCACAGTACAATTTCAGAGATGTACACCCACCACTGACTGTTATAGAATGTCATACAAGCATTTCAAAGCTATGAAAACCATGAAGAATTGCTGACCAATAAAAGTGTTCATCCTAATCTCTGTTTACAGCATTTCAAATCTATTACCATTTTGCTGACGGTTATTGAATTTTCTTTTTTCTTTTTTAAACTCAGAGCAGTGGGCATGTATGTTTTATGGTGAATTAAAAGTATAAAAATTGCACTCTTGTTCTAATTAGATCTACAGCACTAAACGCTAATACAGTACACTTTACAAGAGTGCTGAATGGGTTTTAAAATGGCAAAACTCAATCACTTATACATCATATTACCAAAACTCACATTTCCTTTAATGTATGAATCTAGTTTGAAAGAGCAACTGTAGAAAACTAGGAAGTTGTGACTGACAAAACATGTTTTGAAAACGACCTAAACTTCTGTGTTGGTGTTGGGCGAGCAGGCAATCAGAAACAATTCCCATCAATATCTCTGCACAGAGATAAAAGAAAGCTGACAAGAGTCGTCTTGCCAGAACTCAGTCAAGGGAATGCATTTCACATGAAGGTGGCTGTGTGGATTGCAGAGTTTGATCACTCTTTTTTTTTTCTCAGTTTTCAGTTTATCATAGTTCTTCACCCTTCAGCAAACGAAATCAATATTAACACAAAGTCAAGCATGTACACACACTTGTGTGCACAGGCATGCACACACACATAAACACATGCACACACACACGCATGCATGCACACACACACCACACACCACACACACACACACACACACACACTTACACTCTCTCACACACACAACACACACACACACACACACACACACACACACACATACTTACACTCACACACACACACACACACACACACACACACACACACACACACAAACACACACACACAGAGGAAAGATAGAAAGACAGACTAATAAACTGATGAATCATCAATACTCCAGGATAAAGATTAGAGGGTATCTTACAAACTGCCCTTACTGTACGTACAGCATTGCAACACAAATGTTCAGACCCAGTGCCTGAAATTTCCAGTTGAAGTATTTCTCTGCCGAAATGAGAGTACTTGCTTGAAAACCAATTTACTGCGGAAACTTTTCTAAACTCTTGCTCTTGGTAATTTCAACACTAAAATCTCCCCTCACTGAAAGCTGAAGATAACCTGCTGCTGTGCATCATTACTTTAACATCAATATAACTTTAACATCAATATAACTTTAACATCAATATAACTTTAACATCAATATAACTTTAACATCAATATAACTTTAACATCAATATTACTTTAACATCAATATTACTTTAACATCAATATTACTTTAACATCAATATAACTTTCAGAGCTGACATACTGATCCAGTGATCTTGCTGGTTGTTATAAAGATCAAAACAGCAAACTCAACCGATGCAAATGGCTCAAACAAAACCAGTAGTGTGGCCACTGAAAAAGGTTAAAAGGTCAAGTACTACGAAAGCAATGGTCCACTTTCTTACTGCCAACATCCAGTCAGAGAAATATTATATTGGAGCACAGTATCCATGGACAACATTTTTGTTGGTATTTCATCATCTGCACCAGTAAAATACCAGCAATTTCTACTGAACTAAAACCCTGTGGTTGCAGAAAGCTTACAAAAAGAGAAAGAAAATGGCTTTAAGTTTCACAGTAACTGTGAATAGAGAACATATTTTCAACAACTGTATTTGGGGGTAATGTGGTGTCTCAAGTGTCTTCTTCATAAAACGGTGAATAAGATATGCTCAAAGTGTAATGATGCATAGATCTGCCGTTCATTTACACTGACAATCCCCCAACATTACCACTTTGCAAACAGTATTAACACTGACAGGAAATCTCAGATTAATGAACTGATAGAGTGACAGAGCAGAAAACAGATATGGAAAAAGAACCAAGAAATTGTTTTAAACAAAACAGAAAGAGACAGACAGTGGCAAAGAGAAAAGTGTAGACTCAAAACAGGACCCAAAATAAGAAACAAACAGCTGTCACCACACACACACACACACACACACACACACACACACACAGCGACCGACAGAAACAAAAAAGTACAGAACCAAAACAAAAGCAGAGAGGGACTGAGCAACTTGCTGTCACAGCACAATTTGTGGAGAGAGACAACAGGCAGATTTAAACACTTCGAGATGGACGAAAGGTAAATTAAAGAGAGAGGAAGTAAGATGAGGAGGGAAGGAGGGAGGAATGGGGGGGGGGGAGAGAGAGAGAGAGAGTGAGAGAGAGAGAACAGAAAGACAGGGAGAGAGTGAGGGAAGAGTGAGAAAGAGAGAGAAAGAGAGACTGACAGCCAGACAGACACAGAGAACTAGGAACCAAACAAGATCAAATTTAAAACTTTACTCTGTGATAAAAAGACCTGTTGGCAGCGTTTCAGTTCGTGGCAGACATATTTGTGTGTGTGTGTGTGTGTGTGTGTGTGTGTGTGTGTGTGTGTGTGTGTGTGTGTGTGTTGTGTGTGTGTGTGTGTGTGTGTGTGTGTGTGTGTGTGTGTGTGTGTGTGTGTGTATGTATGTGTATGTGCGTGCATGCATGCGTGCATGCATGCGTGTGTGTGTGTGTGCATGTGTGTGTGTGTGTGTGTGTTTGTGTATAAGTATGTGTGTGTGTGTGTGTGTGTGTGTGTGTGTGTGTGTGTGTGTGTGTGTGTGTGTGTGTGTGTGTGTGTTGTTGTTCTTCAGTTTAACGTCTTCCCACACAAGGTGATTTCAGCGGTGTGTGTGAGAGAGAGAGTGTAGAGAGAGAGGAGAGAGAGAGAGAGAGAGAGAGAGAGAGAGAGAGAGAGAGAGAGAGAGAGAGAGGAGAGAGAGAGAGAGAGAGAGAGAGAGAGAGAGAGAGAGAGCGCACTCGCGCGCGCCTGTGTATTTGGATGAGTGAGTGTGCGTGTGCGCTTGTGTGTGTGTGTGTGTGTGTGTGTGTGTGTGTGTGTGTGTGTGTGTAATTTCTTTTTGTGTATGAGGGGTTGTTGAAAGTTAAAGATAAATTCCTACTGGACTACGTAGTAGATGGGGGCATAACGAACAAAGTAAAGCATAATTATTTAATATTTTTGGTAAAGTCAGTGGAGTCGATCTATTATGTGAAATATTAGAACCAGTTTTGAGCACTGTATTCTTTACTCCTGGACAATCTAGTAGCAGGTGACGTACAGAAAGAGTTTCCCCACACATGCATGTAACATTTTTACTGTATTTGGTTCGGAGTGAATTTAAACGCATCCTACACGGCTGTTCAGAGCAAGTTACTTAGTTTTGAGTCGCAGGGGAGTTTACAGCTGCAGAGACCAAGCTGTGAATGCAGGTGAGGGAAAGGAATGTTTCTGCAGGCCGCTCCCCACCAGCCAGCTAACCGCACTGTATTCGGCCAACTGAATGTCATCTGTGCATAGCTGGTCTGGCAGCAATGCGTTCGGCAAGGTTGAGCGGCCATTACAAATGGGGCTGTAGGTTTGATAATTAGTTATTGTCATGAAAAATGTAATATATCTGCACTATTGAGATGACTGAATTGGCGAATTCCCAACAATTCTTTTAATACCAAACTCGACTGGGTTTATTTTCTTGTAGATAACATAGATGCCGCATGAAAGCTTGTACGCAAGTGGTCAGGCAATATTAGAACAATGACAACAAACACAATATTGTGCAAAAATGACATCATCACTTTCTGGGAAGTTAATTTTCCATAGTTAAGTAGTACACAAGTTTGATACATGCCTCTGCTCAGACTACAGCAACAAAAATATTGGATTACAAATGTGTAAAGCCTTGTTTGTTTGCCCTTTCACTAAGTGTCTCAATAAGGACGGAAATGTAAAGCTGTGCCTATGAATTAAAGTTGCTACCTCTCTAGATGTCGTATTTTCAAATTTGTCTAACTGAGTCTTGGGCTGGATGTCGGGATTTGGTTGTATACAGTTGTGATAATATTGGCTATGTGTGTCTTCCAATAACCTCTTGAAACTGTTAAAGGATACTCTAGTAATTAAAGTATAACATTCTGATAGGTCTAGTGAAATGTTCAGAGAAGTCGTTCCATCAATGTTGCGAGCTGCTCTCCGAGCAGCTTGGTCAACTTTCTCATTTGTGGAAATTCCACAGTGTGAGGGCACCCAACAGAAAGTCACATTTATTCTTTTCATCGATAGGAGATGTGTCACATAATTAATTTCTGTAATAGTCTCACAGCGGATCTTTGGATTTAGAGACTGTAAGGCAGAAAGGGCTGACTTTGAATCACTGCACAATAAAAGTTGACAATTTTCTATGGAAGACTTTAAAACATACTTCAGGGACATTAGAATAGCAACTAATTCTGCAGTAAATATTGACAAGTGTTTGCCAAGATAATATAATTCCTCCACTTTTGATTTTGGTATTATAAAAGCTGCTCCTGCTCGATGGTCATCTAACACTGAACCATCTGTAAAAATTTGCAGATGATCCTTATATTGATTTTCCAAATGAGAATTTACATAATTTTTTAAAAGATATGGTGGATCGTTTTTGTTCAGTTCAGTATAATTTGTGTCAAAATTTGCTTTGGTTTGTTCCCATTTGGGAGTGGGTGGAAAGGACGGATTGACAGTTATTTTGCTTTGGTTAATGTTGGTTTTTTTCAGAAGAGTAGATGTGTATGACTGAATAGATTTTGCTGATTTTATGTCTTTTGCTCTTTTAGCAAAATCTGTATCTGAATTTAGGGATACTTCATTTGTACAGAAACTTTTTTGTGAAAGGTTCTTTAAAACAAATTTGGTGGAGGACACTTTTCGAAACTCGTTCAAAGGTAAAATTCCAATTTCATAGTATGTCCCAATGTTGCAGGTATGTGTGGGAACTCCAAGAGCAAGTTTATATGCTTTGCAGTCTACACTTTGTAACTTATTAAGTAGATGCTGTGGAGCGCTGAAGAATACTTCTTTAGCATAAATCAATCTAGACCGCACAAGAGCAGAAGATAGGAGTGTTAAACTCTCTTTATCTTGTCCCCATTTTTGTTTGCTTATGATCTTTAGAAAGTTTAAACTTTTTCTTGCTTTATTCAAAATATGTTCAATATGTTGGTTCCATGAAAGTTTAGATGTTAAAAATACTCCTGTGACACACATCACAGAAACACATACACACACACACACACACACACACACACACACACACACACACACACATACACACACACACACCACACACACACCGAAAGCGCACATGCACACACACACGCACTCATGCACACACACACACACACATGTGTGTGTGTGTGTGTGTGTGTGTGTGTGTGTGTGTGTGAGAGAGAGAGATAAATGTGAGACTGAGGGGGGAGGGGGGAGGAAGGGACAGAGAGAGATGAGAGGAGAGAGAAGACAGACAAACAGAAGCGGACCAACAACAGGACCCCCGACAATCACACAGCACGACTAGAAGTGATCATGCTACTGGTAACCACAGTGCACATGTTATATGGAAATCTGAGAGAAAGAGACAGACAGGTACAGACAGAGAGCCAGACAGCGACACACAAAACAAAGCATCCAAACAGGACCTGACCACCCCATCACATCAGACAGCACAACCACATGACCGGCTGATGGTGTACATGATGGTGGTGCCCTACGTACCAGCTGTGGTGAGCGGGAGGAAGAGACAAAGAAAAACAAACAAAAAGCAAAGATCCTATACGGATGAGACCGGACAGTGTGATCAATTGATACGCTGGTGGCGTTCAGGTTTATGGCTACCACAGCACAATGTGTGTGTGTGTGTGTGTGTGTGTGTGTGTGTGTGTGTGTGTGTGTGTGTGCATGAGTGCGTGTGTGTGTGCATGTGCGCTTTTGTGTGTGTGTGTGTGTGTGTGTTGTTGTTGTTCTTCAATTTAACGTCTTCCCACTTAACGTGATTACAGACAGTGTGTGTGTGTGTGTGTGGTGTGTGTGTGTGTGTGTGTGTGTGTGTGTGTGTGTGTGTGTGTGTATGTGTGTGTGTGTATGTGTGTGTGTGTGTGTGTGTGTGTGAGTGTGTGTGTGTGTGAGTGTGTGTGTGTGTGTGTGTGTGTGTGTGTGTGTGTGTGTATGTGTGTGTGTGTGTGTGTGTGCGCGCGTGCATGCGTGCGTGCGTGTGTGTGTGTGTGAGTGTGAGAGAGAGAGAGGGAGTGTGTGTGTGTGTGTGTGTGTGTGTGTGTGTGTGTGTGTGTGTGTGTGTGTGTGTGTGTGTGCGCGCGTGTGCGTGCGCGCATGTGTGTGTGCGCATGTGTGTGTGTGTGTGTGTGTGTGTGTGTGTGTGTGTGTGTGTGTGTGTGTGTGTGTGTGTGTGTAATTTTGTTTTGTATATGAGGGGTTATTGAAAGTTAAAGATAAATTCCTACTGGACTACGTAATAAATGTGGGCATAAGGAACAAAGAAAAGCATAATTATTTAATATTTTAGGTAATGTCAGTGGTGTCGATCTATCATTTGAAATATTAGTACCAGCCTTGTGCACTGTATTCTTTGCTCTTGGACAATCTAGTAATAGGTGACTTACACTAAGAATTTCCCCACATACGCATTTAACATTTTTGCTGTATTTGGTTCGAAGTGAATTCAAGCGCATCCTATGAATTAAGGATACTACCTCTCTAGATATTGGACTTTCGAATTTGTCTAATTGCGTCTTGGGGTGAATGTCAGGATTTGGTCGTATACAGTTTTGATAATATTGACTATCTGTGTCTTTCAATAACCTTTTGAAACTGTTAAGAGATGCTTTATTAATCAAGGTATAGCATTCTGATAGGTCTAGCGGAATGTTAAGTGCAGTCGTGCCTTCAATATTTCGAGCTGCTCTCCGAGCAGCTTGATCAACTTTCTCATTTGTTGAGATTCCACAATGTGAGGGCACCCAACAGAACGTCACATTTATTCTTTTCATCGATAGGAGATGTGTCACGTAATTAATTTCTGTAATAGTCTTGCAACGAATTTTTGAATTTAAAGACTGTAAGGCAGAAAGAGCTGACTTTGAGTCACTGCACAGTAAAAGTGGACAATTTTCTATGGAAGAATTTAAAACATGCTTCAGGGACATCAGAATAGCAACTAATTCTGCAGTAAAAATTGACAAGTGTATGCCAAGATGATATAATTTCTCTACTTTTAATTTTGGTATTATAAAAGCTGCTCCTGTTCTATGGTCATCTAACACTGAGCCATCTGTAAAAATTTGGAGATGGTCCTTATATTGATTTTCCAAATGAGAATTTACATAATATTTTAAGAGATATGGTGGATCGTTTTTGTTCAGTTCATTATAGTTTGTGTCATAATTTGCTTTGGTTTGTTTCCATTTGGGAATGGGTGGAATGGATGAGTTGACAGCTATTTTACTTTGGTTAATGTTGGTTTTTTTAAGAAGAGTAGATGTGTATGACTGAATAGATTTAGCTGATTTTATGTCTTTTGCTCTTTTAGCAAAATCTGTCTCTGAATTGAGAGATACTTCATTTGTACAGAAACTTTTCTGTGAAAGGTTCTTTAAAACAAATTTAGAGGCGGACACTTTTCGAAATTCATTCAAAGGTAAGATTCCAATTTCATTATAAGTCCCAATGTTACATGCATGTGTGGGAACTCCAAGAGCAAGTTTATATGCTTTGCAGTCTACACTTTGTAACTTATTAAGTAGATGTTGTGGAGCACTAAAGAAAACTTCTTGAGCATAAATCAATCTAGAGCGCACAAGAGCCGAAGATAGGAGTGTTAAACTCTCTTTATCTTGTCCCCATTTTTGTTTACTTATGATCTTTAGAAAGTTTAAACTTTTTCTTGCTTTATTCAAAATATATTCAATATGTTGGTTCCATGAGAGTTTTGATGTTAAACATACTCCTAGGAATTTAACAGATTTGACGTATTGTAAGACTGACCCATTCAGGGTAAATTGTGGAAGTTTCTCTGGGTCACATCCAGAGTTAAAAAGCATTAGATTTGTTTTTTCTGCCGAGAGTGTCAATCCATTTTCATGTAAGAAACTACTGATTTTGTTTAATTCATGTTGATATTTGATCTTTATGTAATTTAAGAATCTTAATGGGGTTTTTCTTTTCATAGTGACTTTCATCCACAGACATATGTCGTCAGCAAATTGTACTAAAACTATGTCTTTGGATAAGCCTTTTGTTATATCTGCAATTAGGATATTAAATAAAATTGGAGATAATACTGATCCTTGTGGAAGACCCATTTCCAGTGTTCTAGTGTTGGAATATGTATGCTCTATTCTTGTTTGAATTATTCTACTTTTAAGGAAAGCTTTGACATAGTTATACATGGTTCCATTTACTCCAATAGTTTTAAGTTTATACAAAAGTCGTTCATGCCATACTTGTTCGTACGCTTTCCTTATGTCAAAGAACGTTGCCAGGATGTTTTTTCGTCTTGCGAACTGTTGTTTAACATGTGTTGTGAGTTTTACTAGATGTTCTGTTGCTGATCTGCCTTTCTGAAAACCAGCTTGATTTATAGGGATAATTTGATGTTTGTTACAAAAGTAAAGTAATCTGTTTAGGACAATTCTTTCCATTAGTTTACATGCGTGCGACGTCAGGGCAATTGGGCGGTAGCTGTTTATGTTACTTCGAGGTTTTCCTTGTTTATGTATAGGAACTATGATAGAACGCTTCCATAATGAGGGCAAATTGCCGTCTTCCCAGCATTTTTGAATGAATACTGAGATAAAGCGTTTTACATTAGGTGGGACATGACGTAACATTTCATTAGAGATACCGTCTAAACCCACTGATGTTTTTTTGGTGCCCAGATTAGCAAGACATTCTTCTATTTCTTGAATTGTTATGGGAGCATTCAGATAGTGGTTTATTACAGGGTCTGGATCGTTGTAGACGAACTTTCCTTCTTCTTGCTCTCTGTGCAGTCTATTTTCTGTTGATAAACTATCTATACTGCCATTTTTGGCGAATATGTCAACAAAAGCTTCGGCCTTTTCTAGATTACAAGGGAAATCAGAGTTTGGGAGCTTGACAGGACATTTTGGCAAGTTTACTCCATCTTTCATTGTTCTTAACTTTTCCCATACTTTTTGGGCATCTTTATGATTTGATATTTCATTCTTACAAAAGTTAGACCAATATTGCTGTTTTGCTTGTGCTGTGATGTGATTAAAATGATTTTTTGCTCTTTTTTTCTCAAGAAGCTTTTGAGCGCGCTCTTCTCCTTTGCTTCGTAAATATTCTCTCAGTTTGATGTTTTTCTCCTTTTTCCCTTTTTCACATGTCTCATTCCACCAAGCATTACCTGCGCGCTTTTTTGAACTTGATTTGACAGGTTTTATCATAGGTATTGATTGATTCGCAGCAGATAGCATAGCATTCTGAAACTGATCGTATAGGTCATCAATAGATTGAGTATCAAGTTCTTTTGTGTCAACATAGAATGTTTTTAGTGATTCTGTAAATTTACCCCAGTTAGCTAATTTATAATTATATTTTGGGACTTTTTCCATTGTTAAATCTGTTGGTTCAGGCCTAGAAGTTTCAAAGGTAGTAATGATAGCAATATGATCACTATTGAGTGTGTCATCGAGGGTTTGCCAATCACAGAGTGGCGCTAGATCTGGAGATACTAAAGTTAGATCTATTGCACTTGGCTTGTGCTTTGGGTTGTCAGGAATTCGTGTTATTCTCCCGTCATTCAAAAGATATAAGAACGAGTCGACTAGATTTTCTATAAAACGGTTACTAGTAATCGACTGACAATTCTTTTCCCAAAACGGGGAATGAGCATTAAAATCTCCAGTTATAAGATATCTATTGCTTTTATCTGGTCTTGTATGTAATGATCGTAACCATTCAGAATTAAACTCGTTAGGTCCCCGTGGTAGATAGACTGACACAACAGTTAACACGATGTTAGTATTGACCTGAATCCTGACTGCGCAGGAATAGGAGTCAGGTGTGTCTGGTGGAACGGGACTTGCGCAGGGGTGTAGTTCTCTCCTTCCTTGATGTAAATGGCTACGTTGATTTTTTCATCTGTGTTCCCCTGTTGAACAATTGGGGGAAAATAATAACCAGAAAGTTTAGGTAATTTGTTTCTATGTGTGTTTAGGGATTGTAAGGCCAATACATTGTAGTTTTCTTCTGCAAGCTTTTGTACTAATTGGTCAAGGGAGGTTATAATAGATCGACAGTTCCACTGAAATACCTTAAAGGATCCGTATTTGAACATTAGAAAATTTCACGTATCAACAGAACTTATTTGTAAGCTAGTGCAAACAATATTGAGATATAGTAAATAACAATAATATATCAATGAATGACTGTGTCAATGGAAAATGAATGATGATTTTATACTGCAGTTCAAATATTAACGAGAGTTGCGTTCTAGTCACAAGTGGTGCTGGTGTTTTGCAAAGTTCCACTTTCACCAGTCGCCCAGCATGCTGAACCTGTTGCTCCAGGGGCCCAGGTTGTAGAGCAGAGGATCCGGGTAGGGCTGGTAGTACCAGGATGGCTGGTACCGTGATCGTCCGGTCTTCCTGGGTCGGCTCCACAGCAGGTCTCTCACGTGACGCCCGATGTTCCTAGCCAGGACGCTGGCACCACTGTTGGTGGGGTGGAGGCCGTCACGGAGATGCCAGGAGCTCGTGCGCAGGTTATTATGGCTGATCAGGCTGATGTCGCTGTCTTCATTCAGCTCAGATGTCAGGAGGGCGTTGAACAGATCACTCTTGATGTTAAGTTGAGTGTCTGTGACTGGAGCTATTTTGCTGACGATTATTTTGAGACCAGGATTTTCTTTCTTAATGCCTCTGATACACTGCACCAGATCTTTACTGCAGTCCGTGGGAGATGTTGACTTTAAATCATTCACTCCGCAGTGAATCAGTAGCGCGTCGTGTTTTTGATATGCTGATTTAAATGTTTGTTGTATATCCTTGATTTTGAACGTTTTCCGAGATTCTGCTTGAAATCCAAAGGAATCTCCAAGTCTCTTGTCATTGACTTTGTTTGTCACGGAATCGTGTATGAAAAGCAGACTTGGCAGACCAGACTCAGTTCTTTCGTCATTCTTTTTTCCTCTAGGCGCAGAATCCTGACGTTTTGCTGTCTCCTTGACGTAATGTTTTTTTGCGTCACTTTGTTGTTTTTGCTGTGTTCTATTTGTCATTGTATGGTCGTTTCCTTTGACTTGAGGCTTGTTTGTCGGTCTTTTTTGTTGAAGGCCACCCTTCTGCTGCTCCGCGGGCGATGGTACTGGCCCCGAGCTGACTGCTTCAGCATATGATGTATAAACTGGCTGTTCGGCAGTCT
>CM031620.1:30815530-30837237 GCA_018398815.1 Conus ventricosus
AACAAAACTGAAAACAATAAATGTGTGTGTGTGTGTGTGTGTGTGTGTGTGTGTGTGTGTGTGTGTGTGTGTGTGTGTGGTGTGTGCACACGAAAACCAGTGTTCATGTGAGTATGTGTGCATATATCTGTGTGTGTGTGTGTGTGTGTGTGTGTGTGTGTGTGTGTGTGTGTGTGTGTGTGCGCACAAACACTTGTGTTCATATGAGTATGTGTGCATATATTTGTGTGTGTGCATGTGGCTATGTGTGTGTGTGCATGTGTGTGTGTGTGAGAGAGAGACAGTATATGTGTTTAGCTGTATATTCATGCACACATGCCAGGAGGGATTTGTTATATATGAACATGTCTGTGGCTTCATGCAGAAAATGACCTTTCATTTATAGACCATTGTTAAGGCACTTATTCTTTTGTCAGGCTTCACATGTGGCGCCACATTATTTCCCTTAGTCTTTGAAGTGTCTCCATTGGATAAGGTCCAACTTCTACTGTTATGTACAGAGGCCAACTAAGTCGAACAGGATCCTTATTGACAACATCAAGGCCATTACTTGATGTGTCTGACCTATTACGCCGTTGTTCTGAAACCAGCTCGACACACTTGGCACAGTCCAGCCAGCAATTTTTCAGAGCCCTTGCCTTCCTCATCCCCTCCCCCTATTTGTCTCACTGTCTCTGTCTCTCTTTCTCTCTATCCTTGCATCTGTCTCACTATCACACACAAACACACACACACACGCTTACACTTTGTGTGTGTGTGTGTGTGTGTGTGTGTGTGTGTGTGTGTGTGTGTGTGTGTGTGTGTGTGTGTCTGCGTCCTTGTGTGTGTGTGTGTGTTGTGTGTGTGTGTGTGTGTGTGTGTGTGTGTGTGTGTGTGTGTGTGTGTGTACGTGTGTGTGCGTCTGTGTGTCTGTGTGTGGGTGTGTGTTTGTGTATGTGTGTGTGTGTGACAGACAGACAAACAGGGGGAGGGATGAGGAAGAAAAGGGCTAAAAATAAAAAAATCAAAATAAAATAGCGGACAGACTATACTAAACAAGTGTACATTTGTGAGTGTGTATGTGTGTGTGTGTGTGCACATGTGTATGTTTGTGTTTATGCACATGCGCTCAAACACACACACACAAAAAACACAAAAAAGTGTGAATGTGTGTGTGTGCATGCATGCATGCATGCGTGCATGCATGCGTGCATGTGTGCATGCATGCGTGTGAGTGCATGCCTGCATGCGTTTGTGTGTGTAGAATACCGTGACCATAATGCTGAGTGTGCAATATGATGTGTGCACTGTTCAGTTATACATATTTCACAAATATTTTTCGGTCTACATGTTTTCATTGCTCAGTCCCACACTGCATTCATCTTCATTGTCACACGTAATGAAATTTCTCTTTTCAGGAGGTAAAGCTATTATTAGATGTGAACCTCAAAACCTCTACATTTCACACCTTTAATCCAGCGATTAAAATTTGATGAAAATCTACACCACTGTTGATGAGTTACAATAAAATCAATACCCTGCTTCCCAGGGATATGTCCATGCACAACCTATTGACCGATTTTCAACACAAGAGTTACCCCCCTCTCTCTAACTCCCTCTCCACATCATGTTTTCGCCTGTCAACACTCATCGCTCACCACAGTGGGCCAAAGGCCTACCTTTGTTGATGCCGTAGCCCACAATGGACCAGCTTTTGCCGGAGCCTGTCTGCCCGTAGGCGAACAGCGTGGAGTTGTAGCCCTGCCAGGCATTGTCCAGAATGCCCTGGCCCAGGTCACCGTACACCTTTTTCTGAAAGCCGCAACGTAACTTTGCACATTGATCTTCTTTTCATTTTACTGTTTTGGTTTCATTTTAACTCACTTATTCCTTTTATGTTTCTATCTGCTCAAGCACGTTTTGGTCAAATTATTCCCAAGCCACTCATGATATGTCCCCGTTCCCAACCTGCACACACATGCAGGCACACACATGCAGGCACACACATATATACACACTCACTCACTAAAACACACACACACACACACACACACACACACACACACACACACACACACACACACACCAACATTCAAACACACACACACTAACACACACATGCACACTAATACACACACACACACACACACACACACACACACACACACACACACACACACACACACAAACACACACACCACACACACACTCAAGCAGTCGCAATTCCAGAGACAACCGATCACATGGTTACCAAGAGGCCATAGTCCAGAGGAGGACTTTATTTCGGCTGCGTTACTTAGTTCAGTGGCATTCAGCACTGCCTGCCTGGCATGATTCATCATATGCACGTCTCCACCTGCTAACCCTCACCACTATCCCCACCGATGACAGTAAATGTCTAGCCTTGAAATCTGACAGATGCACATCCATCAGCATACATTTCAAACAGAAATATTAGTCGTCATGAAATTTCAATGCACTACAATGAAAAAAACCCTAAAACACAATGCAATGTAACTTAGTACAAACATATAAAGAGTTAACAGATACAATAAACACAGCATACATCTGGCAAACTTACAGCATAGGCAGCCCTCACTTTTGACATTCACATGCCTGAGATTTTTCTCTCTTTCTATCAAGTTTACTTCCCATCAAAGACCAAACTAACCTTCAATGCAATACATCCTAAACATTCTTCAAATGCTAAAATATCACGCATGTTTTGAACACGTCAACTAATCTGGTTGTAAAATTTGTGGGAACAAAGTGATCACTCAAAGGGAAGTTACCCCATGGTGTTCTGAACATGGAGACTCAAGAACTGTTACGCTGTTACTGTCACCCACCTGGTCAGCAAACTTCTTGCCATTGGCATGAGAGGTGTCGGGTGCAAAATAACCATTGGCGTCTGTCTTGCAGCCATCATGAGACCAGTAACTGTAGTCAAAAGTGAATTTCTTGACGTCGTCCTTCTTGTTGGGGTCGGCGATGGTGGTTGTGGCCCCTTGCATGTTGATGATGAGGGTGGCATTGCGGCCTTTCTCACGGCTATTGTGTTGAAAGTTAAGGTCAAGTCACAATCATCCAATCTGATTACAATGATCATAAAATCATGCTGATTAAAATACTGAAGTGAAACCATTTCCTTCCACCAGATGTATTCTTCTACTTGTGGGTGATTCACCTGCAGATTTGAATAATTTGTTGTAATGTGTGTTTTTCCCTTATCCTTAACTGTCATGAAAGCTTTTATGGGACAATATGCTATCTCTTTTATTTGCAGAAAGTCAGGAAACATTGCTAACATTTTTCTAGTAACTTAAGATGAGAAGTGGCACACAATATCTTTTTCTTCTCAATACTGCCTAATTATATTTTTTTCACTCATACTGCAAAAATTGTTTAAAGCATCCAGGAAATATTTCAAAATCTTATGTTATACACTTGATCACAACAACAAAAACACCAGTTGTTCTCTGCCAAATTTTCGTCTTTAATGGACTTCTTCAGGACTGTCACCTTGGAACACCAAGTAGTCCTCCCTTGACGTCTATCTTGTCATACGTCATCTTATGTTATGTTTGTGCCTAAGGCAATGAACAAAGAGAACAACAATGGCCAGAAGCCACCAAATAAAAAGAATGAATTATTCATTTTTTGCACTGTTCTTAAAATCTTTATCCTTCACACTGTTTTGTGCTGATGTGGAAGCTTACATAACTGCAGACACAAAAGCAAGCTGATCATACAGACAGACATAACAACATAACAAAAACTACAACACACTTTTCTAGTTTTAACTACACCAAAATATATTGTTTCCTGCACACTGACTGCCGATGGAAAAATATTCACCAAAATGGCAGCTGAAAATAGCAACAACAACAAAAAACATGAAGAACAACATGTATTGTTTTCCAAGAAAAAGCCTATCAACATCGCTGCTCCATGAACCACGACAACAACAAAGTAAGGTATGGTAAGGTAATGTTGCTTATAGCCCAGCCGATCGCAAAGGCCCATATCAGGGCTGTCACCATGTTAAAATCAGCTCACAAGTCATTCATTCACACAACTCTTTAAAATACATCTTCTAAAAACCCACCTAAAATTTTGTTTAAAATCTTTCCACTATAAAATCCCACATCCGATGAAAAATGTTAATCTCCTTCAAGAATTCAAAGATCTCATCAGGTGGAACATCTCTGAACCAGGTTTTCATGAAATCTGCTGAAAATGTTTGTGTCTCACATCATGCAAGTCCCAACACTCTAAAAGAATATGTTTCATTTTGAGTTGGTACATGACATGGAATGCACAACAAAGTAAGTCACCAACTCACAATACAATTTTCAAAGGAGAACTGTCCACTTTTCATGCCGCCTCTCCTTTTAATACATGCACAGAAGATGGCTGGCAGACACAAGAGCTTTGGTTTCAAAGTATTCAAAGAAGCATCCACCAAAAGCACACACACACACACACACACACACACACACACACACACACACACACACACACACACACAAATAATACCTCCCTTTAAAGACTTCTTTATCTGGAACTTTCATTTTTGGACCAATACTAAATTTGTTTTCAAACAGACTGTTCCATTTAAAGACCTTTTTTGTTGTTGTTGTCGTTACCTGTGATGGTGAAGTTGACAGGTTCCATTGTCTCATCTCCTGTGTTTGAATACTCCGACATTACCATTTACAATATAAATCATATGTGTGTGCCACATGACAGTCCTAGTACAGTAGTAGGTAACACTCGCAAAATCCTGTCAGTGGGGCTACAATTATGCTGATACTATATCCAGTGAGTGCTACTTCTTGACTGTGAACCATACTGGACAGCCCTTGGCTGTTCTCCAGCTTACCCTGTCTACTGTTACCTTAACCATCACCATGATCACATCAACATCGCACAGACACAACAGGGTCCATTTTAGGACAAAGAAAAGGAAGATGATTTACACAATGAGCGATTCACTGTTAGATTCATCAGCCACTGGTCTAGACAGTCTGGAGCTGAAGCATGTCTCAGCAATCATATGAACCTCACACAGACACAACATAATCCATTGTTACGACAAAGAAAAGGAAGACGATATACGCAATGAGCGATTCAGAATTAGATTGATCAGCCACAGGTCTAGACAGGCTGGTGCTGAAATATTTCTCAACACTTGGAAGAACAGCATGTGATCAAGAGTTATGGTAAACAAAACAAATTATCTCAAGTGATATTTCCTGGTGATCTCACTTTATAGATGTAACAATTACTCAGGATACACTGACATAGAAACCAGTGCAATAAAATCTATCTAGACTGTCAGCATAATCCATTAGGGTCACTGCTCATTGCTGAGGTTTTCAATTTTTAAAGAGTTAGCTTCCCAAACCGTACCTCCCCCCCCCTCCCCACCCCACCTCTCCCCTTCCATACAAGCACCTGAACTGCACACACACACACACACACACACACACACACACACACACACACACACATACACACACACACACACACACACACACACACACAAACACTACATTTCCAAAGAGATTGATCTGTCCAATCAGTATATCTCTCCATGACACAGATATGTTACATGGATCTATGAATCTAGACTTTGTAAATGTTTGCATTACGGCATGAAATGCCCATGAAGAGGAAATCAATATAGCTCAGTACAGGCTGAATGTATTCAAGCAATTTCCAACACAAAACAAGGTAAAACAGAATGCTCAATACCCAAACATTTTGTTGTTATCATTTGGTGCATGGCAACTGAGTAACCAATACCAAATGCCGCTGCCAACAACCAGCACTGGTGGAAAATCACAGAGAGCAGTATTTTATAACTAGAGAGAGTTTCCATAACTTTTTAATCTGAACAAAAACACCTTGTTTGCTTGGGATTTTTTTTTTCCATTCACCATATCCTCCAAGTGGCATTTCCCACACACTGCCCATTCCTGTTCCCTTATACTGCCTCATTTACGTTTATCCTGTCACAGCCACAGTATCTGCACCCCACAGAGAGCTATCAATGTATAAGTCATCACGAAGCAACCCATGCAGAGAATCTATACTGCTGCTGAGTCACTTTGGTGTTGTTCACTGGTGCCTGTCCTGAGCCAACACAGGCAAGACACCTGCTTGGCCCACGACCGTAACTGCTTTGTTTCAGAGCCTGTGTGAGTATTACCTTCTCAGAAGGGCACTCTCAGGCCATCCAATGGCAGCCCCCCGTGAACTTGCTAACATCAGTGACTTTAGATTTTGACATGAACTCTCCAAGGGCACAGATGTGAAGGGGGAAATTGGATCAAAGCTGCAAGGCATGAAAGCCTTGATTTCTGACTTCCGTTGTTGTTAGCAGTGGTGGTGGTCGTGTGTTTTTTTTGGGGGAGGCGGGTTGTTTTGTTTTGTTTTGTTTCATTTCTTTGGGTTTTTTTGTTTGTTTGTTTTTTATAATGATCAATAAGGTGAAAGATGTTCAAGATAATGCTCTAGACATCCATTTTGGTGAGGGTCGCTTGAAATGAGTGCATGTGAGTGAGTGTGTGTGTGTGTGTGTGTGTGTGTGTGTGTGTGTGTGTGTGTGTGTGTGTGTGTGTGTGTGTGTGGTGGGCTAACTACAAGTATATGGATATGAAATGCAACATTCAATTTCAAACACCTAACATAAAAAGAGAAAAATCATTCAGTCTTGATCAACATGTGAACTAGAATTATCATGACTCCACAAGATAGGAAACAAGCAACAATGGACGATGGAAGTGTCATCTATTAACATTGAACGAATGCACCTTCATGAATCATTAGATCATGTTTTGTGTACGAATATCTGAGATAATCAGTATTGTATGATCCAGATCTGTGTTCAGAAAATGGGGAATGTCTAGTCTATTTTTTTTTAATCTATTAAAGTCTGGGCTCAACATGCGCTGCACGACACCTTAATGCACATGACGGCAACGTGCACGCTATTATTTTGTATTATTTCGATCATTCCAAATTGAATCTCTAACCATCGCACTTGTAAATACAATAATACTGATTTATTTATCATGCATACATCTACACGCAGTTGACAACATGAACCCGACCTCAGTTTAACAACTAAAAATAAAACGTCGGTACGAGCAGTGTAGCGGATGATCAATGAGAAAGTAAACCACTCGTCTGATCCACATCGACTTGCGGTATTTTCCTATCGACGTTGTCACGATAAACGTATGAACGTGTCACTTCCAAAAGGATATGAAAGGCCGCACTCTCACCGCCACTTTAACCGCTTCTTCGGACATTTTGGCCTCGGTGGTCGTGGTTCAACACAACAGTGACTCCACCTTGTTCTTGTTATGTCCAACACGGCACCAAACCACAAGGTACTGGTACCCGTCTCGCTCGATTAGCTCCCAGCCATGTTTGGCGCACTGTTTATGCTCTATTATGATTGGTTGCTATGGTGGGTGCTTTTGGTACTCGTCGGGGAAAAACACTGTTGGTAAATTTCAAAAATGTGTGTTTGACTAATACAAAGAAATTTCTCTTTTTGCAAATAAAAGATTATACCAATTCATTCAGAGGAATTTGTGCGTCGTAAATATCACATACACCCACACTAGGCATGTCAGTGAGTAGTTGTTGTTTTTACAATTCCGTAAAACCCTTTCAAAGTGTACCCAAACTTTGAGGGTAACTCGAGTGGCGCACTCTGTTGTGACGTCACATGTGGAGGGTCTTGCAATATTTTTACCTGACACGATTGAACGGTTCAATGCAGAATCACGATGTACTTCTGTTCTTTCGCCTTTCGCAATGGACGTACGTCATCAACATTTTGAAATGCTTGAAAAAGACACAACAGAATTTCAAATGAACGAAGCTTTGAAAAGGAATCTGAAAGTAAAATGCACACAGAAATCTTTTTTTCCCTCCTGCCCCCCCCCCCTCTCTCTCTCTCTCTCTCTCTCTCTCTCTCTCTCTCTCTCCTTCCTTACTTCTTTTTCATTTTCAGATGGGGGGGGGGGGGGGGGGGGGGGGGTTCTTAGCATGCCTTTTCACTGGATGGCAAACAGCGAAAATGGGTCGATTTAAAGATACATATTGACGAAAGTCCCGATCCGCTGATTCAGTTAAATCGAACTCGTGCCATGAGAGACTGGCGCAACAAGTGGACGAGAGTCAAACTGGTAAGAAATGTTAAGTTTTAAAACGGAGTGACTGAGGGCGGAAAATGAAGCAAAATTTAGAAAGAGAGGGTTTGTTTTTTTTACCGCCAAGGACATAGACAAACATAGTACAGGACAAGACAATGCCCTTCGACCTTTTGGGTCTTCTTCAGGCAAAAACAAAAAACATTGTCCTAAATGTTATTTGTTTTTGCCTGAAGAAGACCCAAGAGGTCGAAATGCATTGTGTCTTGTCCTGTACTTTGTTTGTCTATGTCCTATGTCCTTGGCGGTAACTAACCCCCTCTCTTTCTAAATTTTGGTGAGAAATGTTTAAAATGAAAAGAAAGAAAGGAAAGAAAACAAAGAAGAAAAAAGAACAGTAAACAAGTGGGGTATGTTTTGCTCCCATAAGGAAACCTAACACAGAGTAACTTTTATTCAAGACTGGCACAGCCTTTTAAACTTGAATAAAGTCAGACAAATACATAGACGAACAATCTAATAGTGGGGGAAAAACAAGCGCAGGCCAACAACTGAACTGTCTTCATAGTAATGACCTGGCAAAGATTTGGACTTGAGGGGAGCGGAGAGGGGAGTTTGAAGATGGAGAAACTGGGAACATGAAATTTAAAAAAAAAAAAAATATATATATATATATATATATATATATGTTACAGATATGAAAACTCTTCACTAGCTGCATAAGGGAACCATCGCAATCCCTTTTGAAGGCAGATATATTTGTATTGCCTGCTCCGAGGCCTTTCGCCCGCTGGGTCGGGACTCATCAGGGAGACACGGCTGGTTGTGTCTCCCTGATGAGTCTCCCTGATGAGTCCCGACCCAGCGGGCGAAAGGCCTCGGAGCAGGCAATACAAATATATTTGCCTTCAAAAGGGATTGCGATGGTTCCCTTATGCAGCTAGTGAAGAGTTTTCATATCTGTAACATATATATATTTTTTTTTTTTAATTTCATGTTCCCAGTTTCTCCATCTTCAAACTCCCCTTTCCCCTCCCCTCAAGTCCAAATCTTTGCCAGGTCATTACTATGAAGACAGTTCAGTTGTTGGCCTGCGCTTGTTTATCCCCACTATTAGATTGTTCGTCTATGTATTTGTCTGACTTTATTCAAGTTTAAAAGGCTGTGCCAGTCTTGAATAAAAGTTACTCTGTGTTAGGTTTCCTTATGGGAGCAAAACATACCCCACTTGTTTACTGTTCATCGTTTACTGTTCCCTACCTCATTTCATTTCCGAAAGAAGAAAAACGTTTTTGAAAATCGAAACACATTAACACAAAACTAGAAGTTACTGGCTCAGATTGCCAGAATACGAGTAGGTATACAGTTTACTCTGACCCATAGGATCCACCAAGATGAAGAAGATATGTGAACTTTTTTTCCAGCAGACCAAAGACGTTCCAGAAACAAATCTTGTATAAATTTATGTTGAAGATTGAGAATTACGTCCTCAAAGCATATAGGCCTATAGCTTTTAGGGACAAGATAGGTATTGTAGCAAGCTGAGGTAAGGTGTAGTCAGCTGATCAACACATGAGCTGAGTTGATCTCTCCTACATCAAAAGGAGATGAAGTAGGCCCTACTTTTCTCCCTCGGCTCCCGACTTTGAGATATTAGGGGAGGGGGGGGGGGAGGAGTCTTTTTTAATGCTTGAAATAGTACACAGAACCTTATTTGTTTGAATGAAGCTTATGGGTGTCTTGCTCAAAGTCTGATGTTTTCTCAAATTTTCTTCAATTTTTTTTTTCAATAAAGTTTTGGGGAAAAAATGTTTCGGGACTGATGTTGAATGCAAACCGGTCCGTATTAGAGTTGTCATTTCTCATTTTGGATCCAAAGGATCTGAAATAAAACCAGTTTGTGTATTGTAATACATCCTCTTGTCAGAAGTCTTTTAAGTTACTGTGAACTTTTGATTACTGAGGTATAGTTTGTAATAATGAGAAGAAGAAGAATGACAAGAAGAAGAAGAAGTAGAAGAAGAATGTTTATTTCTATGGCGCATATTCCATAAAAATGCTCAACAGCGCTTTACATTTCAAAAAGAACAAACAGTAAAAAATAGGAGTTATAAAAGTCATGCAGATTGAAAAAAACAAAGCCTCGGGATATCAAATACTGACTTGCACAAATCAAATAATATACAGGCATGCACCTTAGAACTCTTTCACATCAGTTTCGGTCAGAGACCTATACTGTATGTGTGTGTGTGTGTGTGTGTGTGTGTGTGTGTGTGTGTGTGTGTGTGTGTGTGTGTGTGTGTGTGTGTGTGTGTGTGCCCGCATAGGTGTGTGTGGAAGTGTGTGCTCGTGTGCATGTGCGCGTGTATGCATGAGCGTGTATGCGTGCAGCTGTATGTAATTGTACACAATAACCTTACAAATATCACAATTATTCATATTAACATTCATGATTAAATATTATAATGACAATAAAAATAATCACACAAAAAATTCATTTTTAAACTACGAAAACGTATCACAGAACATCATGACTAAAATCCTTGATTAACATATTGTATATCAATACTAAAACAAATCAAACTGCATTCACAATTAACACACTGTATGATAACAATAGAAATAATAATAATGTAAAAAAAAAAATCACATAAGAAATTTCACAAAAAAAACCCTCTCTCATTCTTAAATCCTCTCCAAGCCACTCCTCACCTTTACACACACACACACACACACACACACACACACACACACACACACACACACACCACACACACACACAAATAGGGACAGACTGATGATCTGTTCAATGGTGTATTTGGGGTTTGTTTGACAAGATGACTGACAGCTACGTTGTCTTCTCGAATGCGATATGATCAGAACTAAAGCGAAAGTGTGTGGGAGGAGGTGGAGGGGGAGAAGAAAAGTGGGGAGGGGTGAAATAAGTCTTGATTGTGGTTTAGCGTGAGACTGTGTTTACTTCAGCCATTTGGAACTTCGTTATGACGCTTGTCCTAGTTACCACAAGGGAGTTAACTCACAACATCTCCCTTATCAACAAACAATAAAACATATACATTCCTTGCCAACAAGCAATAAAAACACATGCATAAAAAAACTTGTGTTGTAGACAGTTTATGGTGGACATCTATCTAGTCTGTCAAGATTTCATTCTTGGTATCGTCGAGGTGTCCTGACAATACGTCCTGATCTGGTCATTGGTGGTCCACTTTGCTGGTGTCCATGTTCTGTCTCTGGCAGTTCAGGGTTCTGCTGCATTGGCTGACACACGTCCTTTTGGCCTTGGTTATGGTTATCAGCTGCATTTTCCCTTCGTTTGTCCAAGCAGCTGCTTGTGCTTGGTGATGCAGGGTCTTGTGTTTGGCCAACAGGACGCTTTCCTTGTCTCCCACTCGTTGGTGTCAGATGTTGTGTATCAGGCTCAGGGAATGACTTGGCTCTTGTCCTAAGGTCCACTCTGTTTCTTTTGAGAGTGGTGCCATTGTCCAGAGCTATCAGGTACGAGTGGGGTTCATCTCTTATGCGGATGACAGTAGCAGGTTTCCACTTTCTTGTGTCATGATCCAGTACCCATACGGGTCGTCCCTGATACAGAGGAGGTAGCTGTTCTCCAGCACGCCTGTTGTGGTTCCTTGTCATCTTGTCACATCTCTCTGTCATTGTCTCTCGTTGTGATAATGGAGCTGGCTCAGATCTGGATGGAAGCGTTGTAGCTAACTTCCTCTTCATCAACATCTCGCCTGGAGAAGGAAGCTTGCTGCAGACTGGCGTTGCTCTTAGCTGCAACAAGACTAATTCAGCATCTTGTCCAGTTCTTTGACACTTTTTGATAGTGTTCTTTCTGAAGCACACCCTTGAATTTGTCTCCATACATCTGTCGAATTGTGCGCACCGCAATGTGTTTCCTGCTGCACCAGTGTCGATTTTCAGTTTTAACTTATGTTTGCCTCTTTTCTGTGGCAGTCTGATGCGAAGATTAGTGAAGGCCTCTTTTCGCACCGTTTGACTGGATATATTGGATGCAGTCAAACTGCTCATCGCTGTCGCTAGAATTTCCTGTGTCAGTGTCATAGTCTCCAATTTCATTTATGTTTCTAGATTTCTTCTTGTGACGTCTGTGCTTCCTGCTAACATCACTGCTCTTTCTCTCTCTGTTGCTGTGTGTACTGCGGCATTCACTCTTCCAGTGGTTCTTTTTTCCACACGCTCTGCACGTGTCTCCATATGCAGGACATTTGCGTGGTGGGTGAGTTAGTCCACAGTTCCTGCATTTACCTTTCATTTGCTGTGCGTCGACATTGACAGGAGGTATGGCTGCCATGGCTTTGAGTTTTCTTTTTCCTTCAATGTTTGCTTCAATCGGGGCCCCTCTTGTAGGTTTTTAAAGGGGAATATGCCTTTTCTTTGCTCAGGATTTCCTTCTAAAGCTTCGATTGGTGTCGATGCATGATAAACTCAAGCGTCTTTTCAGCTCATTTTGCTCAAATGGCACTTGGTGCATTTAGTTCTGGTCTTGTGCAAAAGTCATCCAGATTTCGTTTCCGACGTCCATGCTCATAAAACTGCAGGGGGTTTAAACTCGGAATTTGATTTTGACTTGTAGCGGGCCATCAAAAACGTCCATTATTTGTCGGGGTTTTTCTTGTCTTGCTCAACAGCCCAGAAGCGTGAAAATCGTTTGAACTTCAGCCCCAAAGGCCACGTAGTTTTTTTTTAACGTTTTCCCTTCTCTGGCCTATTTTACGTTTTCACTTCCAAAAAGTATGCGAGGTTTGTTTGAAAATCGCTACGCTTCAGCTAGGTTCTCTCCTGACCAGTCCATCCCCGGAATTTTGCCATCTGTTCTTTCGAGCTATTTTACCGCTGCCCCCATAAAATAAGTCTTGATTGTGGTTAGCGGGGAAAGGTTTACTTCACCATTTGGAACTTCGTTATGACGCTCTCCTAGTTCCCACAAGGGATTTAAACCAAAAGGGGGGGGGGGGGGGATGAAAAAAATGTGTGAAAGGGGGGCTTTTTGAAAATGAGAAGTGGTTTTAGGGGTGGTGGGGAAAAAAAAAAATGGGGGGGGGGGGGGGGGGGGGGGGGGGTTGGAGGGGGAAGATGAAAAGTGTGTGCTTTATAAACATGTTTCAGACACAAACTTCTTTCAGTGAAATCCGTTGAAACCCGGGGTTTTTTTTAATGGGCGAAACGATCCCACCCCGTATCAAAACGACCGCAGGTAAGACTTCCCGGCATAAAGGTTTGACGCCCCCGGTCAGAGGATAGGTGAAACAACGCAGGCAAAACGATAGGGATCCGCTGGGCCCGTAGGGCCCACCACACCAAAGAGGCAAAAGGGGCAGGGGGGACAATACCCGCTTTGTTTTTTTTTTCTCTGTTTGCTTTTTTGGATCCGTTCGTCGCACGGACTTACCCTTTCCCAGGGGGGGAATAATTTAACGGTTTTTTTGTAGCTTCGGTAAAACACGTTTTCAAGCCCGCTATGTGTGTGTGCTTCGAACTTATATCTTGCACCTAGCGACAAAGTATGGTGAACCGACACCTAATCCCTACCCGGTGCGACAGAGAGCCAATCTGTTGGAAAAGTGTTGGTCCCCCGCGCATAGGAAGGCAAAAAAAAAAAAAAAAAAATACTGTCTTGTCGCCTTCTCTTCTTACACAGGGCATTCCCCCGTGTACAGATCTTTACTGTTTTGAGATGAGGGGGGCATGGTCAAGTTTTTCTAACTCAAAGATGGAACTTCCCGGAAGGGGGCCTGCAGGTGGGTAGTGTTTAATTTTCCCGGGGAAGTGTTCCGTCCATGTGTTTGAAATGGGTCTGCATTTGATTTTTACTTTGCCTGTTGGTGGTGTACTGCGTGTCCCCCCGTCGCCCGATTTGGAGAGTTTTTTCTGCCTTGTCAACCCCGATTCGCGTTGGGGGAATGCACTGCAGCACCCCAAGTGATTTAGAGCTGCTTAGTCTTTAGTCATGTTCGTTTCCCTTGGGAAAACTTTACAGGACAAATGTCCACGAATGGATGGAAAAAATTTCTGAAAAAGTGCTATTACATATCATCATAATTGCTGACTTAGTGGCGTTTGCCCTTTCAGCACAAAACCCAAACCCTTTTAACAACAAACCTACCTACTCCTGACAGCAAAAAAACGTTGTCTTCACAAATTCCACCGGTTTTATAACCCGGGTAACCCAAATTTGCAACAAACATGTTTCGCAACACTTGGAGGATGGAGCTTATAGCTGTTTCTGTACTTCCATGCTCGATACTTCGCACAAGCACATGTCGCGCGCACACGTGCGTATGTGGTGTGCGTGTTTTGTGACTGGCTATAAAAAAAAAAAAGTGGAACTTGTGCTTGTGCGAAGTATTGCACAATGCACGTTGTGAGTGACTGCCTATGAAAAAAAAGTTAAATAAGACATGAACAGTGTTCACTTCAAGAGTTGGTCCTATTCATGGTGTACTTTAAGAACCTGGGTTTTCCTCTGCTACAAATTTTTTCCGAATATCATTTCATGATAAACTCAATAATGTTGTCGACATCAAGTTTTCCCCGCGTCGGGCAATGGGGCATTGCTGAAATGTATTGTACGTATTGTGTTCAAGCTTTATCGCATCATATTATATTACATTACGCTCTGATGGGTCATATTGTAGTGTGTGGGGTGTGTGTGTGTGTATGTGTGTTAGTGTCTTAGTGTGTGCGTGCGTGTGTGTGTGTGTGTGTGTGTGTGTGTCGTATTATACCCTTTTGTATTATTGTGTTTGCCCTGTGGGTTGGGCATAGAATAGACCCACTGCCCTGCCATGCATGTCGTAAGAGGCGACAAAGGCAGGACCCCACCTCGCCCCGAGGATAAGGGGTTTGGTAGGGCTAACAACCCTGCCTGTAAAAAAAAGACGAGTTACAGAAGCATCGACGACAATGAACCAAAGCATTCACCTGGGCAATGAAGGGTCTCCATCCCGGAGACTTATGACGAGTGCAGTGAAAGCCGAAAGGAAGCTGCAAGGCCGACTCCCTTCTAACACCCAGGACAACAACGAAAGTAGCCACATGGAACTCAGGACGATGTTTGAAACAGGAAAAAACCATCCAAGTTGCGAGAGAGATGAAAAACTACAAGATCGGAGTGTCAGGACTGAGTGAGACAAGGTGGTTTACAATCAGGACAGCGAGAGTTTCATCTGGAGAACAGTGCTGTTACTCAGGACACACAGAGGATGGAGCCCCCCACACTGAGGGTGTGGCCTTGATGCTGGCACCGGAGGCACAAAGGGCACTCTTCGGATGGGAACCTGTCAACTCCCGCATCATCACAGCCAAGTTTACCACGAAGAAGAATGACATCAGGCTGAACATCATCCAGTGCTATGCTCCCACCAATGATGCGGAAGAAGAGAAGAAAGTTTGACTTCTCCCAGCAACTACGACAGTGATAGAAAAAAAGAGGAGCAAAGGACATAACCATACTGATGGGGGATTTTAACGCCAAGATCGGAAGGGACAACACAGGCTACGGGGACATCATGGGGACACATGGACTGGGACAGATGAACGAGAATGGTGAGCGTTTTGCAGACCTGTGCGCCCTGAACCAGTGGTGATAGGAGGAAGCATCTTCCCACACAAGCGCATCCACAAGGCCACATGGAGATCCCCGAACCTTTGTCACGGAGAACCAGATTGACCCATCGCTTAGCCGCAAATTCAGGAGATCATGGCGGGATGTCGAGTGATGAGAGGTGCTGACGTGTCATCAGCCACCACCTTCTTTTAACAACATTTGAGACTTCGCCTCAAGAGATTCCCAACACCAACAAAAACACGTACAAGGTAAATGTCGGACTGCTCCGGACCAGGGACACAAAGCAGCATTCCAGATCAGCCTTTCCAACAGGTTCCAGCCGCTACAAGAGCTGATAAAAGACAGTGAGACGGACATCGAGACACAGTGGCAACACTGCAAGAAGCTCTGGCATGACACATGTGAAGAGATCCTTGGCAAGAAGAAGGCCCAGCACAAAGAATGGATCTCTGCCGACACCATCTACAAGTTGGAAACAAGGAGAGAGAAGAAAGCTACACTAAACACGAGCCGAACAAGAGCAGCTAGGGCCCAAAGGCACAGGAAGAGCACACAGCAGCGAACGGAGAAGTAAAGAAGAGCATCAAGAAGGACAAGAGGGACTACTTTGACGACCGGGGCCAGCCAAGCAGAGGCAGCAGCCGGACAGGGGAATCTGAAGGACCTGTACCTGGTGACCAAGAAGCTGAGGGTAAGTTCCAGCAGACAGACAAGCCAGTGAAGGACAAGAACGGAAACCCACTGACAACAACCGAGGAACAGCTGAAACGATGGGCAGAACAATTCAGGGAGCTGCTGAACCGCCCGCCCCTGACGCACCACCAGACATCCCACCTGCAGAGACAGACCCGCCCATCAGCTGTGACAAACCCTCAAAGGCAGAGATCAAGAAGGCCATCATGACTCTGAAAAATGGGAAGCTGCAGGGCCGGACGGATACCAGCAGAAGCCATCAAAGCAGACATAGAGAGAGCTGTCAACTGTATACAGCCTCTTCGCAAGATCTGGGAGAAGGAGGAGGTACCGGCTCAAATGGAAAAAAGGAATCGTCTCAAGCTGCCGAAGAAAGGAGACCCAGGGACTGCAGCAACTACCGAGGGATCATGCCCTGTCAACCCCCAGGCAAGGTTCTCAACAGGGTTTCTGGAGGGGAATGAAAAGGGGTGTCGACCCCCAAACTCCGAGAAACCCGCAGGCAGGCTTCCGGCCAGAACAAATCATTGTGCCTACCAGATCGCCAGCCTGCGCATCATCGTGGGAGCAGTTTGCTGGAGTGGAACTCCCCCCTTTACATCAACTTCATAGATTATGAGAAGGCTTCGACAGTGTGGACAGAGAGATGCTGTGGAAGCTGCTGAGGCAATTACGGAGTCCCGAGAAGATCATCTCCCTCCCTCCGGTGCACCTACCAGGACATGAACTGCAGGATTGCCCACGCCGGCCACCTGTCCGAAAGTTTTGAGGTGAAGACCGGAGTTCGGCAGGGATGTCTGCTGTCGCCGTTTCCTCTTCCTCCTGGTCATTGATGGATCTTGAAGACCACTACAACAGGCAGAAACAACGGTATACAGTGGACACTCTGGACGCAGCTCGACGACCTTGACTTCGCTGACGACCCCGGCGCTCCTGTCACACAGCCACAGCCAGATGCAGGGGCAGACCACTCGCTTGGAGACCACATCAGCCGGGGGCAGGGCTCAGATTAAACAGGAAGAAGACCGAGCTGATGAAAAAACACCACTGCCAACACACCAGTCACAGTCGATGGAGAGCCCATCAGGGAGGTGGAGGGCTTTCGTCTACCCGGGAAGGTGGTTGACCAACAGGGAGGCACGGACCCAGAACGTCACGCCAGAATCGGCAAGGCAAGAGCAGCTTTCGTCATGCTCAAGAACATCTGGGCATCTGGAGGAATCAGCATAAGAACCAAACTCCGCATTTTTCAACCCCCAATGTGAAATCATTCTGCTCTACGGATGCGAGACGTGGCGAAACAACACAGACGATGCAACAAAAGATTCAGACATTCTTCAACACCTGTCTGAGGCGCATCTACAAAATCCGAGGCAGGACAAGGTCCGAAACGAAGATCTGTGGGAGCGTGCGGGACAGGAAACCGTGGCCAAAACAGATACTGCGAAGGAAGTGGGGCTGGATCGGAAAACCCTCTGGAAGCCAGCATCCAGCCCACACGCCAAGCCCTGACTGGAACCCGCAGGGAAAGAGAAAAAAGAGGCCGGCCCTCGCAACAGCTGGGGGACGAGACACTGAGGCGGAAATTTGAAACAACAAAAGGGGCAAACTGGACTGGAATGACCAGAACAGCCAGAACAGAGTGCGATGGCGAAGGGTCGTTGGGTGGCCTATGCTTTCCCCGGGAGCGACGGGCCCTAAATGAATGAAATGATATCATTGTGTTGGAAATATTGTATTTCAGTGTGTTTTCATCATGTTGTGATGTATCATTTACTTTTTGGTATATTTTAGATAGTTCGCGCGATGCAATTGAGGGGAGAGAGAGGAAGAGAGAGAGGGGAGGGAGGGGGAGAGATGAGGAAAGGGGGGAGAGAGAGAGAGAGAGAGAGAGGTGTGTTTTGTGTGTTGTGTGTGTGTGTGGTGTGTGTGTGTGTGTGTGTGTGTGTGTGTTCGTGCGTGTGCGTGCGCGTGCATGCGTAATTGTTGTGTGTGTGTGTGTGTGTGTGTGTGTGTGTGTGTGTGTGTGTGTGTGTGTGTGTGTGTGTGTGTGTGTGTGTGTGTGTGGTGTTGCGTGCGTGCTTACACGCGCTGATGTGTGTGTGTGTGTGTGTGTGTGTGTGTGTGTGTGTGTGTGTGTGTGTGTGTGTGTGTGTTTGTGTGTGTGTGTGTGTGCGTGCGTATGTTGTGTGTGTGATTGGTGTGTGTGTGTGTGTGTGTGTGTGTGTGTGTGTTGTGTGGTGTGTGTCGTGCGTTGGGGCGTGCGCGCGCGCGCGCGCGCGTGTGTGTGTGTGTGTGTGTGTGTGTGTGTGTGTGTGTGTGTGTGGTGTGGTGTGTGTGTGTGTGTGTGCGTGCGGTATGTGTGTGTGTGTGATTGTGTGTGTGTGTGTGTGTGTTTTGTGTGTGTTGTGTGTGTGTGTGTTGTGTTGTGTGTGGTGTGTGTGCGTGCTTTGCGCGGGGCGCGCGCGCGCGTGTGTGTGTGTGTGTGTGTGTGTGTGTGTGTGTGTGTGTGTTGTGTGTGTGTGTGTGTGTGTGACTCAACTAAAGGGGAAAACCCACCGGGGCATGGGAAATGGCCTAATCGTGTGCAGCTGTTCCCTGGCTGAGTATAAAGCACCCCCACTGTGGGACAATCCTTCTCCTGACCCGAAGGGCTGCTGAGGACGCATCATCTTCTCCACTTCCGCCTGTAAGTATGTCTCTAGGTCAAACAGAAAAAGAGGGTGATTGGGGGGCCTGCGCTGGCCAAATGAGTAAGACTTCAGACTCTTGCTTCAAGGTCTGGGGTTCGGTACCTAAATCGAAATAGCCAGGGTGGAAGAGATTTTTCTCTTCTGAGTTAACATCTTTGCAGATTCCAGTCTTGTCCTAGACCTTGAAAGAAAAAAAAAAAAAAGAAAAAAAAAACGAGGGCCCATGCGTGTTCGGTAAACAAGGAAAATCCAGCACGCACGTGAAGTCACATTCCACCTTTTGGGAGATAGTGGGCTGTTGTGTGGCGGTGGATGACACGAAAACAAAAACACATGTACCCATCGTTTAGACATTTCCCGCAGTTAAAATGGGGCTAACTAAACGGGAAAAAATTGGAAACGATCGCATACCAAGAATTTTAAACCAAAATTCCCCCTGGGAAACAAACAAAAGACAGTCAGAAAAAACAGACAGAGATTTTGCTGATAACAAAAATCAATGGGTGTAAAGGGTTTTTGGGACAACTGAATTGTTAAGCTATTACAACGAGAGTTTTGTCTGGGTTGTCCACATCGACGAAATAGTTTTTGAGGCTTGTTGGAACCATAAAGGGCCCCTCATCCCTTAAAAAACTGATATGACCCTGACAGTAAGTAGGAGCGTTGCAGGGGTGTCAAAGTTGTGTAATCCTTGTCACATGCAGTGAAGTAAAGGATTGTAATCTGTCCAGTCCTACATGTTTCCACCAGGACTTTTTTAGCCTGCCTCTGGGATTTTCCCTCCCAGTTCCTGTAGAATGGCCTTGGAAGGTCATGTCGAGATAAGACCACCCACCACAGTGCCCTGAAATAGGGCCCTGGACCGATGCCTTGGTGAACATGCATACCCACGCCCCACTTACCGTGTCAAATGGTATTGGAAATGGATTCATGAAACCATTTTTCCGCTCTAATGATAATGGTTAGACAGGGAGCAGGTGAGATACGTGTAAAACCCCCATTGTGCCCAGTAGAAAATGGACAGGGGAAAGCCGGTAAAATACAGGCCCACCCTCAGCTGCTCCTTTTCGGGGAAGGGGTTTTGTTGTTGTTGTTTTTGTTGTTGTTTTGTTTTTTGTTTTTTTTGTTTTTTTGCGTCCCAAACCTTGCGCCACCTGGGGGCATGCCCCCGCCCCATTCCGACCCCCCCGTCCCAGCCACAGCCCCCGTGGGCCCCCCGCACCCCGGCCCGGCACCCAAAGGGAGCAGTAAAATGTCGTGTCGTCAAGAGGCAACCCCCCCGGAGGGACACTGCACGCTGCCGGTACTGGTGGTGTTCAGGGGCACCCGTTCTGATTTAACATCGCGGGGCAACCCTATAAGCCCCCTACTGTCGCGGAGGGGCGTGAGTGAGCTCTCCCCCGGAGGGCGCCACCAATCGTCCAAAAACAGCCCCCATGGACCGCCGATACCGGTGCCTCGACGGGAAACCCAAAACCCAAAACCACAACGTGGGGGAAAAAATGAAAATTGAGGGGCACCATGAGAGCGGGGGGAAGGGCCACAGAATTTGAGACTTTTTTTTTGTTTACAAAGAAGACTACATGAAAAGGGCTGTACCTACGCTTCCTTTTATAATAATCCCCGGGGTCCCAGGCCCATAGTACAGGCACCTGCGTGCGGGGCAGGAAATTTGAGCAAAAACTCTCAGAAACGCATCCATTAAGTGGATGAAAATCGACTTGAGGGCCCAGTCTTCCCAAGGAGTCCAGCAAACTGAACTTGGGTAGGAGCGGTCGGAGCAGAAAAAAACCCACATGACTTGATGGGATTCGAACCCACGACCTCCCAGCCGGGGTCCCCGACGTACCCTTCGCCACGGCGGTGGTGGACAGGGAGTTAAAGTGGTACATTGCCCTTCAAGGTAAGCTTTTGGGATTTGCAGTCGTAGGCTGGAAATGGTTCTTCTTACCCGCCAGACGGTGTGTGTTTGGGATGCTACCCGCACAGTCCTTTGTCTTATGCCTTTCCTTTGCACTGATGTGGAAGCTGTTTGAGAATGTGATGTCAAACGCGAGATTTTTTTTCGTGATTGGTGTCAGGACACTGATTTTCGTTCCAAAGAGATGAAAAATTCACCCGGCATGTTGAGTCGATCGTCTTCACTGTGCTGGGAGCTGGTTTTACCTGTTTGGCCAGTGTGTTGAGTTTTTTATTTAAGCTTAGTTTTTTTTTTTTATTACTGGGGTCCCCTCAAGCATTTTAGATGGCAAAGGGGGAGAAGGGTGACAATGCTTTGGGGGGGCCATTCTCTTTCCCTTTGGGTACCCCCCCCCATCTCCCCTCCCACCCAACCCCTCCTTCCTCCCCCCCAAATTTGATTATGCACACCCGGCCCAAAAACAAAAAAATGAAAAAAGTTTTCCTTGATTTGGGCCCTTTAACACACCATACAAACACAGCGCGGCGCACGCGCTACCCCTACAACACGCATACGTATAATCAAATTTTTCGTTTTTCTATGTGAATAATCTTTTTTTTTTTTTTTTGGGGTGTGTGTGTGGGTGTGTG
>CM031620.1:30838237-30865737 GCA_018398815.1 Conus ventricosus
TTTTTTACAATACTAAATTTGTTTTCAAACAGACTGTTCCATTTAAAGACCTTTTTTGTTGTTGTTGTCGTTACCTGTGATGGTGAAGTTGACAGGTTCCATTGTCTCATCTCCTGTGTTTGAATACTCCGACATTACCATTTACAATATAAATCATATGTGTGTGCACATGACAGTCCTAGTACAGTAGTAGGTAACACTCGCAAAATCCTGTCAGTGGGGCTACAATTATGCTGATACTATATCCAGTGAGTGCTACTTCTTGACTGTGAACCATATGGACAGCCCTTGGCTGTTCTCCAGCTTACCCTGTCTACTGTTACCTTAACCATCACCATGATCACATCAACATCGCACAGACACAACAGGGTCCATTTTAGGACAAAGAAAAGGAGATGATTTACACAATGAGCGATTCACTGTTAGATTCATCAGCCACTGGTCTAGACAGTCTGGAGCTGAAGCATGTCTCAGCAATCATATGAACCTCACACAGACACAACATAATCCATTGTTACGACAAAGAAAAGGAAGACGATATACGCAATGAGCGATTCAGAATTAGATTGATCAGCCACAGGTCTAGACAGGCTGGTGCTGAAATATTTCTCAACACTTGGAAGAACAGCATGTGATCAAGAGTTATGGTAAACAAAACAAATTATCTCAAGTGATATTTCCTGGTGATCTCACTTTATAGATGTAACAATTACTCAGGATACACTGACATAGAAACCAGTGCAATAAAATCTATCTAGACTGTCAGCATAATCCATTAGGGTCACTGCTCATTGCTGAGGTTTTCAATTTTTAAAGAGTTAGCTTCCCAAACCGTACCTCCCCCCCCCTCCCCACCCCACCTCTCCCCTTCCATACAAGCACCTGAACTGCACACACACACACACACACACAACACACACACACACACCACACATACACACACACACACCACACACACACACACACACACAACACTACATTTCCAAAGAGATTGATCTGTCCAATCAGTATATCTCTCCATGACACAGATATGTTACATGGATCTATGAATCTAGACTTTGTAAATGTTTGCATTACGGCATGAAATGCCCATGAAGAGGAAATCAATATAGCTCAGTACAGGCTGAATGTATTCAAAGCAATTTCCAACACAAAACAAGGTAAAACAGAATGCTCAATACCCAAACATTTTGTTGTTATCATTTGGTGCATGGCAAACTGAGTAACCAATACCAAATGCCGCTGCCAACAACCAGCACTGGTGGAAAATCACAGAGAGCAGTATTTTATAACTAGAGAGGAGTTTCCATAACTTTTTAATCTAAAACAAAAACACCTTGTTTGCTTGGGATTTTTTTTTTCCATTCACCATATCCTCCAAGTGGCATTTCCCACACACTGCCCATTCTGTTCCCTTATACTGCCTCATTTACGTTTATCCTGTCACAGCCACAGTATCTGCACCCCACAGAGAGGCTATCAATGTATAAGTCATCACGAAGCAACCCATGCAGAGAATCTTTTACTGCTGCTGAGTCACTTTGGTGTTGTTCACTGGTGCCTGTCTGAGCCAACACAGGCAAGACACCTGCTTGGCCACGACCGTAATGCTTTGTTTCAGAGCCGTGTGAGTATTACCTTCTCAGAAGGGCCTCTCGGGCCCATCCAATGGCAGCCCCCCCGTGAACTTGCTAACATCAGTGACTTTAGATTTTGACATGAACTCTCCAAGGGCACAGATGTGAAGGGGGAAATTGGATCAAAGCTGCAGGCATGAAAAGCCTTGATTTCTGACTTCCGTTGTTGTTAGCAGTGGTGGTGGTCGTGTGTTTTTTTTGGGGGAGGCGGGTTGTTTTGTTTTGTTTTGTTTCATTTCTTTGGGTTTTTTTTGTTTGTTTGTTTTTTATAATGATCATTAAGGTGAAAGATGTTCAAGATAATGCTCTAGACATCCATTTTGGTTTAGGGTCGCTTGAAATGAGTGCATGTGAGTGAGTGTGTGTGTGTGTGTGTGTGTGTGTGTGTGTGTGTGTGTGTGTGTGTGTGTGTGTGTGTGTGTGTGTGTGGTGGGCTAACTACAAGTATATGGATATGAAATGCAACATTCAATTTCAAAACACCTAACATAAAAAGAGAAAAATCATTCAGTCTTGATCAACATGTGAACTAGAATTATCATGACTCCACAAGATAGGAAACAAGCAACAATGGACGATGGAAGTGTCATCTATTAACATTGAACGAATGCACCTTCATGAATCATTAGATCATGTTTTGTGTACGAATATCTGAGATAATTCAGTATTGTATGA
This sequence comes from Conus ventricosus, assembly GCA_018398815.1. Lineage (NCBI taxonomy): Eukaryota > Metazoa > Mollusca > Gastropoda > Neogastropoda > Conidae > Conus > Conus ventricosus. The sequence goes on from CM031620.1 coordinate 30,840,550, forward strand.
TCCAGATCTGTGTTCAGAAAATGGGGAATGTCTAGTCTATTTTTTTTAATCTTTAAAGTCTGGGCTCAACATGCGCTGCACGACACCTTAATGCACATGACGGCAACGTGCACGCTATTATTTTGTATTATTTCGATCATTCCAAATTGAATCTCTAACCATCGCACTTGTAAATACAATAATACTGATTTATTTATCATGCATAATCTACACGCAGTTGACAACATGAACCCGACCTCAGTTTAACAACTAAAAATAAAACGTCGGTACGAGCAGTGTAGCGGATGATCAATGAGAAAGTAAACCACTCGTCTGATCCACATCGACTTGCGGTATTTTCCTATCGACGTTGTCACGATAAACGTATGAACGTGTCACTTCCAAAAGGATATGAAAGGCCGCACTCTCACCGCCACTTTAACCGCTTCTTGGGGACATTTTGGCCTCGGTGGTCGTGGTTCAACACAACAGTGATTTCCACCTTGTTCTTGTTATGTCCAACACGGCACCAAACCAAAAGGGTTTACTGGTACCCGTCTCGCTCGATTAGCTCCCAGCCATGTTTGGCGCACTGTTTATGCTCTATTATGATTGGTTGCTATGGTGGGTGCTTTTGGTACTCGTCGGGGAAAAAACACTGTTGGTAAATTTCAAAAATGTGTGTTTGACTAATACAAAGAAATTTCTCTTTTTGCAAATAAAAGATTATACCAATTCATTCAGAGGAATTTGTGCGTCGTAAATATCACATTACACCCACACTAGGCATGTCAGTGAGTAGTTGTTGTTTTTACAATTCCGTAAAACCCTTTCAAGTGTACCCAAACTTTGAGGGTAAACTCGAGTGGCGCACTTGTTGTGACGTCACATGTGGAGGGTCTTGCAATATTTTTACCTGACCACGATTGAACGGTTCAATGCAGAATCACGATGTACTTCTGTTCTTTCGCCTTTCGCAATGGACGTCGTCTCAACATTTTGAAATGCTTGAAAAAGACACAACAGAATTTCAAATGAAACGAAGCTTTGAAAAGGAATCTGAAAGTAAAATGCACACACAGAAATCTTTTTTTCCCTCCTGCCCCCCCCCCTCTCTCTCTCTCTCTCTCTCTCTCTCTCTCTCTCTTCTCTCCTTCCTTACTTCTTTTTCATTTTCAGATGGGGGGGGGGGGGGGGGGGGGGTTCTTAGCATGCCTTTTCACTGGATGGCAAACAGCAAAAATGGGTCGATTTAAAGATACATATTGACGAAAGTCCCGATCCGCTGATTCAGTTAAATCGAACTCGTGCCATGAGAGACTGGCGCAACAAGTGGACGAGAGTCAAACTGGTAAGAAATGTTAAGTTTTAAAAACGGAGTGACTGAGGGCGGAAAATGAAGCAAAATTTAGAAAGAGAGGGTTTGTTTTTTTTACCGCCAAGGACATAGGGCAAACATAGTACAGGACAAGACAATGCCCTTCGACCTTTTGGGTCTTCTTCAGGCAAAAACAAAAAAACATTGTCCTAAATGTTATTTGTTTTTGCTGAAGAAGACCCAAGAGGTCGAAATGCATTGTGTCTTGTCCTGTACTTTGTTTGTCTATGTCCTATGTCCTTGGCGGTAACTAACCCCCTCTCTTTCTAAATTTTGGTGGAGAAATGTTTAAATTTGAAAAGAAAGAAAGGAAAGAAAACAAAGAAGAAAAAAGAACAGTAAACAAGTGGGGTATGTTTTGCTCCCATAAGGAAACCTAACACAGAGTAACTTTTATTCAAGACTGGCACAGCCTTTTAAACTTGAATAAAGTCAGACAAATACATAGACGAACAATCTAATAGTGGGGGAAAAAACAAGCGCAGGCCAACAACTGAACTGTCTTCATAGTAATGACCTGGCAAAGATTTGGACTTGAGGGGAGCGGAGAGGGGAGTTTGAAGATGGAGAAAACTGGGAACATGAAATTTAAAAAAAAAAAAATTTATATATATATATATATATATATATGTTACAGATATGAAAACTCTTCACTAGCTGCATAAGGGAACATTTGCAATCCCTTTTGAAGGCAGATATATTTGTATTGCCTGCTCCGAGGCCTTTCGCCCGCTGGGTCGGGACTCATCAGGGAGACACGGCTGGTTGTGTCTCCCTGATGAGTCTCCCTGATGAGTCCGGACCCAGCGGCGCGAAAGGCTCGGAGAGGCAATACAAATATATTTGCCTTCAAAAGGGATTGCGATGGTTCCCTTATGCAGCTAGTGAAGGTTTTCATATCTGTAACATATATATATTTTTTTTTTTTAATTTCATGTTCCCAGTTTCTCCATCTTCAAAACTCCCCTTTCCCCTCCCTCAAGTCAAATCTTTGCCAGGTCATTACTATGAAGACAGTTCAGTTGTTGGCCTGCGCTTGTTTATCCCCCACTATTAGATTGTTCGTCTATGTATTTGTCTGACTTTATTCAAGTTTAAAAGGCTGGGGCCAGTCTTGAATAAAAGTTACTCTGTGTTAGGTTTCCTTATGGGAGCAAAACATACCCCACTTGTTTACTGTTCATCGTTTACTGTTCCTCCCTCATTTCATTTCCGAAAGAAGAAAAACGTTTTTGAAAATCGAAACACATTAACACAAAAACTAGAAGTTACTGGCTCAGATTGCCAGAATACGAGTAGGTATACATTTTTACTCTGACCATAGGATCCACCAAGATGAAGAAGATTATGTGAACTTTTTTTCCAGCAGACCAAAGACGTTCCAGAAAAACAAATCTTGTATAAATTTATGTTGAAGATTGAGAATTACGTCCTCAAAGCATATAGGCCTATAGCTTTTAGGGACAAGATAGGTATTGTAGCAAGCTGAGGTAAGGTGTAGTCAGCTGATCAACACATGAGCTGAGTTGATCTCTCCTACATCAAAAGGAGATGAAGTAGGCCCTACTTTTCTCCCTCGGCTCCCGACTTTGAGATATTAGGGGGGGGGGGGGGGGGGAGGAGTCTTTTTAATGCTTGAAATAGTACACAGAACCTTATTTGTTTGAATGAAGCTTATGGGTGTCTTGCTCAAAGTCTGATGTTTTCTCAAATTTTCTTCAATTTTTTTTTTCAATAAAGTTTTGGGGAAAAAAAAGTTTCGGGACTGATGTTGAATGCAAACCGGTCCGTATTAGAGTTGTCATTTTCTTTTGGATCCAAAGGATCTGAAATAAAACCAGTTTGGGGTATTGTAATACATCCTCTTGTCAGAAGTCTTTTAAGTTACTGTGAACTTTTGATTATGAGGTATAGTTTGTAATAATGAGAAGAAGAAGAATGACAAGAAGAAGAAGAAGTAGAGAAGAATGTTTATTTCTATGGCGCATATTCCATAAAAATGCTCAACAGCGCTTTACATTTCAAAAAAGAACAAACAGTAAAAAATAGGAGTTATAAAAGTCATGCAGATTGAAAAAACAAAGCCTCGGGATATCAAATATGACTTGCACAAATCAAATAATATACAGGCATGCACCTTAGAACTCTTTCACATCAGTTTCGGTCAGAGACCTATACTGTATGTGTGTGTGTGTGTGTGTGTGTGTGTGTGTGTGTGTGTGTGTGTGTGTGTGTGTGTGTGTGTGTGTGTGTGTGTGTGCCCGCATAGGTGTGTGTGGAAAGTGTGTGCTCGTGTGCATGTGCGCGTGTATGCATGAGCGTGTATGCGTGCAGCTGTATGTAATTGTACACATAACCTTACAAATATCACAATTATTCATATTAACATTCATGATTAAATTTATAATTGACAATAAAAATATCACACAAAAAATTCATTTTTAAACTACGAAAACGTATCACAGAACATCATGACTAAAATCCTTGATTAACATATTGTATATCAATACAAAAACAAATCAAACTGCATTCACAATTAACACACTGTATGATAACAATAGAAATAATAATAATGTAAAAAAAAAAATCACATAAGAAATTTCACAAAAAAAAAAAACCCTCTCTCATTCTTAAATCCTCTCCAAGCCACTCTCACCTTTACACACACACACACACACACACACACACACACACACACACACACACACACACACACACACAAAATAGGGACAGACTGATGATCTGTTCAATGGTGTATTTGGGGTTTGTTTGACAAGATGACTGACGCTACGTTGTCTTCTCGAATGCGATATGATCAGGAACTAAAGCGAAAGTGTGTGGGAGGAGGTGGAGGGGGAGAAAAAAAAAGTGGGGAGGGGTGAAATAAGTCTTGATTGTGGTTTAGCGTGAGACTGTGTTTACTTCAGCCATTTGGAACTTCGTTATGACGCTTGTCCTAGTTACCACAAGGGAGTTAACTCACAACATCTCCCTTATCAACAAACAATTAAAACATATACATTCCTTGCCAACAAGCAATAAAAACACATGCATAAAAAAACTTGTGTTGTAGACAGTTTATGGTGGACATCTATCTAGTCTGTCAAGATTTCATTCTGGTATCGTCGAGGTGTCCTGACAATACGTCCTGATCTGGTCATTGGTGGTCCACTTTGCTGGTGTCCATGTTCTGTCTCTGGCAGTTCAGGGTTCTGCTGCATTGGCTGACACACGTCCTTTTGGCCTTGGTTATGGTTATCAGCTGCATTTTCCCTTCGTTTGTCAAGCAGCTGCTTGTGCTTGGTGATGCAGGGTCTTGTGTTTGGCCAACAGGACGCTTTCCTTGTTCCCACTCGTTGGTGTCAGATGTTGTGTATCAGGCTCAGGGAATGACTTGGCTCTTGTCCTAAGGTCCACTCTGTTTCTTTTGAGAGTGGTGCCATTGTCCAGAGCTATCAGGTACGAGTGGGGTTCATCTCTTATGCGGATGACAGTAGCAGGTTTCCACTTTCTTGTGTCATGATCCAGTACCCATACGGGTCGTCCCTGATACAGAGGAGGTAGCTGTCTCTCAGCACGCCTGTTGTGGTTCCTTGTCATCTTGTCACATCTCTCTGTCATTGTCTCTCGTTGTGATAATGGAGCTGGCTCAGATCTGGATGGAAGCGTTGTAGCTAACTTCCCTCTTCATCAACATCTCGCCTGGAGAAGGAAGCTTGCTGCAGACTGGCGTTGCTCTTAGCTGCAACAAGACTAATTCAGCATTTGTCCAGTTCTTTGACACTTTTTGATAGTGTTCTTTCTGAAGCACACCCTTGAATTTGTCTCCATACATCTGTCGAATTGTGCGCACCGGCAATGTGTTTCCTGCTGCACCAGTGTCGATTTTCAGTTTTAACTTATGTTTGCCTCTTTTCTGTGGCAGTCTGATGCGAAGATTAGTGAAAGGCCTCTTTTCGCACCGTTTGACTGGATATTTGGATGCAGTCAAACTGCTCATCGCTGTCGCTAGAATTTCCTGTGTCAGTGTCATAGTCTCCAATTTCATTTATGTTTCTAGATTTCTTCTTGTGACGTCTGTGCTTCCTGCTAACATCACTGCTCTTTCTCTCTCTGTTGCTGTGTGTACTGCGGCATTCACTCTTCCAGTGGTTCTTTTTTCCACACGCTCTGCACGTGTCTCCATATGCAGGACATTTGCGTGGTGGGTGAGTTAGTCCACAGTTCCTGCATTTACCTTTCATTTGCTGTGCGTCGACATTGACAGGAGGTATGGCTGCCATGGCTTTGAGTTTTCTCTTTCCTTCATGATTGCTTCGAATCTGCGGCCCTCTTGTAGAGCTTGTTCAAGGGAATATGCTTTTCTTTGCTCAGGAGTTCTCTCTGGAAAGCTTCGATTGGTGTCGATGCTATGATCAACTCAAGCAGTCTTTATTCTAGCTCATTCTGCTCAAACTGGCACTTGAGTGCAGTAGTTCTGGCTCTTGTGCAAAAGTCATCCAGAGTTTCGTTTTCCGACTGTCTCATGCTCATCAACTGCAGGCGGTGAACTCGGAAATTGATATTGACTTGTAGCTGGCCATCAAAAAACGTCCATTATTTGTCTGGGTCTTTCTTGTCTTGCTCAGACAGCCCAGAAAGCGTGTAATCGTTTGATACCTTCAGCGCCAAGGCCACGTAGAATTTTTAACGCTTTCTTCTCTGGCCTAGTTACGTTTTCATCTTCCAGAAAGTATGCGATGGTCTGCTTGAAAATCGCTAGCGCTTCAGCTAGGTTCTCTCCTGACCAGTCCATCTCCGGAATTTTCGCCATACTGCTTCTTTCGAGCTATTTTACCGCTGCCACCATGAAATAAGTCTTGATTGTGGTTTAGCGTGAGACTGTGTTTACTTCAGCCATTTGGAACTTCGTTATGACGCTCGTCCTAGTTACCACAAGGGAGTTAACTCACAACAGGGGGGGGGGGGGGATGAAAAATGTGTGCAAGGGGTGGCGGTGAAAATGAGAAGTGTGTTTTAGGGGTGGTGGGGAAGATAAAAAATGGGGGGGAGGGGGGGGGGTTGTGACGGGGAAGATGAAAAGTGTGTGCGTATAAACATGTTTCAGACACAACTTACTTTCAGTGAACATCCGCTTGATAAGCCGAGGCTTTTTTAATGGGCGAAACGAATCCCATCCTGTAGTCAAAACGACGCAGGTAAGACTTTACCGGCATGAAGGATTGACGCCACCAGGATCAGAGGATAGGTGAAACAACGCCAGGCAAAAACGATAGGTATCCGCTGGGCCAGTAGGCCTACCAAACAACAAAGAGGCAAGGCGCAGAGGGATCAATATCCCGCTTCGTTTTTTCTTTCTACTGTTCGTCTTTGTTGGAGTCCTGTTCGCTCGCACAGGCCACTTACCTTATCCCAGGGAGAGAATATTCAACGAGTTTGGTTTGTCAGCTTCGGTAATCACGTATGCAAGCCTGTCTATCGTGTGTGTGCTTCGAACTTGATAGTCTTGACACCATCAGCGACAAAGTATGGTGAACAGACACCTAATCCATGACCAGGTGGCAGACAGAGAGCCAATCTGTTGGACAGGAAGTGTCTGGTCCCCGATCAGCATAAGGTAAGGCAAAAAAAAAAAAAAAAGATATGATCTTGTCGCCTTCTACTTCTTAGCACACGGGCATTCCTCCGTGTACAGATCTTGACTGTTTTGAGATGAGGGAGGCACTGGTCAAGTTCTGCTAACTCAAAGATGGTAACTTCCCGGAATGGACCTGCAGGTGGGTAGTGTTCTAATTTCCAGGTGAGAGTGTTCCGTCCATGTAGTTCTGAAGTGGCTCTGCAGTATTGATTTCACTTCGCCATGTTGGATGGTGTACTGCGTGTTCCCCCTGTCTGCCTGATTTGGAGAGTTTGTCTGCCTTGTCATTGCCCCGACTTCGCCGTTGAGGGGAATGCACTGCAGCACCTCAAGTGATTTAGAGCTGCTTGAGTCTTGAGTCATGTGTCAGTTCCTTCGGAAATTCCTTTACAGGACAACTGTCCACGACAAAGGATTGGAAAAGATTATCTGATAATGTGCTATATACATAGTCATCATAATTGCTGACTTAGTGCGCAGTTTGCCTTACAGCACAACACAATTCCACGTTTTAACAACAACCTACCTACTCCTGACAGCAAGAACAGTTGTTTCACAAATCTTCCACGGTTTTCATAACAAGGAACCAATTTGCAACATTCGTGGAGGATGGAGCTTATAGCTGTTTTTGATTTTCCCTGCCCCGATACTTGCACAAGCCATTTTCGCCCCGCACCGTGGTTGTTTTGTGGTGTGTGTGACTGGCTTAAAAAAAAAAAGGGGAAAACTTGTCCCTTGTGCAAATTTATGCAAAATGCACGGTGAGTGACTCCCTTTTGAAAAAAAAATTTAAAAATAAGACATAAAACAGTGTTCATTTTAAAGGTTTGGTCCTATTCAGGGGTGTATTTTTAAGAACCTGGGTTTTCTCCGGGTAAAAAATTTTTCCCAAATTACTTTTTCATGTTTAAACTTTAAAAATGTTGTCGACATAAAGGGTTTCCCCGCGCGGGCAATGGGGGCATTGCTGAAATTATTACGTATTGGGGCCCAAGCGTATCGTTTAAAAATATTACTTACGCTCGATGGGTCATATTTTTAGTGTGTGTGTGTGTGTGTGTGTATGTGTGTTGTGTCTTAGTGTGTGCGTGCGGGGGGGTTTTGTGTGTGTGTGTTGGTGTGGTCGTTTTAATTCCCTTTTTGTATATCATTGTGTTTGCCCTGTGGGTTGGGCAAAAGAATAGCCCCACTGCCCTGCCATGAGGGTCGTAAGAGGCAAAACTAAGGCAGGACCCCTGCCCGAGGAAAAAGGGGTTTTGCGTAGGGCTAAAAACCCCGGGCCAAAAAAAAAGGACGGGTTAAGAACCCTCGACGACAAGGGAACCAAAGCTTTCCCACCTGGGCAATGAAGGGTCCCCACCCGGGATTTAAGACGCAGTGCAGTAAAACCCAAAAAAGGAAAGCTGAAAGGGCCCCGACTCCCCTTTCAAACACCCAGGGCAAAAACAAAAGAAACCCACATGGAACCCCCGGACGATTTTTGGGGAAACGGGAAAAAAACCAAACCCAAATTTTCGAGAGAAATAAAAAACCCTAAAAAGATCGGAGTCCCTGGGAAACTGAGTGAGCCAAGGGGGCCTTACACTCGGGGACGGGTGAGGTTTTTTGGGAGAAAGTGCGGTCCCCCGGCCCCCCGGGATGGACCCCCCAACCTTGGGGGTGTGGCCTTGTGGGGGCACCGGGGGCAAAAAGGGCACTCATCGGGGGGAAACCTTTTCAACTCCCATCATCACACCCAAGTTTCCACGAAGAAGAATGACATCGGCCTTTTGAAATATCCAGTGCTAGGGCCCCCACCAATGATGGGGAAAGGGAAGAGGAAAAAAGACTTCTCCCAGCAACTCCCGCCCAGGATGGGAAAAAGAGGAGAAAGGACAAAACCATACGGGATGGGGATTTTAACCCCAAGGGATCGGAAGGGAAAAACCACAGGCTACGGGGACATCAGGGGGGCCACATGGATGGGCCCGATAAACGAGAAATGGAAGGTTTTTGCAGAACTGTGCGCCCTGAACCAGCTGGTGATAGGGGGAAGGGGCATCTTCCACAAAAAGCGCCTTCCAAAAGGCCACAGGGAGACCCCCGAACCTTTGTCAGGGGAAAACCAGATTGACCACTCTGCCATTACCCCGAAATTCAGGGATCTGGGGGGATTTTGAGTGATGAGAGGGGGCTGAGGTGTCATCAGCCCACCCCCTTTTTTTAAACAACAGTGGACTTGGGCCTCTGGGGATTCACCAACCCAAAAAACACACGTAAAAGGTACAAGTCGATGTGGCCAGGGCCACAAAGCGCATTCCAGACCCCTTTCCAACGGGTTTCCCCGCCGCTAAAAGAGCTGATAGAAGACAGTGGGGGAACGGACATGGGAAACACAGGGGAACACTGCAAAAAGCTTGGCGGGAAACCCCATGTGAGAGGATCCTTGGCAAAAAGAACCCCCGGCACGAAGAATGGATCCTGCCGACCCCCATCTAAAATTTAAAAACCCAAGGGGAGAGAGAAGAAAGTTTACATTTAAACAGGGCCCGGAACAAAAAGCAGCTAGGGAAAAAGGGCAAGGAAGGGGCCACAGCAGGGGAAGGAAAAAATTTAAAGAAGGGCATAAGAAGGACAAGGGGGCCCTATTTTGGGCGCCCGGCCCAGCAAGCAGAGGCAGCGCCGGACGGGGGGAATTTGCAGGCCCTGTCCCTGGTGCCCAAAAAGGGCGGGCGGGTAATTTCCAGCAGACGGGAAAAGCCAGTGAAGGACAAAAAGGGAAAACCACGGGCAAAAACGGGGGAACACTAAAAACGATGGGCAGAAACTTGGGGGTGTTTGAACCCCCCCCGCCCCGGGACGCCCCCACCAAACCCCCTGCAGAGACAGCCCGGCCCTCAGCTGTGAAAAACCCCTCAAAGGCAGAGATCAAGAAGGCCATCAGGGACTCTAAAAAAAGGGGAAGGCTGCGGGGCCCGGAGGGAGTCCCAGCAGAAGCCATAAAAAGCGACATAGAGAGGCGGGTCAACATGCTTATACACCCTCTTCAGCAAATCGGGGAGAAGGGGGAAGGGTTCCCGGCCAGGGGGGAAAGAAGGAATGGGCACCCAAGTCCCGAAGAAAAAAGACCTCGGGGGGACTCCCGAACTACCGGGGATATGCTCCTGTAAACCCCGGCAAGGTTTTCAACGGGGTTTTTGGGAAAGAGAATAAAAGAGGCTGTCGCCCCCAAGCCCGAGCCCAAAAGGCGGTTTCCCGGCGGGAACAAATCATGTGCCTCCCAGTCGCCGGGCCGGGCCCTTCATCGTGGGCGGGTCGCGGGAGTGGAAAACCCCCTTTTTACATCAATTCTTTAGATTATGAAAAGGGCTTTCGGACGTTTGGAAGAGGATGTGTGGAAGCTGCTGGGCATTAGGGAAAGCCCCCGGAAAAGATATCTCCCTCATCCGGTCACCTCCCCGGCATGAACTGCGGATTGCCCACGCCGGCCCCTGCCCAAAAAGTTTTGAGGTAAGGGCCCGGAGTTCGGCAGGGGATGTCTGCTGTCCCCGTTCCTCTTCCTCCTGGTTTATTGATGGATCAAGAAGCCACCCACCAACGGCAAAGGGGAAAAACCCGGGATTCAGTGGACACTCTGGACGCGCTCGACGACCTTGACTTCGCTGACGACCCGGGGGGGCTCCTGTCACCCAGCCCCGCCCGATGCAGGGCAAGACCCCTCGCTTTGGGGGGACCACATCAGCCGGGACAGGGCTCAAGATTAAAAGGAAAAAGGGCCCCAAACTGATGAAAATCAAAACCCCCATGCCCAAAACACCGGGCACGTCGAAAAGGAGAGCCCCCCCGGGGGTGGAGTCTTTGTTTCCCCGGGGGAAGGGGTGGTTGACCCAACCCCCCAGGCCCGGGCCCCGGGCCCCCGCCCGGGAAGGAAAGGGGGAAAAAGCAGCTTTCGGGCATGCTCAAGAACATCTGGGCATCTGGAGGAAAACAAACATAAGAACCCAAAATGCATTTCAATCCATGTGAAATTTAGTTTGCTTAGGAAAGCGAGACCCTGGCGAAAAACCGCCCCTGCAAACAAAAAAATTCGACATTCTTCCAAAAACCTGTTGGGGGCGCATCTAAAAAAAATCCCATGGGGGAAAAAGGTCCCAAAAGAAAATTGTTTGGGGGCTTTGGGGGGCAGGGAAACCGTGGCCAAGCAAAATACTGCGAAGGAAAATTTGGGGCTGGATTCCCGGCCCCCCCCCCTTGGAAGCCAGCATCCCGGGACCCCCCCAAACCCCGGCCCCCGGGCCCGGAACCCGCAGGGAAAAGGGAAAAAAAGAGGCCCGGGCCCCCGCAACAAATGGAGCGAACAATGAGGCGGGTTGAAACAACAAGGGGGCAAAATGGACTGGAATGACCCGAACAGCCCAGAAAAGAGTGGCGCTGGGGGAAGGGTCGTTGATGGGCCCCATGCTCCACCGGAGGGCGACGGGCCCTAAATGAATGAAAAGATTTATTGTGTCCCGGAAAAATTGGGATTTCAGTGTGTTACCTCTTTTTGTGTGTATCATTTACTTTTTGAGTTTTAAAATTTTTGTAGTTGCGCGCATGCAATTGAGGGGGGAGAGAGAGGGAGGAGAGAGAGAAAAGGAAAGGGGGAGAAAAGGGGAGAAAAGAGGGTGTGTGTGTTGTGTGGTGTGTGTGTGTGTGTTTTGTGTGTGGGGTGTGTGTTGGGGTGTGTGTGTTGTTTCGTTGTGCGTGCGCGTTTCATGCGGGGTTTTTTGGTGTGGTGTGGTGGTGTGGTGTGTGTGTGTGTGGTGTGGGTGTGTGTGTGTGTGTGTGTGTGGGTGTGTGTGGGGGTGTTTGCCCTGCGTTTCTTACACGCCCCGATGGTGTGTGTGTGGTGGTGTGTGTGTTTTGGGGTGTGTGTGTGTGGTGTGGGGGTGTGTGTGTGTGGTGTGTGTGTGCGTGCGGGATGTGTGGGGGTGTGGGGATTGTGTTGGGGTGTGGGTTTTTGTGTGTGTGTGGTGTGTGTGTGTGTGTGTGTGCGTGGGGTGCGTGGCGCGCGCGCGCGGCGGTGTGTGTGTGTGTGTTTGTGTGTGTGTGTGTGTTTTGTGTGTGTGTGTGTGTGTGTGTTGTTGTGCGTGCGTATGGTGTGTGTGTGATTGTTGGGTGTGTGGTGTGTGGGGTGTGTGTGTGTGTGTTTTGTGGGGGTGTGTGTGTGTGTTGTGCGTGCGTGCGTTTCGCGCGCGCGGGGCGCGTGTGTGTGTGTGTGTGTGTGTGTGGGTGGGTGTGGTTTTGTGTGGGGGTGTGTTGTGTGGTTGACTCAAATTTAAAAGGGGATAACACCCGGGGCATGGAAAGCGCCCAAAGGGTGCAGTGTTCCCCCGGCTGGTATTAAAACAGCCAGTTTTGGACCCAAACCCTTTATCCTGACCCCAAGGGCCCGTGAGGACGCATCATCTTCCCACTTTGCCTGTAAGTATGTTTTTCCCAGGTCAACAGAAAAAGAAAGGGTTTATTGGGGGGGCCCGCGCTGGGCCCAAATGGGGGAAGACTCAACTCTTGGGTTCAAAGGGCCCGGGGTTTTGGTACCCAAATCCCCAAAAAAGGGCCCGGGGGAGAGATTGTCTCTTCCCGGGGTTAACATTTTGGGAGATTCCCGTCTTTTCCTAGACCTTGAAAGAAAAAAAAAAAAAAAGAAAAAAAAAAAGGGGGCCCCTGCGGTTCGTAAAAAAAGGAAAAACCGCACCACCCTGAAATCACTTCCCCCCTTCGGAGAGTAGTAGGCTGTCGTGTGATGAGGATGGATGACACGAAAACAAAACCCCATGTACACCAGCATTTTTTAACATTATCCCTCAGTTGAAAAGTGGCTTAATAAAAGGGAAAATTGGCCCCCCTCCCCCATAAAAAAAAGCAAAAAATTTTTACCCCAAAATTTCCCTGAGGAAAAAAACCCAAAAAAAAAGTCGAAAGAAAGACAGGAGATTTCTTCTGTAACAAGAATTAATGAGTGTAAAAGGGGTTTTGGGCAACTGGGAAATTTTTACAGCTATTACGGACCCAGGTTTTGTCTGTGGTTGTCCACATCGACGAAAATCAGCTTTTGAGGCTTGTTTGGAACCATAAATGGACCTCATCCCTTAGAACTGATACTGACCCATGACAGTAAGTAGTGAGCGTTGCATGGGTAGTCAAAGTTGTGTAATCCCTCTGTCACATGCAGTGAAGTAAAGGTATTGTAATCTGTCCAGTCCTACATGTTGTCCATCCAGGACTTCTTTAGCCTGCCTCTGGGATCTATCCTCCACAGTTCCCTGTAGAATGGTCCTTGGCATGAGGTCATGTCGAGATACACGACCACCCACCACAGTGCCCTGTAATATGGCCCTGGACCGATAGCCTTGGTGAACATGCATATCCACGCTCCACTGTACCGTGTCGAATGGTATTGGAAATGGATTCATGACAAGATGCATGTTTCCGCTCTAATGTATAATGGTCTTAGACAGGGAGTCATGGTGAGATACGTGTCAACCCTCCATTGTGCCCAGTAGAATGGACATGGAGAGCCATGGTAAAATACAGGTCCACCCTCAGCTGCATCCTGTGTCTTGGACAGGGAGTTTTGTTGTTGTTGTTGTTGTTGTTGTTGTTGTTGTTGTTGTTGTTGTTTTGCTGTCCCAACCTCTGCGCCACCTGAGAGGCAGTGCACCCACGCCACTCATTCCGACACCCCGTCCACAGCCACAGCCCCGTCGGTCCCGCCGCAGCCCCGGCACCGGCAATCCAAAGGGAGCAGTCAATGTCGTGTCGTCAAGAGGCAACCCACCGGAGGAGACACTGCACTGCTGCCGAGTCACTGGTGGTGTTCAGTGGCACCTGTTCTGATTTAACATGCGCAGGACACCACCTACTAAGCCCCCTACTGTCGCGGAGCCGGCGTGAGTGAGCTCTCCCTCCAGAGGGCGCCACCACATCCGTCCAACGACAGCCCCCATGGACTCGCCGATACCGGTGACCTCGACGGAACCAAACCAAGACCACAGACGTGGAGAGGATATGAAAATTGAGGTCACCTGAGAGCAGGGCATGAAGGGCCACAGAATTTGAGACTTTTTTTATGTTGATCAATGAGACTACATGACAGGCTGTACTCTACGCTTCCTTCATAATATATCCCGGCGTCAACCAGGCCCGAGAGATACAGGCACCTGCAGTGCTGGTCAGGAAATTTGAGCAACACTCTCAGAAACGCATCCATTAAGTGGATGAAACTCGACTGTGAGGTCCCAGTCTTCCCAAGTGAGTCGGCAGCAAACTGAACTCTGGGTAGGAGCCGGTCGGAGCAGAAAAACCCACATGACTCTGATGGATTCGAACCCACGACCTCCCAGCCGGGAGTCCGCGACGCTCACCACTTCGCCACGGCGGCTGGTGGACAGGGAGTTAACGCTGGTACATGCCCATACAAGGTAAGCTTTAGGCATTTGACAGCTCGTAGCTGCTGGAAATGGTTCTTCTTACCTGCCAGTACAGTGTGTGTTTGGTATGCTACCCGACACAGTCCTTTGTCTTATGCCTTTCCTTGCACGTGATGTGAAGAAGCTGTTTGAAGAATGTGATGTCAAACGCGCAGACTTTTCGCTCGTGATCTGGTGTCAGGACACTGATCTAGCGTTCACAAGAGATGATAAATATCACCAGTGACATGTTGAGCTCGATCGATCTTCACTGTGAACTGGGAAGCTGGTTGACCTGTTTGGCCAGATGATGTTGAGTTTTTCATTGAAGACTTAGTTGTTGTTTTTTATTACTGGGTGTCCATCAAGACATTTCAGATGGCAATGGGAGATGAAGGTGTGACAATGCTGGTGGGGCCATTCTCTTCCTTGGGTACCCCCACCCATCTCCCCTCCCACCCAACCCTCTCCTCTCCTCCCCCAAATTTGATTATGCACACCGGCCAAAATCGTAACAATGAAAAAAGTTTTCCTTGATTTGGACATTTCACACACACACATACACACACACGCGCGCGCGCACGCGCATACCCATACACACACGCATACGTATAATCAATTTACGTTACATATGCTGAATAACTCTGTGTGTGTGTGTGTGTGTGTGTGTGTGTGTGTGTGTGTGTGTGTGTGTGTGTGTGTGTGGTGTAGTGTAATGTAGTGATTATCGTGTGTGTGTGTGTGTGTGTGTGTGTGTGTGTGTGTGTGTGTGTGTGTGTGTGGTGTGTGTGTGTGTGTGTGTGTCTGTGTGTGCCTGCGCGCGCGTGGGTGCGTATGTGTGTGTGTGTGTGTGTGTGTGTGTGTGTGTGTGTGTGTGTGTGTGTGTGTGTGTATGTGTGTGTGTGTGTGTGTGTGTGTAGTGTAGTGTAGTGTAGTGTAGTGTAGTGTAGTGTAGTGTAGTGTAGTGTAGTGTAGTGTAGTGAAGTGATTATCGAATTATTTAGTTTCAGACAGAAAATTATCGAATTATTTAGTTTCAGACAGAAAACCAACTCTCACTCAATTCGAAGTAATTTATTCAGTCTACATTGCAGTGGCGTCAACTGGAAGTTTGCGAAGGATATGCCTTTTTCCAACCCACAAGGCAGCCAACAACCATCTTCCGATAATTTCGCTGCGCTTTATCTGAAATGAGAGCTCACATTCCCGAACAGAAATGGAAGAAAGACTCAAACAGAACAGAAAGGGATACATTGTATTTTGATATGTGTCACTATATATGGCGCCCCTGATGGGCCTAATGCATTTCAACCTTGACTATTAAACTTAAGGTCTAGTGTTTAGAACAGACTTATGCAACGCAAAAATGTAACTGTGCTGCAGTCTTCACGAAACATGCACAGTGTTACAATTTTCGTGTGTGTTGTCCACCAGAAATGTAACATAGTTTCATTCTTCGGGGATATTCCACGAAAAGTATAACAGTTGCCACATTAAACACGAAAATCGAACGAATTGTTCCATTTCCGTGAGGAATGCGGAATCACTATTCTTTAGCGTTTTTTTGTTTGTTTGTTTGTTTTTGTTTTTGTTTGTTTGTTTTTGTTTTTGTTTGTTTTTAATTGTAAGACTTCAAATAGATGAGAATAATTAAGATAATGATACATGTAAGAGTTTAAACAGCTGGCGATCAACAGCAAAAGATTTAAGTCTCAATATTCCATCGGATTCAGAAATTACTGATCGTAGTGACGGAAGTCCGGGTGAAGAGTCGTAGCGACCCAGTTGAATTATTACGATCCAGATCGGGATTAAAGGTTAACGTTACTAAATGCAGGTCATTGTGACGTAGATCGAGATCAGTAGTGAAGTAAGTCGAACCGGATGCTGATCCAAAGCGAGATGTAAGGTCGAGTGACCTAATATTGGTCACGCATAAGGTCAGTGACTCCAGGTCTTGGTGATCCAATTTTGGTCATTGTGGTGCATATTTAGGTTTCGAGCCTTTCGATGGCAAGTAGGTAATTGTCATATTGACAGATTTCAAAGATACTGACTAAACTGGATCATAGTTACTATATATCGAGCCCAACTGTGACAGTGAATAAATTAGATCACAATGAACGACGACAGTAACTAAAATTAGGTCACAATGACCTGTTTTTATGGGTAATCATATCCAATCGGGCAATCCGACTTTAAAGTCGATCTGGCCCACCATTGACCGATTTGGGTCACCTGAGATCAAACGTGGATCTGGATCATTACCACTCAAATAGATTTAAGGCCCTCTGGCCTGTACCAGTGCTTTGAATCATCCTGACCCATTCCGGGTCACCTTGACCCAGAACCTCCATCCGGATCACCACAGCCCATAGCTCATTATATGATACACATCCTTGTTGGAGATTACCTGATCCATTCTGGCTTCTGTGCCCTTACAGGTCAATGCGGGTCACGATGACCCAAACTGGGTCACCGGTTCGTTTTTGACCTTGACCTTCCTCACTAAGACACCAAACTTAAGACCTCTACCTGAGTCACCGCGATCCGTTATGGGTTCTGCGATCCTTAATTTTGATCTTGGTAACCGTGATCTATTTTCAGGTCAATTTTCATCCCTGCTCTGGGTCACTTGATCTGTTCACCGCGATGTAGTTCACCTGAACCATTTAGAGCACATCATTTTTCATCCCGCTGGAGTTGGATGGGGTGGAACATAAACCCTAGGCCGGGTGCGGTGTGTGTGCGTGCGTGTGTGTGTGCGCGCGCGCGCGCGTGTGTGTGTGTGCGCGTGTATGTGCCTGTGTGAACTTTGACCTTACAGGGAACAGAGGCCCGTGTGAAACATAGGCCTGGATAAACATAGATTTAGGGGGAGTGGAGGTGATCATAGACATGGATCGGGGAGTAGACAGGGTGGGCGGGTAGGGGTAAAGTTGTGGGTTAACAGATGTCTGGAGGAACATGGACGAAGATAAACATAAACCCTAGGGAATATACACCACGGTAAATATACGGACAAGTGGGGTGAGAGGGTGGATGGGGTCGGGATAACGGGTGTACCATCGCATCTTCGTATTTGTAATGGTAATGATAATGTTGCTTTTAGCCCAGCCGACCGCTGAGGGCCATATCAGTGCTTTCACCACGTTGAAAATAACTCACAAGCAATGGAGAAAAAAAAACACAAAAAAACCTCATTCACACAATTCATACCTTCAACAACAAAAAAAACCCTCATTCACACACACACACAAACCTCATTCACACACAAAAAAACCTCATTCACACAAAACTTGCCTTCCAAAAAACACACCGAAAATTTTGTTAAAAAATTTTCCTCCGTAAAATCTTAGATCAGATGAAAAATGTTAATATTCTTCAGAAAACTAAAGATCACGTCAGGTGGGACAACTCTGAACAGGGTTTTAATGGAGTCTGCTGTAAACTGTTTTTGTCTCACATCATGCAAGTCCCAACACTCTAAAAGGATATGTTTAACTGTGAGTGGTACATGGCATGGAATGCACGACGAAGCTTCTTCACCTTTTAAAAGATAAGAATTACCCTGGTCACTTGACCGAATCAGTGAAGAGTACACCGGGGCAAGGTGTAGCGGCCCCGGTCCCTGTTGAGCGGGGGTTGGTGGCTGTGATGTAGATGGCTTCCTTGACCCCTCGCTGGAACCACTTGTTTTCTCTGTCCAGGATGTTGACGACGTCCGTGTCAAATTGGTGTTGCTCGGAGTGCAGGTGTGCTCCGACAGGTGAAGAGTGTCTCTTGTGTTCTGTAAGTCTCTTTTGGAGGGACGTTCTGTTTCTCCGACATAGTGTTGGTTGCAGTCACGGCAGTCTATTCTGTAGATGACGCCGGATTTGTCGAGTTTGTTGGTTTTGTCCTTGGGGCGACGAGTTGGCTGCGGATGGTGTTGGTGGGCTTGGGATGGACCGCGACCCCTAGTTTCCTGATCTTCCTGGTCAGAGCTTCACTTACATCTCCAACGTAGGGAATGGTGATAGTCAAAACTCTCTTAGGTTTGGACGGACTTTAAACAGTTTGTTATCCGTCTGCGAGTCCCATTCCTCTTGCCAGAGGTCTTTGACACGAGCGTGGGTTTTGGGTTTCAGATCAGTGTAAGGGTTAAACAATCTGCTCAACTCTTTCTTTGTGGTACACTTGGCAAGTTGATCAATCATTTCGTTGCCTCGAATGCCCATATGGCTGGGAACCCAAGCAAAAACTATG
This sequence comes from Conus ventricosus, assembly GCA_018398815.1. NCBI lineage: Eukaryota > Metazoa > Mollusca > Gastropoda > Neogastropoda > Conidae > Conus > Conus ventricosus. The sequence goes on from CM031620.1 coordinate 30,859,226, forward strand.
TTCTACCCATCTGATTTCAGAGAGGTGTACAGTTCGAATTACTTCAGCAGTTGAGGGTGCTTGAGGTTACGGCCGGCAGTGGCCTCCAATGCAGAAAGGGAGTCCCATAGAATAAGGAAATCTTTATGTTTGAATTTAGAAACCATTTCAAGAGCCAGGACCAAGGCTGTCAACTCAGCAGTGTAGATTGAGCTGTCAGTGGGAATGTGTTTAGAACATCTCTGAGGAGGATGTTGCACAATGCACAGCAGAGGCAACCCCCTCCTCAGATTCGGAACCGTCAGTGAAAATTCTCGTGAAGGATGGAAACTTGGAACATAGTTCGGCAAAAAAGACTTGTACGCCATGGAGCTAGTGGAATCTTTATGGTACGAGGCTAAATCAAACCGGATCTTTGGAGTAAAGAAAGTCCATGGTGGGTCATCAGGAAATTTGGAAAAAATCACAAACCACTCTAAGATCTATATCTGCCTTGTTCAAATGGGGAAAAACGCAGATACAGACCTTGAAGTGGTGTGTGCATTTTTAATGTTAACAACAATGGAATAAAGCTTGTGTCCTCATCTAGCTTCTCAACGGATAAGGTATCCAACTGTATTGAAAATACACCCAAAAGTGCTTTTATTTGACAGAGAAGTTTTATGCGAGTTCTCCAAAACAAAAACATTGCTCCAATGTTAAGCCACACTTTGACTCACTGACTTTTAATAGATGTCTAGATATTTCTAAAGATATTTAAGTGTCACTTGATGCATATAAAGAAGAAGGGAAAAAAACAGTAGGTGCTTGAATATAAAGATCTGAGTTGAAATTTCATTTGCTAAGAGTAATTTTCATGTTAGTTTCAATAGTATGTGTCAGGAGTGGGTGAGGCGTGAAGTGGGGGCATATCGGTGTAACAACGTGGTGTTCCCTAACCAATTCTTTGCCATCACATGGGCTTACGTGGCCGTTTCATTGATCAACATGTCTACTTCCATATTCATTTCTTTTCTATTTCAAGAATTTAACATCGAATATGTAAAGTATGCTCACAGGAATCCGATTGTCACGTTGGACGTGATCATATTCAGAGAGGATCAAAGGATTAAAGGACATATTTTGTTTCGTAGAAAATCCGCTTTTCACACATACACGCGCGCACACGCGCCCCCCAACCCCCCCCCCCCCCCCCCCCAACCGCACCCCTACCCCTAATCCCACACGCACGCACGCACACACACACACACATACACACACACACACACACACACACACACACACACACACACACACACACACACACACACGCACACACACATACACACACACACACACCACGTTCGGCAATCCCGTTGTGTATGACGCACATGTTGCATGGTTCTTTTCTGACCGTGTATCTCTTAAGCTTATATTGGACCAGAGAAGATTTACATGAACAGATGTTGCTTTCAATCAATATCTAAAGGGATGGAAACATCGTGAAGTGTTGAAATTCTGGCAATAGCGTTCTTTTCACTTCTTTCTTTCCTCCCTCCCTCCGTCCCTCCCTCTCTCTCTCTCTCTCTCTCTCTCTCTCTCTCTCATGCGAAAATAATGATGAGAAAATATGCCACGCAAGCAAGCAAGCAGGCAGACTCCAATAAACAAGAAGTTCGCAATTTTTCCCCATGCACTTTTAATTATTTTCTAAAATCTGTACTGCCTCAGATGTTTTTGATCAACAAAGCGGTCAAAGGTCAAAGCACGGTGGTGTTATATGATGTTTAAGCTGCAGGTACCCGCTCTTGATTTGAAAAAAAAAAATTCTCGAAAGAGTACTGCAAAAAAAAAAAAAAAGGAAGAGGAAGAAAAAGCAAGTAATTTTTCTTTTTTTCTCACGCCTGGATTTGTTAGTTGCAATTCAATACAATTGACTATTGTATCTTTATCCATCGACTTGAAACCGCACTTAGCTTCACGAGTTAACACCCGCCTCTTTCTGACTGAACACACAAACACACGCAAAATTTTAAGAGGAATTATGATTCCGCCGGACAAAAGGGACAAACCCGTTTGGTCTTCTTCAGGCAAGATAAACAACATTCACAATGTGGAATGAAAACGGTTTTTAACTGGCATTTTCTCCTTCCCAGAAGTGTTTTCGAGTTTTTCATACCACGAAGTGTCGTTTTCATACCACATCCATTTTGCGCCCAGACTGAGGAGACAAGTGATTATTCGTTCTTCGTTTTGAAGAAGATCAAAGAGGTCGAAACGCGTCGTGTTTTTCCTTGTAATTTGTTTGTCTCTTTCGTTCAGTGGAATTGTAAATCTTCTTTTAAGTTTGTTTCAATTTCTTAACTGCAGTCACCTCACTTTAAACCAACTTTGATTTAATAATCAAGGAGCGCTCAGTTTTTGTAATGTGGATTTCATTGCAAGTTTGACAGAGTAACATATACCAGTTGAAAGACGTCCAAATCGTAATGTCTTTTCACTTCAATTTTCACACCATAGTGTGCCACAAAATACGGATTGGTGCAGATGTGAGGATAGGCAATACATTCGGGTTACGATGGTGTGTCCCCACAAACAATGCTTTGGTTGCTGTGTGTGAGCATGAGTCAGTCAAATCGGACAAATTTGGAGACTGGGATGTAGACTTGATAAGGGATGTCGCGTGTGTGATAAGCGAGACAGAGTGTTGGACGGTGGTCATCAGCAGGTACCTCGGCTCTAGGTTGAAACCCTTTTCTCGTGGTTTTGCAGCGCCTTGTTTGCAGTGTCAAATGAGCTGGAGAGGTAACTGCTGATTTAAAAAAAAAATAACAACAACAAAAAGATTTAAAAACCCATTCTGACATCGCTTGCATTTGATTGTGGAAGTCTTGGTCAAGTGAACAGATAGTTCTTCTGACGATATGGCGAAACAAGCCAGGCACTGACAAAAGGCCTCCTTGCTCATCCTTTCTTTTTCCCTGCGCTGCAACGTCAACGCCAGCTCTACTGGGCCCCTCAATCTCTCAGGGAATTTCTGAATCCGCTCCACTTAAAAGTCTGGAATGGAGGGGCATACATTCCACTCACGTTGAATCATTCAGGCATATGACTCTTGTTAACCTTTCAGCACTGTACATTGGCACAGCTGGACCTTGTCCTTTCTTGGGAATATCCTATCGGATTTCTGATATTTTCACTTGCCTGCTGCTGCTATTCAACACAGAGACAGAAAGAGACAGGAGAATGGGGTTTGCAGTGAATGGGGGGGGGGGGGGGGGGGGGGGGGGGGGAGGGGGGGGACCGAGCCAAACCGGTTAAAATGCTTGCAGGATATCCTGCTTTTCCACTTGTCGTAAAGAAAGAAAAATGAGATAGTTCAGTTTACTTTTAGGTAAAGGACATTATTTTCGATAGAGAAAGAAAAATGAGATACTTCACAGTTTACTTGTAGGTAAAGGACATAATTCATCTTACTCGCAGGCAACTGCAGTTGTAATTTTCTTTCAGGTTATCATATTTTTCTTTTACTTAGAGGAAAAAAAAGAGACACGGCGTAATTCCTTTCACTTGCAGGTAGCAGCCTAAATTGGGCTAAAATTCTTTTACCTACAGATAACAGCGCATGATGGACATAATTCCTTTTACTTGCAGGTAACAACCTATCTTGGACCTGAAACCTTATACCTACAGAGTAACAGCGCATGCAGGACATAAATCCTTTTACTTGCAGGTAACAACCTCCATTGGACTGCAGGTCACAGCGCAAGCAGGATATAATTCCTTTTACTTTGGGTAACAACCGACATTGGACTTAAATCTTTTTACCTGCAGGTAACAGCGCACGCAGGACATAATTCCTTTTACTTGCAGGTAACAGTAGTCATAGGACTTCATTCTTGTTTCTTACCGGAAACAGCAGACAAACGACATAATTCTCGTAACTTCCAATTAACAGTTGACGTGTGGTTCCATCCAATTTACTCCCAGGTAAACAATTGGCATGCTAGTGGATCCCTTTACTTGCGATGGACAACAAGCATGGAAAATGGTTCTTTTCGTTTGCAGGAACAGCAGACGTGCAAATATAGTCTTTTATCTGCAGATAACGGCAAACATATGCAATAAGTCTTTTAGTTGACGAATCTTTTTTTAACTAGCAGACAACAGCAGACGTGTGCAATGAACCGTTTCACTTGCAGGTAACGGCTGAAAAGAATTGTTAGTCTACGCAATATGTCTGTGGCAAGCAGACACAGTGTGGTGGTGACGCCGTGTCTCGTTCTGCTCATCCCCTTCCTTCTCTCCGTCGCAATGGTGAGTGGGGGTTCTCCTGATATGAAGGCCGAGGAAACTGATGAAGCCTACACGGTTCTTGCGGAGATGGAGAAGCTACATTCCAGGTAATGATTTGGAGAGAGAGAGAGAGTGTGTGTGTGTGTGGTGTGTGTGTGTGTGTCAGACACACAGAGAGAGACAGAAACACACACACACACACACACACACACACATGTGCGCGCACAGACACACAAAGAGAGGGAGAGAGAGAGAGAGAGAGAGAGACAGAACTCAAACGGGTTCTTAACGTATAGGCCATAGCCCTTATGAATGTAGTTCATAACAACAGTAAAGTAATTGCACAGATGAATAGCAATCTTGCAAAGACTTCAGTTTACTGTATCATAATAGATCGAACTGATATCCCTTTAATAAGTAAACTGAAAATTTCTTTCAATGCTTTTTTAAACGCCTTAGAAGTCTAGGCTTGTTGTTCTTCTTCTTCCTCTTTAAAAAAAAAAAAAACATTGTTGTTAAAAATCATGCTCTTAAACAACAAAATTACAGCGTATTACAACAGGCAGTTAATCTTCTTTTACATTTCTACACAGTGAACAAGTCAAACTGACCTCTATACACTTATTGTAATGCTAATGACGTACACAGTCTCGAAAATCCCTAATCTGATTTCGTCGTACCAAAATTTCAAATGTTTTCTGTAAATCGTACAGTAAACAAGTGGGGTATAACGTTTGCTCCCATAAGGAAACCTAACACAGAGTAACTTTTATTCAAGACTGGCACAGCCTTTTAAACTTGAATAAAAGTCAGACAAATACAAAGACGAACAATCTAACAGTGGGGGAAAAACAAGCGCAGGCCAACACCTCAACTGTCTTCATAGTAGACTTAGCAAAATTTGGACTTAAGGAGTGGGGGGGGGGGGGGGGGGGGGGGGGGGGGGAGGTGTTAATATAGAGGAACTGGGAACATGAAATTAATAAAATAGATTACAGATATGAAAACTCTTCACTAGCTGCGTAAGGGAACCATCGCAATCCTTTTTGAAGGCAGTTATATTTGTATTGCCTGCTCCGAGGCCTTTCGGATCGGAACTCATCAGGGAGACACGGCTGGTTGTGTCTGCGCTCCGGGTGTCAAATAGAGACACACCACAGTCCTTACAAATACCGTAAGGGTGCAAAAAAGAATCCAATAGCACCCCAAAGCAGCCAGTGAAGGGTATAGTAAATTAAACCAAACGAAAGTGTGGGGAGGAAAGAAGTTGCTGAAAAACTATAGACATAATGCAAACAGTATAAAATGTAGGGGACAATCTTTGAGCCTACGCCTGAGGATCCACCTAAGGATGCAAGGGAGATCAAAAGACAAACACAAAGACGGACAGAAACAAATACAAATAACCTCGATTTAATCGGAACAAAATTGGAAATGAAATGAGGCAGGGAACAGTAGACAACTGGGTAACTTTTGCTCCCATAAGGAAACCTAACACAGAGTAACTTTTATTCAAGACTGGCACAGCCTTTTAAAACTTAGATAGTATTAGATTGTTCTTAAACAAAACAGAGCCTGAACGAAAGGATGGTCCCTAATTTTCGTTTTTTTTCACTTAATCGATATAACATTTTCGTTGCAATGCATATTTCACTGAACATACGATGTCAAGAACATTCACACCATATCCAAAACCATCCATGCGTTATTTTGGTCACTCACTGGAAGTCATTACTTCGGTATTAGGAAAATTGACTACCAAAGTCCGACAACTCTCACACCAACACCCTTGAAGTTTTATTCAGTCCGTCAGGAGAATACAGAAATGAAGTGGTATTATCAGTATATAGCAGAGTAAGTAATCTGATGTTACTGATTCTTCACTAGAACAATCGACATTTAAAAGATTACCGGTCAGTTGTCCTCTCCTCTCTCTCTCTCTCTCTCTCTCTCTCTCTCAACCAAGATTTCGCGTTTTCTGTTTATCCATCTGTTGTTGCTGTTGACCCATTTGTTTGGACTGCATCATAGAGCCCAGTGAATGTTCATTGCCGTCAGCGGGCATGGTATAAGCAAACACAAAACAGTCCTTGTCCATTTTTTTTTTTAAATTCTACTATTTTTATTTTCAGCGTTTGTCACACGGCAACTGAACTGGAACCGAGAAAGACGGCCACAACCCCAAATGCTGGTTTCCATGGTTTCGACATCGTTGCAGAAGGAAAAAGTAATTATGCATCCTGTTTGTCTATTTCTTT
>CM031620.1:30870737-30882558 GCA_018398815.1 Conus ventricosus
GATGGGATTTTACGTGTGTGCAAGATGTTATGCGTGCGTTCACACACGGAACCTCGGTTTATAGTCTCATTCGAAGGACTGTATGGGAAATGGAGTCAGAACCAATGTTAACTCCGAGGGAACCCCCCCCCCCCCCCCCCCCCCCCCCCCCCGGCGGAGGTTCGAACCCACAACCCCAGGATCACCAAGATTACGAGTCCGGCGCTCTACCAACTGAGCTATTCCGGCTCCCGATGACGTTTTCGGGAATCAGGGCGGGTCTATAAACTCCACAGTAACACCCTTTCCGTATAAATGGTTTGCCATCAATGCCTGCCCATGATAAACAGAGAGAACACAGGAATCTGATGATTTTCTCCAGCCGAAACAGCCTCTCCGAGAACACATCTCACTGGGCAGAAGGTCATCAAGCTCTTTGCCATCCTCTCACAAGAGTCCACAGACGGCCAGGATGCAACCATGTCCCGATCCGACCACGAGCCACAGACAACCAGGAACGAATTTTAAAAGTAATTATTATGACTTCACCGAAATACGTGGACAAACCAAATCACGAGACAAAACACGACGCGTTTCGACCTCTTAGGTCTTCTTCAGGCAAGCTAAACAACACTCAGGACAACGAAAATAACAATGATGATTACTCCTGTAATTTGTTTAGAGCTCCGCCTGCAGTCGCCTCACTTTGCAACCAACTTGGATTCATACTGACTGCTACCCTTCGTTGTTTTGTATTTCGCTTTACGTCATCTGTTTTTGGTGCGCACTTGTGATTCGCCGTATGCTACTTTTGATCATTGTATGCTACTTTTAATCGTTCTGTATTTGCTCGTTTTTTCAATTTCGTTGTCCTTAGTGTTGTTTCTCTTGCCTGAAGAAGACCTAAGAGGTCGAAACGCGTCGTGTTTTGTCTTGTGATTCGTTCGTTATTCGGTGTAGTCATAATAATTACATTTAAAATGTGTTTAGATCTCCGCCTGCGGTCGCCTCGCTTTGCAACTCCCAGGAACGAGCTCACCGGCCACCCAGCATGGTTCCCATCGTGGTCAGCAGCTGTGCAGGCCAACCTAACCTGGACAGTGTCTCCTGGGGGAACGACTGGCACACTGAGGTCTTCTTTAGAGGCAGGCAGCATCTGCACGGCTGGCTATTGTTCAGACTGACCCTGAGTTTTTGTTAGCTTGTTCAGACTGACCCTGAGTTTTCGTGGCTTGCTAGGCGCTGAAATCCGGTGTTCAGCTGAAGAGCCACAGAGGTAAGTCACCACCTCGTTAGTCTCCGTGACTGCAACATCTTGCAAGGAAACCATCATGCAGAGAGCCAGCCAGCCCGCACTCCCCACTGCAGACGACCTCTGTGCGAACCATCACAGCGTGTTTGTGAATTATGACAGAAACTGAACAGATTTGCGTTTACTGGGGTCTACTTTTGATCCCAATCGCTCCCCCCCCCCCCCCCCCCCCCCCCCCCCCCCCCCCCCCCCCCCCCCCCCCCCCCCCCCCCCCTCTTAAAAAGTAATTGCTGAATGGTTACTGAGTTAATAAACTCTTTCTTTGCAACGAACGGTTGACCTTCATAATAAATCCTTTGCTTGTAACGAATGGATAATTTGCATCTTTGATAGGATACCTGTTTGCAAATGCACTTTACAAGCTGGCACTCATAACATTAATGATAGGCCTGTTACTTATTCGTCTTATTGCTCAATGGTGCATTGGGCCTACTTCCTTAATTATTTGTCATATATTGTGGCATTGCATTATGTACAATAATTTTCACATCCATCTTCTACAACAACATGTACCGAGATTGTACAACTCTTTATCATTTATAGCTACCGCACATACACGCATACATACACACACATACTGTGCACATAAAACGAGGTAAAAGAAAATGGCAGGTTGTGTCCAAAGCTTCACATTGGGCGCACAAACTTCTATTGTTCTACTCGTTGCAAAGCATTGTACGTTCCCTACAACACTCACTTACTAAACGTGTCAAAGTAACGTGCAACATCTTCCATCTAAGAATTTATCCCGTCTCCCACCTAAAATCTTCTGAATTCGCAAGCTCTAAACAGAATTATTGTTTACCTGCGAAAATCCCCCCCTCTCTCTCTCTTTCTCCGCTCCCACCCCCCTCCTCCCAACATCCCAACCTTCCCCCGAACCCCCTACCCTCCAGACCATCTGTTTACCTTGCATCTTTCTTTCTCAATTCCAGACTTTCTGTGTTTTAAACATTTAATCTAAAAGGCGAATTGTACATTAAACTCGCTGAAAAACATTGTTCTTTTCCGTGATTAATTTAGGACCCCACTGAAAGCACAGGGACGTATTAGAATTGATGCTGGTGATGATGATGATGACGATGATGATGGCGTTGATGATGTTGCTTCCGCGTCAACTGTACAGTAACTACTACTACTACTACCGATTCTGTTGCTACAACTATAGCTACAGCTACTACGTTTACTAGAATTGTAAGCCGTATTCCTACTGTGATGACAACATTGACGATGACGACGACGAAGCGATGAGATGTCTATGACCGCAGACTGTCATGACTTCTATCACTAACAGTGCAATATCTGTGTGCTACTGGCACCAAGTCTCTTTGTCCCTTTACGTCATTTCAGAGGACGGCAACGTGCTGAAGGCTGTGATGTCGTGGTACCTGGAACACAAGGACTACAACTACGAAACCAATTCTTGCAACCATGGTAAAGTCTGTGGACACTACACTCAGGTAACTGCCTTTGTGATCATAGTTGGCAGCCGAGCGGGAAACAAACCTCACGAAACTGACGGATGCTTTAAGCTTGGATTAGCCTGATAGATCTAGGAACGAACAGATCCACTTGATCATGTGATCAATAGACCCTACAGTTAACTGTCCCCACGGCTGACAGATACCATGGTTAACAGACCTTGTACTCGATAGATCGTTTAGTTAAAACATTCTTCTGTTGATAAATCATGTTATCAATAGACCTCCAGACACTGGTTCTTAATGGTCTACAAAAATTCACGATAGAGCATTTCGATGGCGATAGATTCATCTCAAGATCGACAGATTCCTACTCGTTGAGACCAGTCTAGATGTCATGTTATACCACTGTCCCAGTTTCAGCACAGCAGTCTCATGTTCATCTTCCGTCCCAACTACCAGTCCCCCCCCCCCCCTACCCCCCCCCCCCCTTCCCCTCAAAAAAAAAGAAGAAAAAAAGAGATCGACTTGGATGTCAAACTATCCAAGACATGCAATAGTGTTCGGGCATTGTCAGAACACGCAATAGGCAATAGAGCAATTTGTCAAAAGGCAATAGAGCACGCTTACGACATTCCCATCTCAAGCTTGCTACCAGACTAAACTCAGTAATGAGTAGGCCAATCCTATAGGCTAGGCCCTATGACACAAGTTGAAAAGTGAGGCGACTACAGGTGGAAATCTAAACAAATATTAAAAAGTATTTATAAGGCTCCGCCGAAAAAATGTAGACAAACGAATTACAAGACAAAACATGACGCGTTTCGACCTCTTAGGTCTTCTTCAGGGAAGAGAAACAACACTCAGGACGACGAAAATCGGAATTTGTTGAAGATAAGTGGTTGCTCGTTCATTTTCATTGCCCTGGAGTGTTGTGTATCTTACCTGAAGAAAACCTAAGAGGCCGAAACGCGTCGTGTTTTGTCTTGTAATTCGTTTGTCTACGTTTTTTGGCGGGGCCTCGTAGATAAATTTTAAAACCTATGACACAAAAAAGAACAGTAGGCCGAGAGAGAGAGAGAGAGAGAGAGAGAGAGAGAGAGACTTTCAACTGGTGGAAGCATCATAGACCTATCGATGTAAAGGACACATTATAAAAAGCGGTTTTCTATAGCGCTGCTGAAGGATAGGGTGGGCCTTGTGTTGTCTTGACTCCTTTTTTTTCTTCTTTTTTTTTTACCTCAACATGTGTTGCGATGACCAAATTGTTGACCATTGTGATCTTTGGTTAGATAAAGCTCACTGTGACTGGAATCTGTGTTGATCATGGAATCTGTCATCTCTAAGACTTCTCAACCACGGGATCTACTGACAAAGGGTTTGTCACTTTTCGGTTGATTGTGGTCTGCTCTAGGCTACCAACAACTGGATCCATCACTGCAGGGACGTGGTAGTGAGCACCAAAATTTGTCCTGAAGGTCTGCAACTACTGATGTGGAAATAGAATTGACATTTTGATGTTGTGGGTTGTTTGATTTTCTTCTGTCTGTTTAGACCTAGTTGCAAAGTGAAGCGATTGCAGGCGGAAATCTAAACAAATTTGAAAAATTATTGCTGAAGCTCCGCCCATAAAACGTTGACAAAACAATCACAACATTTTGGGGGCGGAGCTTCAGCAATGATTTTTCAAAAATGTCTGTTTAGATTGTAAAATTTCAAGACGAAAGAGCCTACTTCGAATTCTTCATGGGAAATTTTAAATGCTGCACCTGGTGGGGGTTAAAGATGAAAACGGCTTCCCTTCCTTTATGGTATTTCTGCATAACTGCTGGTGCATTAACCCCCTTTCATGCCGTAGATCAAATCATGCACGTTGAAAATACAGAATGTGCCGGCCTGCTAATTCATTTACAGCCTCGTCACTAACAAGTCGAATTATGCTCGGTTAAGAAAAGCTCATGACTAGTTTTCTGTGGATGGAGAAAATAAAAACAACAACAACAACAGAGCAGAAATCTGCTCTAAGTGATTTATGAGATTCATATGGCAAACGAGCATTACAGAGAAAATTAACGACAGATTGTAAGAAAGAAAACATTCTTTATTAAATGATATGTCACACTGCTGAACAAGGTTTCTGTTTACGTCCCGTCACACCTGTAGGCGTGGTTGTATAAATCTAATTAAAATAACTTTCATATCGTTAGAATATTAGGCCTATCATTTTTTTTTTTTTAAAGAAAAGAAAGCAAGAAAGGAAAGTGAGGAAAAGAGGCGGGTAGGTAGGCGAGGAGGGGTACAATGGTGTGCGTGATGACAAAACTGCCCAAAGTCGCTTCAAGTCACGTCACAGCCATAAAAGGAAACATGATGACGACACTACATATTCACTTCAAGTTACGGCAGGCCCTATTGCTGTAAGTCATAGGCCTAGTTAGATTTTAGATGAAAAAGAAAGAAAATAAGTCATGGTTAGATTTTAGATGAAAAAGAAAGAATGATCTTACAACTCACAAAAGCAGTTCGAGTACCATGTGTAACAGCAAGGGTAAAAACTATCCCCTGCCTGAACTGCAGATTATCGCAATGTGTAAATGATTGGTGTGGACATTCTGGTTTAAGTGTACCCGTCTAAATAGTCACTGGTTCAATGGCCAGATTGCCCAAGTCACAGCCCGACGCACGAAAGGTAAGCTGGTTGCACACTCCGACCGAAGTCACAGCATAAATCGAAGATAGTTTCCAGGTGCGGTGACCGCAGGCGGAAGCTGAAACCAGTTTAATTTAAAAGAGACGTTATTGTCATTCCGCCGGACCAAAGGGACTAGCAAATTACAAGACAAAACACGACGCGTTAAGACCTCTTTGCTGTCCTTCGGGCAAGATATTTCATTCAACGTGCATTTTGAGAAGATGAGTGACTGCTCGTTCTTCGTTTTCATTGTCCTGAATGTTGTTTCTCCTGCCTAAAGAAGACCAAAGAGGTCTTCAGGCGCCGTGTTTTGTCTTGTAATTTGTTTGTCCCTGTTTTCTGGTGGAATAATAAGCTTAACAATTTTTCTTTTGAATAAATCAACGAATACATTCAGGAAAACACGGATAATCAGCTATTCGTTTTTAGCACCGCAGAACAAACATAACGTAGTAAGTTGAGTTTTATGTTATGGTAGAGCTGTTGCATCAGGCCGCTTTTTGTCATCCATGGGGAAAGTCACTCGCCTCGCACTACTGATTAGAACTACAGGTTGTTGTTGGTGGTGGTGTTTAAAAGCTGCAAATGCCGTGTATTGACTAGACTTAATAACCATTACAAAAAAGGTGATGATTCATCAAACTAGAACTCGAGAAACGAGCGCTAGCAAGCAAGCAAGCGCGCACACACACACACACACACACACACACACACACACACACACACACACACATATCACATCACATCACATCAAACGCGCGCGCGTGCGCAGAGGGAAACGGAACTTTCTTCATTAAAGGGCATATCTTTATTTGAAGGGGGGGGGGGGGTGAATTCGCAAGTAGAAGGCCTATACGATAATGAACAAAGCACATTGGAACAAAATCAAAGCAAACAACGGATACAGACACACTTTTTTTTTTCGACAAGTCAGCCATCTGGTACTCTTAACTTACGTAGATAATGATCAAGTACGTTGACAGAGCTACCAGAGCGTTTGTCCATTTGTCAATTATTAAATAAGATGCGTGCACCAGTCAATATACCGTTTTCGCATTCATGAACGCTTGATTCAGCTTCTGGGCAACACAGGTACAGTTATGTTGAAAGCACCAGCTGAAATAGATGTATGTTCTATGCTGTCGTTCCCGTGGAAACCATGAACAACATTTAAAAAGCACTGGGGAAGCTAAGTCAGTACAGTGCACAATTATGCGTCCATGTGTTGCAGGTAGTGTGGGCCAAAACGAAGAGAGTTGGCTGTGGGATAACGTACTGTGAGCGCACTTCAAATATCCCCTGGGAACCGTCAAGTGGCTACATCATCGTGTGCAACTACAGACGAAGGTGAATGTTCTATTCTTCCAGAATTAGATGGGTTGATGCAAATGACACAGAAGATATTTTTGCACTGTGGAGGGGGAATGGGAAGGAGGGGTGGGGGGGGGGGGAGCCTGAACTGACGAACACATTTCCGAATTTTCATAAAACAAGGGTGAGGGCAGGGAATGGGAGGGGGGGGGGGGAGTCCAAATTCTAATAAAAGCTAGGGGAGAGGGAGGGGGTCTCATTTTCCGAATTTTGTTTACAGGAGATGTTCTCTCCTCTTCCAGTTTCCAACAAAACGGGTGCTCCCCCTGACATACTCCATCCCTTTGGGTTCGAGGCATAACCACGTCTGGATAACGACAGTCTCCATGAACTAGCCAGCTATGAAGACTGACAAAAACTCGTCACAGAAGGAAATGTGGAGATAAATTTCAAACTGAGGTCGCCATTAGAACAGGAGCACCTCAGATTTTATTTTTTTTTCATAATCACCGAGGATACAGCGAGTATGATGCCAGAGAGTTTCATTTCTGAGATTTTATGACCGGGCTGTTCCTTACACGTCCTATATAGAACAGGATGTCCCGTGGCAGCAATGCTCGAGATACCAGACACCTGCCAATATTGGTGACTTGACATTACTCTAACCCTCTTTTTTCATAACATATCCGTGGCTCATCCAGGCCGAAGAGATACAAGCACCTGCAGTGTTATTAAATTTGATTGAGAAAAATCAAGAGAAGATGTATTTATCAAATGTATGAAACGGGACCGCGTGGTCCGAATCTTTTCAAATGAGCCCATAGAATTAAAAAAAAAAAAAAAACTCTGGGTAGAAGCTGGCTAGAGTTGGGGAAAGAAATCCGCAATTTTACACTTTCACTTCGTCTGACTTTTAGTGGGCGCATTAAAGACGGGGTTAAGAAACAAAACAAATTAACAAACAAACAAAACCAAACAGGCAATATTGATGTAGAATTGTCACGCGTTGAAAACGAAAACATCTGCCCGTGACATCATACAGGATAACAGGATGACAATTTTATTTGTCCAAAAGATGGAAAATTCATTTTCGACAGCACAGCAACCATATACCAGGACAACTCACACACACACACACACACACACACACACACACACACACACGCACATACACACACACACGCGCGCGCGCGCGAACACACACACACACACACACACACACACACACACACACACACACACACGAAAGGCGTAAACTGCCTGTGTAAGAATCCATAGTAAATCAATTCCATCAGTAAAATATCTTCATGCAAGCACAAACACTCTTCCCACACACTCCCTCCCACCCACCTGTCCCCCCCCCCCCCCCCCCCCCCCCTGCCACACACACACACACACACACACACACACACACACACACACACACACACACTCACACACATACACGTACAAACACATGTGCAAGCGCAGCTACAGTACACATCCACTCTCTTTAAAACATGGAACCTAAAATTACAAAAGAGAGCATCATCATCATTAAAAGCAAGCAACATACTCATAAATATATTCAGTTTAATAAGATTGAAATAATAAATATGAGTATTTAAGACCAGGCATCCCTCGATACATACGATTTAAACACACACACATGCGCGCGCGCGCGCGCATACACGCACACAGACAGACACACACATAGCACATACGCACGCACGAACGCACGTACGCACGCACGCACACACGCACACTACAACACACACACACACACACACACACACACACACACACACACACACACACACACACTCACACACACACACACACGCGCACACACGCACGCACGCGCGCGCGCGCGCGTATAGCCATGGGTTGATTATCCAAAGCACTCGGCTAGGTCAACCGCTCATGCACAGTCCTACACCCCATTGGATAACCACGCATCTTATCTCATCTTTAGTTTACCTTCGAGAGACTCAGTTGTACACGTGCTATGTTTCCATTGATATTAGTCGTACGTTTTATGACAGACATCACCTCTTGTGTTTTTCAGGGGGAACGTTGTTGGACACAAGCCATACGAAACAGACACTGAAAGTGAAAGACAGCATTGAAGAAACCAACAGGTTCTGTTTTCTTCACTGACAACGACAAGTCCACAACCAAACCACTCAAGAAAAACACTAACGGAAAAAAAAGCTCAAGACTTAACGATGAATGTAGAAAAACTAATCAGGGTGTTATTGTGAAGATGGTAGATCAACACCCGGAATGTCTCATGATTGAGCACATTACTTGCACGCCTGATGGCTTTACTTATGAATCAGTAAAAGTTTGAACCAAGAAATGACACGACAGTGTGCTGTTCTGTGTACTGCAGACTCTGTGTGTGTGTGTGTGTGTGTGTGTGTGTGTGTGTGTGTGTGTGTGTGTGTGTGTGTGTGTGTGTGTGTGTGTGGCGTTCGTACGTGCGTGTGCATGTGTGGGGGAGAGAGAGAGAGAGAGAGAGAGAGAGCAGCGCATATGTGGGCGGGGTAGCCCCCCAAAGTAGATGGTGAAGATGAAGAAAAGATCTCCACCCATTTGCACAGGGCCTAAACTATCGCTGCAAGCTGGCGAGTCTACCAATGACAGTGGAGAGCGTCTGAGGAAAGCAGAAATAACGCCACAAAGCTGATATGCACCTTTGGAGGGAGACGACGAAGACGCATCGATTGACCGAGTTGTCTGCCGCTTGTCTCATCTTCTATGGATCACATGAATAGAACTATATTTCACTGGACTATCTGGGGTGAGCAATCAAATTCGAGAAGATATAACTTTTTATGTCAGGACTATAGCTTTAAAAGACTCGACTCGGTTATCGAGAGAACACCATGACTGTGGGTCATTTAACACCCACGACCTACGGCGAAGGTTAAAAAGAAAGACATCTGTAGAATCTTTACAGTTCTGTGGCGTAGTCTTTTCCTGCTAATGTTGGTCAGGATGTTGTGAAAAGCACCAAAAGCCTCCAGACTTCAGGAGTTCAGTAGGGTTGCTGTCCGTGCCTGATGCCTTGTCGGAACTGCTCAGGTTGATTGCTTTCTTGATCTCGTCTAAAGAGCAAGGCAGGTCAGAATCATCGCGTGTTGGTTTCTGCTCGATCGAGTCCAAGGCTGCAGGACCCATAGCGGAGGGCCTGTCGAAGAGGCTGGCGCAATGCTCTGTCCACCGATCGTAAATATTGCGTGTATCTTAAGGTTTGCCCTTCCAGAAAGAAAGGTGTTTCCTCATCTGGATTTGCAGATCGATCCTTCATTCGCAATTGTCTCACTGACAGCAGGAATGTTGATCTGTTGCGAGTTAGTTCCTCAAATACAAGAGCTGTTCTTCCTGTTTTTATATGTTTATTTCCCTTTTTTTTCTTTGTTTTTGTTTTTGTTTTTTTTTGTTGTTGTTTTTTACGTTGTCCTGAGAGAGAACAATGGGTTGAGGCTCTTTACTACAATATCTGTTGCGTTCGTCTGGCGGCTCAAAACTTCCCAGTTTATGTTCATATTTCTCCTCCACCCAGTCTGCCGGCCTTATGTTCGGATGCTGGCACAGGCACTTTTTTCCCGAGTCACAGAGAGTTGAAGAGCCGTCGGCGACCCGCACCTTGTTTGCACCTATAATTACATAGAAATAGATGTATATGAGTTAACGTTCCAGAATTTTGTTGTTGGACCAAGTGTGCTGCTGCAGAAGACTCATTAAGATGAGGAGGGAGAGGAGGAGGATGTGAGGAAAAACATAAATGTCATCACATTTTTAGGGAGCCGGAATAGCCAATGATGGAGCGCCGGAGTTGCAATCTTGGTGATCTGGGGTTGCTGGTTCAGATCTCCGCCGGGCCATTTCAGTACAGGGGGATTTTTCCCTCGGAGTTAACATTGGTTCCGACTCCATTTCCCATACAGTCCTTCGAATGAGACTATAAACCGAGGTTCTGAGGGTCAAACGCACGCATAACATCTTGCACACACGTAATAATCCCACTTTTACCATGGCCGAAGTTCAGCCCACATTACCTCCCTCCCCATCCACTTTCACTCTATCCCATCTGCACCCTTCCCCATCTTCCCCCCCCCCCCCTCCTCCGCCGTCTCTACTATCCCAGTGATTAGATATTGAACTCTTCTTTTTTTACTTCTGCAACAGCAGTTCTTACAAAGCGACTCATCGATTGCTCTGAGAAGCTCTACAACACTCGCAAAGCGATACACATATGCACGTAGACACAGACAGTATAGATTAGATACAAATAAACAATCACAACACACACACCACACACACACACACACACACACACACACGTGCTCATGCACGCATGCATACACACACGCGTGCGCGCGCGCACACGCGCACGTACTCATGCACTCACGCACACATACTCACACGCATTGCGCGAGCGCACACGCGCACGCACGCACGCACACACACACACACACACCACACACACACACACACGCACACACGCACAGAGTACCTAAAAATGGATCCACCGGTCGACTTTACATTACGCGCTCGCACGCTCTCTCTCCTCTCTCTCTCTCTCTCTTCTCTCTCTCTCTCTCTCTGTTTCTCACACACACACACACACACACACACACACACACACACACACGCACGCACGCACGCACGCACGCACGCACACACGCACGCACACGTACACAAGTGCCTGTTTAGCCAACGGAAAGACTTAAGTAAAACCAGCCTTTACTTACACTAGTGCCAACCGAACTTTAATCCTAACCTTGTCAGCTAGACGACCTTAAAACGATGAAACATACCTCCAGCGTTCCTGAAAATCGGGCCAAAACACAATTGAACATATCAAACAAAGTGTAAACTAATGCAAAGTATACATAACAATGCAAAACAGTCAAGTAAGTTTTCGCCAACATGTCTGTCACACTGTCACTTTTGCACACACGCATTCATGACAGCATTACTCCTACGCACACGCAATCTTTCCAATCAACCAAAAGGCGCACTACCGGATGTTTTTTCTTCTCCCCCTCTCCTTCAGGGAAAAACACTTTACTAATCACATCAAACAATTTGTAAACAGATTTTATATATGTATCT
>CM031620.1:30883558-30991058 GCA_018398815.1 Conus ventricosus
TTCTCTCAACCATTGACTATTACAGAATCTTGATTAATCATTTAGTATCGACCGGACTATGCTTGAGGTGGGTTCAAATACTTGTGACCTCGAAGGCGACTGTGTCTAAGTGCGAAGTGGACACACACGTCGGAACCTTCGTGGGATTTCGTTAGCAGGTTCTGCGTGGTTGTGCAAATTCTGTGTATCTCTTAGTGATCGGTGACTTCGTGTCTAGTGAGTTATACTGTCAGTTATGGAACACGTGACGACGAGCGCCGGATCACCGCTCTCAGACTCGCGGTGCAGGAATTCTGCCAGGGATGGGGAGCCCCATGACTCAGGCGATCGACTGGCCCAACTACCCAGGTCGTGTATTCTTCTGGTGGGATTCGTCCTCCAGTCACCGTGATGTCCTACAATACAGGAGATAACCCCTCCTGGGTCACTCTCTCCGAGACGACCTCTGCCCACTCCGGTCTCGGACTTCGCCCTCCGCCGTATCTTCGGATGACTTCCGCTTTCGGCCTTCGCCTATGCCTCATCCTCCTGGACCAGCGCCCATGGATCCTCTTATGCTGATGAGGATTGAGAGAGAAGAAAGAGAGGCCAAGGAGAAGAGGAGAGAGAGAAAGAGAGGCAAGAGAGAGAGAGAGAGGGGGGAGAGAGACTGGAGAGGAGGAGAAAGAAGCCAAAGAAGAGAGACGGTGGAAAAGGGCAATGGAGGAAAAGAGGCTGGAGAGGAGGAAGAGAGGCAAGAAGAGGAAAAGGAGGAGAGAGGCGGAGAAGAGGAAAGGAAGAGAGAGGCGAAAGAGAGAAGGGAGATGGAAAGAGAAGATGGAGAGAAAAGGGAGAAGGAACGGCGATGGAAAGAGGAGATGGAGGAAAGGAGACTGGAGCGAGAGTCTAGAGAACAGAGAGAACGGTTAGAAAGGGAGGCTCAGAAACAGAAAGAGTTGGACTTTGAGGCTCGTTTGGTGGAGGAAAAAGAAAAACTCCGGGCCGAACTGGTTCAACAGTTAGATGAACCCGAAGCACAGTCTGTGGTTGCTTCCGAGCATGGCTCCGTCCATCGGGAAATAGCGGATTTTCACCAGGGCATGGTTATTCCGGTGGCTCCGCCCAAGCTACATATGCCAGTGTACAGTGCTAGCGATAACATAGACACCTACATTGAGCACTTTGAGGCGGTTGCCGCTGCGTACCAGCTAAACGACCAGAGTAAAGCCCTTTACCTCATCAGTAGCCTGACGGGCAAGGCTAAGGAGGCGTTTGTCGATATTCCACCCGGAGCTTCCTATACCGAGTTGAAAGCGGCTCTTCGCCGGAGACTGCACATGACTGCCGAGTCTACAGAAAGCAGTTTCGCACAATGAGGAAACCTTCTGAGGAAACTTTTCACCAGTTCGGAGAACGCCTCCGGCGTACCATGGAATACTGGATTGAAGCCTCAGAAATGGATTTGAAGGATTGTTTCCTCTTGAGCAACTCATGAGTTCGGTATCTCAGGAACTGCAGTTCAAGTTGGGTGAGGAGAAACCAAAAGACATTCGCCAGGGCAATCGGGTGGCTGAAGCCTTCGCAGATGCGCGTCTCACATCGCATGCCTGCGCCAGGGACAAGTAGGTACCCGTCCGATCGGAGTCACATGACCTTCAAACCGTCGTCACCCCTTCCAAAAGCGATGGTCCCCATCATTCCAGGA
Source organism: Conus ventricosus (assembly GCA_018398815.1). Lineage (NCBI taxonomy): Eukaryota > Metazoa > Mollusca > Gastropoda > Neogastropoda > Conidae > Conus > Conus ventricosus. Next base: position 30,885,243 of record CM031620.1, read on the forward strand.
ACGTCGGACCAGCTCAAGCTTTGCTTCCTCTGTGGGGATAAGGGACATTTTGGTGGGGGGGGGTCGTTCGGATTGTCCCAAGAGGAAGGACAAGACAAAATCCGACATCTCGCAACTTTAGGGTGCATTTGGAGAGAGTCAGGTCACGAACCCCCAACTTATCCTACCTTCCAGCCGTGTGTGTGCAAGAAAGTGAAGAGCTATAGGGACACAGACCACAGCAGTCTTCTTTGATGAGCAGTTAGTCCCCTTTGATGCAACCTCGATGAGAAAGAATGCCATGTCAGAATCGAGTCCATCCTTCAGGGGCAACCCGATCTACTGTAACTGTAGAATGTCTCTACGCCGCGTATCTTGAAAGGAAGGTGTGGCGTAGCCCTTGCAGCGACCTGCTACTGTCCCTACTGATTGGTAATTCAGTGTGCAGTTGAGACGGACACGTGTCGGAGATACGTCAGTTGCCAGCAGAAGTGTTGTGAACTGCCACCACGCCGTTCCCAAGCACAGAGAGAGAAAGAGGCCCTGAAACCCCTCCTGAAGCCCTCTGACTCGCATGGCAACATTGACCAAGATCCTACAACGTACCATGTGCTCGCAAGGGATCCATCCCTCCTCAACAATCCAAAGTCAATCGGTCCGCAGCTAGCAATGTTTGCCACAGAGCAACACCGAAGAGCCGGAACCCCAGGATGCCTGTGGCGTTGTTGACATCAACAGGTCCTGCATTCGTGGTAGAAGGCCACTGTTAAGGAAGCGAAGGAGCCAGACCCAAAGTGAGTCTTAGCAGCGATGATTGAAGCGAATGAGGAGTCAAACATCAACCAGGACCGCCCCGCACAGCCATGAAACGACACCCTGGGCCAGTTATGTGACAGCACCTTACACACGTAAAACAGCACGCTATCCCTGACAAAGGTGACCACGTATGTAGGAAGACAGCAGAGAACGCTGAACATGAGAAATGAAACCCTTCACTAGGCAAAAGGCATGACCCCCTTTTTCTGAAAGTCCTTCGCTGTTCCAGGACTAACAGGGACGCTCGGTGAATCGGCTAGAAAAGAAAGAGGTTTGTAAATCCCAGTGGATACCGGACTGTTATTGTGCGAACAGACCAAGGATGACTTGAGGGAAACCTTCCATGGCCCTGTCCAAGGAGCTTCTGCAGTCCAGCACGCTTGGAGCAACAGGTGTCACAGCCTTTCAGGCCGAGGTCACTGACATGAAGAAAGTGCTGACAGAGTTAGTCCAACACTGAGCGACATCGCAGCAAGCCCTGAATCCTACACACAATGCTTCCGAGACCCTGAACGTCATCGACCCAGCGGTGAGGCCTGAGGAATTCAAGCTGCAAATGAAGCCAGTCGAACGCAGTGCTCAGGACATTAGCGCGTATGGCTTCGCAGCAGTCCCAGCATACAACAGCAGCAGTCGTCCTGCTCATTCACCCTCACGCACCACATTGTCTACCCATTACTCCAGTGCCCCGGTTAGCAATGGTGTGCCCAGAGAGGCACTGGATGTACATGACTATGAGGATGGAGGATGATGGAAGGCTGATTACCTCACCGATGAGTGCCGAGTCAAGGTTCAGGAATGAAGGTCTACATGATGCAAGTGTGTGCAGAACATATTGGAGGCAGTGAATAGGCTGTGGCCTCATGGCACAAGCTCTTTGGTTGGGGGGTATTGTCACGGAACGTAAATACTTTGGTTTGGAGAAAATTCATTTCTTCCCAAACCGTGAAAATGGAGTGTTGCCAGTGACATCTTCACTACATGCCGGGTGTTGACCAGTTTGTTATTTGTGGTTATCCTGGGCGCGCAAACTTCCGTGCATGTTGCCCCATTCCTCCAATATTTCTCTTCTTTTATTTTTTTTAAAGAGCTTTCTTTTTTCTATTTATCGTTTTTTCACGATGGTCCATCAGCTGTCAGGTGACACAGCTGAGCTGTTTTGTACTGTTGCCATCTTGTTTAGGCGAGTGGTGGTGGCACTCGCTTCGACTTTGAGGTCGGAGAGATCTCTATCTCTGCCAGCTGAGCCTTCTTTTGATCCACTTCGACGTGGGTTGCGTGAAATCTTCACCCTTCGGTGGGCAGGAAAGAGTTTTTCCACAAGCCACCCTCCTCTGGGATCCCTATCCCCTACCATCTGGCGAACACCTTAGGTCATCCCTGACCTGAGGTCCACTTCATTGGGGACCGCACGGTTATCGGCGGCTGCCCATCCTTCAGCGGATTGGGAGCGGACCGGTTCTCATTATAACCTCGCCCACTATTCCCCATTTTGCTCGGTCTTGACGGCTGAAGGACCAGCATCCCGGGACCTTGGCAGAACGCCATCGGTAGCCAGCACCAGTCCCTGCACTGAGGACTGTTTGAAGGTGTGCCTCAACCCTTCCTGGGACACCTTCACCTCGGACGAAGACCAATCCCACTGCCTGCAACTGAGGAACTGTTGAAGTGTGCTTCACCCTTCACTGGACATCTTCGCCTCAGACTGGAAACAGCCCACTGCGGGCTTCGCCCTTCTCAGGATCCCCTCCCACGTGAACCTGCTCCTGGCACAGGATAAGAAGTTAAGTTGTCATTCGTGTGTGGGGGGGTTTTATTTTGGTGGTTGTTGGCGCTTGTGTGGTGTGGGCCCCGAAGCCGTCACTGATTCGTTTTCTTTTCTTATTGTTTTGTTACCCCTGATAGGTACTTTTTGATGTATTATTGTTTTCTAGTACTGGCTTTCTTCTGTTATTTAAAGTCTTTGTAGTCGTTTTAGCGGGTTAGGTTGGGACGGTAGCGGATCCGAGATTGGCGGGTTTTTTGGCTCTATTTTAAATTTACTTTGTCGCCTAGTCAGTTAGTTTCGAAATAGTGCTTTCTCTTTTCTATGCCCCATTGTTTTTTTTTTTCTTCTTTCTTTTCGTCTCTCCTGCAGTTTTTCCCTCTTCTTGTTATGACCCATACCCCATCTGGAGTGCTAGTGTGAGTGATTGGATGTAATGTGAAGTAAAAATATTGTTGAAACCTCTTTCCTCCTTGTGGTCTGGGTTGGTGTGAGGGGATGAGTTGATCGCTCCGATTCTGCACTGCACATTCCTGTTTAAACCCCCCCTGTCAGGTGTACTCACACGTGACAATTGTCATTCTAATTCCTGACTGCTACTTAGGGAGACATTTTTATAATCATATTCTTTGTAACGTCTGGGAAAAAGGAAGACAAATTTGTCGAAATTTACTTGTGTGTTTTGGGGGGTATGCACATAAATCTGCGTTTCGTCACAACTTTATTTGTGCGTGTTATTTGTATTTTTGCCGGCTTTTTGAAGTTTTTTTCTTCCTTGTTTTTGTGAGAAATCCTTCATGTTGAAGCATCGTTTTTCTTAAGGAAAGTCCATTAGGTCGAAAGTGTTGTTCAGCTTAAGAATGTTCCAACGAACAAGAATATTCCCGGACTAAGATAATGACGGGAAAAAAAGCAGGTGTTGGGCAGATTCTAAATCACTTTTACGGTTATATACACACAGCACACACACACAGCACACACACACACACACACACACACACACACCACACACGCACGCACGCACACGCACACGCACACACACGCGCGCGCGCGCGCACACACACACACCACCACACCACACACACCACACACACAGTATTCTGCAGACAAACACTACAGATAGCACCGCTGACCCACAATAGTCAAATGCAGACCCGGCATCGTGACTACGCTGCAGCCTACACTTCGGACAGTTCTGCACCACAGACAACGCGACAGCAGTGTCGGACAGACCTCAGTATTGACAACACAATACAGACTGTATTACAGACTATTCAGCCGAGTACACTTTTGACAACTCTGTGATCATTACACTGTCGGCTGACCAGACGACAGACAACCAACCAATCATTCATTACAATGACGGCTGACCAGACGACAGACAACCAGAGACGTGAAAGAACGTCTCTGAGACAACCAACCAATCATTCATTACACTGACGGCTGACCAGACGACAGACAACCAACCAATCATTAATACAACCGACTGCATACTACGAACCAGTTTTCAGACCAGATTTACAAAACTATAACTTAATCAACTAAATCATCAAAATCAATGCGCGAGTAGTAGTTGTTTTGGTGTCTGACTCCGGTGTTTTTTTGTGAAATTTTATTTAGTTTTTAGTTAGTATAGTTACTAAAGTTGTAGTTAGAAAGGAGTAACTATTATATTTGTTTAGAAATTCTTGGGGTTGGGCCTTATTTTTCACTTGTTAGTGTAGTTTTTTGAGGTTTTTCTGTGTGCATATTTTGTGCTTCCCACTGAGCTTCGTTACGAGGAGTAGACAACGCAACTTCCGTTTTTGCGACTAATCATTGTCATTGATCTCCAAAGCAGGTATGTTTTCTTTTAATTTCTCAATTCTGCTGCTTGTGACTTTCGTATTATTACACAAGGCACTTGTCATCGAAGCCATTAGACCTGAAGTTGACGTAAACTTGAACTCAATCAACTTCCACAAGAAGAAGATCGTACGTACATGTGGGACAACTTTTGCTTTGTTCGTTGAAGCAACAGGCCTTCTAAGCCGCAGGCGCGCCACCCGCTCCACTTATCGTCAGAGACTAGTGCTCCTCTACCTCGCATTTGTCCTCCTTAGTAACTCTTATGCCCCAAAACCGAACCCTGGTCCCAGGAATTGTCAAAATAACAACAATTGTCCAGCAGTCTTCCCCTGCCAGAGGAAACGATTCTGCCCCATGCGGCACTTGCAATATCAATGTCTTGCAGGGTGAGAAAGGAATAGCCTGTGACATATGTGACAAATGGTTTCATGCCAGATGCCAACATATTACTTCTTTGGAGTATAAACAGCTGTCTGATCCTGACTTAAATCTACCTTGGACTTGTTCCACATGCTCTAAAAACTCAACCGGTCAAAACCAGCAACACAGTCAACAGCCCTCGTCTCGCTCTGATGACTCTAGGTGCCCCTGTGGCGACTGCAGTATTAGTGTGAAATGGGGACAGAAAGGTGTAGCTTGTGAAACATGCGGTCAGTGGTACCACGCCAACTGCCAGAGCATCTACACCCAAACCTATGAAATATTAGACGATAGCCAACAAGATGTGCCCTGGTTCTGTGCTTTGTGTGGCAACCCAAACAGCCGTACTATGTATTGGCCGCTACAAGGTGATCATCCCACAGATGACGGACCAGTTTTCACATTCTCGGATGGCTGGCTCGACGACTCGTGTCCCACTCCAACAGAGAAAGAATGGCAACCCCAACATACATCCACCCCACAAGAGCTAGTCAGCAAAATAAATGGAAACATAGACCGCTCAGAATTGTAAACAGAATATAAGATCTGCAACAGATAAAAAAGTTGAGTTAGAAGATGTCATTCAGCGCTTGAAACCAGATGTTATCATCATGACAGAAACTATGCTGGAGAAGGGTATCAAGAGTGCGGAGTTTATCGATGAGAGGCTATACAAAGTCTATAGAAAGGACCGTGACAGGTCGGGAGGGGGGGGGGGGGGGTACTAGTAGCTGTCCGAACAAACCTTAACCCGAAGAAGTGCCAGAGCTATCCACGGATTGTGAAATCATCTGGGTCAAGGTCAAAGTGACTGGTCGTCGTTCACTTTATGTGTGCGCCTATTACAGACCAGACGTTGGTGATAAAGTCAGTCAAGAAAAGTTTGAAATTTCCATAAACAGAGCCACGGGGCTCCGAAATGCCTACTTCCTCATCGGCGGCGACTTTAATTTTCCCAGCTGGGACTGGCCCACCAGGACACTGAAACCCAAACCACAGTACCCTACCCTTCACAGAAACTTCATGGAGACGCTCTATGACAACGGCCTTGAACAAGTGGTCATGGAACCTACTAGGGGAATAAACACACTTGACCCAATTGTGACGAATCATCCACAATGAATTCCAAGGGTCGAGGTTTTGCAGGGGCTCTCAGACCATGATATGGTTTACTGTGAGTTCAACATCCAGGCGCAGAAGATAAAGAGTCAAAACAACGTGAAATTCCTCTATATGCGAAAGCAGACTGGGAAAGCATCAAAAGTGCAATGCATGACCTCCATGATGAAGTACGAGAGAAAGAAAACTCGGCCTCTACAGAGGTCTGAGGAGCTTTGGAATCTCTTTAAGGACACCCTGCAAAAATGCCATCAAGATGTTTATCCCCCAGAAGACTGTTCGTTTTAAGCCCCATCAGCCATGGGTTACTCCAGAGTTGCGTAAACTCATGAACAGACGTGACAGGGCTTACAAGAAGAAAACGAAGTCTGGTAGGCAAGCGGACAAAAGAAAAGCAAGGAATCTCCGACGAATCGCTCAGCGACAATTGCGACGGAACTACTGGAGCTACCTCAAAGATACTTTTGAAGAGGAGGAGCAACAGCCACAAGCAACTAAGAACAAAAAGTTCTGGAGCTTCATAAAGCACCAAAGAACATCCAACACCGGTGTTGCACCCTCAAGAAAGATGGGCGGCTCTTCTCAGATCCGAAAACCCAAGCTGAAATACTGAATCAACAGTTCCAGTCTGTGTTCAGCGATGGAAAGGAGTATTCGTCTGAAGAGTTCACGCAGAAAACCGGAATGAACGGCGCCAACTATCCACCCATGGACAACATCGTCATTACCTCTGATGGAGTCATCAAGGTGTTGAGAAGGCTAGACCCGAATAAGGCCAGTGGCCTGACGGAATCGGACCCAGAGTCCTCCGCGAGATTGCGGAAGAGGTGGCCCCATCACCTGCCATACTGTTCCAGTCTTCTATGACCAGTGGAGTTGTTCCAGCAGACTGGAGAGATGCATACGTCACGCCCATCTTCAAAAAGGGAGAACAGTACAATCCTGCTAACTACAGGCCAGTCTCCCTCACATGCGTCGTATGCAAAGTCATGGAACATGTGGTATCAAGTGCCATGATGGAACACCTGGATTCCCGGAGGATCCTCACCGACCGCCAGCATGGCTTCAGAAAGGGTCGCTCATGCGAAACACAGCTCCTTGAATTTGTTGACGAGATTGTTGGACACATGGAGGGAGGAGGTCAAGTCGATGTCCTGATTATGGACTTTGCTAAGGCATTCGACAAAGTCAACCACAGTCTTCTCCTTCATAAGCTCCATAGATACGGTGTCCAAGGTCATACCAACAGGTGGATAGCGAGCTTCCTGAAAACAGACGACAGGCAGTGGTTGTGAACGGGTCATGCTCATCGTTTGTACCAGTCAGATCCGGTGTGCCACAGGGGTCAGTGCTGGGACCATCCTTATTTTTGGCCTACATCAATGACCTGCCCGACAATCTGACTACAAACAGCAGGCTCTTTGCAGACGACACAGCAATATACAACAGAGTCAGATCTGCTCAGGACCAAGTCCAACTACAGTACGACCTCCAACAGCTTGCTGTTTGGGAGAAGAGTTGGGACATGCAGTTTCACCCTGCAAAGTGCAGCACCATCCCTGTCACGTGAAAGAGACGGCCATTACAGTGTGAATACCACCTCCACGGCCACACCCTGGAAGGTGTAGACTCTGCGAGATATCTTGGAGTCACTCTACAGAACAAGATGGATTGGGACAACCATATCAACTCCATCTGGACCAAAGCCAACCAGGCCCTGGGGTTCCTCAGACGTAATTTGAAAATCAGCTCCCTAGCATAAAGGCTAAAGCCTATAAAACGTTTGTTAGGCCTCTGCTGGAATATTCGGCATCCGTCTGGGACCCCTATGAGAAACAGCACAAGGTGAAATTAGAAAAAATTCAGAGTAGGGCAGCCCGCTTTGTGCTTAACCGCTACCAACGTACTGCCAGCGTTACCAACATGCTGCAGACTCTAGGTTGGACGTCCCTTGAGGACAGAAGGAAGAAAGCAAGGCTCTCCATGTTGTATAAAATTAAGAACAACCTAGTCAGCTGCCCGAGGTTAAAACAGCAACTCCATCCTCCCAAGAAGAGAGAGCGACGAGGTCACGACCAGCAGTTCAGCCAACTAGCTGCAGACACCGACTACCGGCTAATGTCGTTCCTTCCACGAACAATTGTGGACTGGAACTCCCTACCCCAGAATACTGTTGATGCCAAAACCACTGACAATTGTGTCACTGGTCAATAGGCACCTTCAATAGATTTCTAAATAAAGCTGTCTTGTTGCGTGCATGGATGAGTGGAAGGAAGTTGCGAGCCTGAGCTGCCTACTGCAGCCTGGGGCCAGCTAGTCCATAGTAATGGATGAAAAGCGACCCTGGTAGCTGCTGGCAGCTCCGCACTTAGTTTTTACCTTTTTTTTTTGGGGGGGGGGGGGGGTGCTTTTTTTGTGTAGGCTAGTGAGTAGGTAAGTTAGGGGTGGGGGGTGTCACTTTGTGGTATGAATGTGTGTAATCTCATGTTTATGAAAAAGGAATTAGAATAGTTTTGGTTTTTTTTCTGTTTTTTTTTTTCAGCAGATCCCCCGTTTATAGTCTCATAATAATCAGCCTGTTGATTGTGGAGACTCAACGGAAGAAGAAGAAGATCTTGAGATCTGCATGCACATCCATCATCGTCTGCAAACCCAGCAGAATTTGTAGAGTGCTCGCACAGAAAGGCATGGGTCAGTGACAAGATGTGGTTTCCCCTCACCCATTCTCCATCTCTGCTCTCCCACAGGAAAAAAAATCACTCTCCAAATCGCCCTTGATCATATCTGTCCACAAAATCTATTTTCCTAAAAGCGATCCAGTGCGCCACTCAAAACAAACGCTGTGTATAAAATTCTATGTTTTGCGGTAAGAAGACGCCATGACGTCCATTGTGCCGTCGATGTTTTCTATGCCGGGGGTAAATGTTCTGTAAGTAGCCTAGGGCTTCGACGATACTTGTTTCCTTGTAAGCTGGAGAATGTTAAGGATAGCAGAACAGCCTCAAGTTTAGAAACCCCCTATTTTTTGACACAAACTAGCCTTAAACATGATAATGATGAACGAATGGCGTATCATACACGGGTACTGGAAACTAAGCAGAAAAGCAGAAAACTCGTTCAAATTCATGGATTTGTTTACTAATTCAGTCACACTTTCCGAGAGACTGATCATGATAGTAATGACTACACAGCACTCAATTCATACGCAGGAAAGCTTCTGGGAAAGAAGACGCTGTGGATTTCATCATTGTAAAACTGGTGAACACAACGCACTGGAACAGAAAGGAACAGGATAAAAAGATATATTACAAGTCACCTTCAAGTAAGAAAAAAAATGATAAAAAATAACTTTTTTGTACTGTCGTTGTGTATAACTATAGTTGTTAGATTGGAAGTAACCATGCACCATCCCCCCAACACACACACACACACACACACACACACACCCAACCAACCACCCCACCCCATACTGACGTCCCCATCGTTTCCATTGAACCCCCAGTAAACAACCCCACCCACCCGCCTGTTCTGCTCTGTTATAAGCTGAAAATATTCTGTATCATTATTCAGGCCCTGTTCTTCATTGTGCTTGGCCAACACAACACACATGCACAAGCATGCATGCATACACATACACACTACCATACTAGCAGCACAAACGTCACTTGCTAGGTAACCCAAAGCCTGACTTGTACTCTGGGTTAATGTACAAACCTGCCAGACATCTGTTTAGTCAGCAGTGTCCTTGTTTCTGGGCCAAAGTCCCTTTGCCTTCCACAACCTTCACGTTGTGTCAGTCTCACTGTTAGATGCTCCAAGGAGAAAATAGCCATTCTCATATCCGTTTAGCGCAAACCAATGAGATGCAGACGAGAGGGCTGCTAAATTTGGGGTAGGAATTTACTGTTTTCTTGCCCTTGAGACCCTCCACAATCTTTTCTTTTCAGTCATCCATTTACTTAGTTTTCTTCCATGGTTTAGCAGATGTGCTGTTGGTTATTTATTGACTGCTGCAAGTTCGGGCTCCATCTTGATGAAAATGGATTTGCTTGCAGACAATCAAATCCTTTTTCTTTTAGATATGTATCATGGATCATTTAAACAGCCTAATTTAAAGATTCTAGTGGATTAATTGATGATTTTAATGGAATGTTTATGTTTAAATAATACTGTTGCCAAGAATGAAAGTATTAAACATTCTTTCCATCAGGATCAGGATCAGGAGCGTTGTATCAAAAACTTAGCCTATTTAGGCTTTTTTCTGTATGTTTTTTTTTTTTTCATGTCTGTTGGTCCATGTTTCCAGTGTTCAAACTAATGCCAAGAAAAGAAGGGGGAAGAAAGGAAATTCATCTGAGACCTTTTGGGTTGAATGTCATCAGTAGGGTCTTTTTGAGACCGGTCTAGTTATGTGTTCTTGTGTATACATACTATACATGGTAATGTTTGCACTCTAACTACAGGAGTTTTTTCCCTTATTGTTTTGATTGTTCTTCTTGTGCTTAGGCTGCCAACATCACTATACTGACGAAACTACAGCACTTGTTTGAATTGGCCCCAGTGTTTTTAGAACAAACAAGCACACAAACATGCCTACTTTTTGCCCTACCACTACCCCAGATAGGAAAGTGCTGCAATAGGTACCAGCTGCTCACAGTCACAGGCACAATGCATTTCAGCTCCCAGCACTGATCTGAGGGCCTAGAAGTAGAACAGCCCTGGCATAATCTAGTGCAGTGCTGTTGCACTATACCAGAAAAAAAAGGTCGGTTCACTCCTGTCCCTGCCCTGCACTGCAGAAGTGAAAGCAGATGCTGTTTTAAGTTCATGTTTGCATAAGTGCACTAAAGACTACAACATACGTGTAGGAAACAGTGAGTTTTCTAATTCCAGAAATATTTATAGTGACGTTTGTTTTGCTGTACGAGGCAATTTTATTTGTTAATGGCATGAAGTTTTAGACTCGAGTAAAAACTCTCAGTTTTCTAGAAATTATGAAAACCATTTCTGACAAGAAAAGTGTATAAAATTGCCAGGTCTGTATATTTGTTGTGTAAACTTATGATTTAGTTGGGACTTAAGGTTTGCATTTTCCAGCGAGGAGGAATGCCTTTAGAATGTGTGATAAAAGAAAGATGTGAGATGAATTTCATTTTGTTATTCAATGCCAAAATACAAACAAGCAGATTTAAGAGTCCAGTTCATACTTTCAAAATAATGCCTGTGTCATGGAGAAGTCAGTTTGTATTCTGATTAATGAATTAAAGAAAATTAAGTATAGTCATTTAACAGATCTAATTTTGCCATTGAGTCTCTTCATTTTCCCTTTTAGCCATTTTGGTTACAAGCAACTACACTTTGCGCTACTTGTGCTATATGTTTGTGTGGTTTTCTTTTTTTCATTTGTTTTAATTTACTTTCTTCATGCCACCCACCCCTTACCCCCACTGAATTATATCGATCTTTGAATTGTGTGCAGGATTGCTTTTCTGTGTCCTTTATTTGCTCATATTTGTTTTTGCTTGTTTATGTTTTGCCTTTAAAAAAAAAACCAGCAAGTTCTATGCTTTTATGTGTGTAAAGTGCAATTATTGGCGGAGTATTTAAGTGTTTTTCTAGTTTGTCTGACGTTATACCATACCAATGTCTCTCACTTCTGGTAGTTAACTGTCATGATTAATCAGTTACACTGTGGATAGAAATGTTCAGGTGTTTGTAAAAATTGTTTCTTTGCAAAAGATGTGCTTTCTGTCAACCAGACCCCATACATTAGCAGCTTAGCGTGTCAACTAGAGGTCACTGGAAATCAGGAAAGGTGGGCACGTCGATGAAAAGCAAGATGGCCAGCATGGACAAGAGGCTGCTCACTACAGCTGCCGCCAAATCCGGCTCCAGCGCAGATACCAGAGATCTCGAGAAGAATAAGGGTCGACCTGTAGATCACAGCATGAGTGATCAACAGCATATGGTGGGTGCTTGCTGTTCTGCTGGAATTGTCGCATCGACTCCTGGTTGGCGTACATGTTAGTGCTTGTGTAGTGTGTGTTTTCTGTATTATAGTGGAATGCTTTAGTTGTCCTTTCCAACAGAATTGTTTTTTTGTTTAAAATCTATTAATGTCTGGCATATTCAGGTCTTGTGAATTGTGTACAAAAATTTTTGTCCTAGTCAGGGTTCAAAGGGTCCTTTCAAGTCCTTAGTTTAGGTGCTGGGATTTTGATATTTCATGAAAAGGCCGTTCATGTCCTTTGAGTTGCCATGCTGGGCCTTTGATATATCATTTGGAGTTTCTGCATGAAACGGGTCGTTTTGAGTCCTTTTATCCAGAAAACTGGCCGTACCTAGAGTGATTAAACTTAATCACACAGATCCCATCAAAAACCAATTGACTTGTGACCAAATGTTAGACATGGCAGATGATCCATATGTATATATCTCTTTTCAAAACAGTGATCTTGAGTCTTAACCCTCTTGACAGGCGAGAACCCGCTAGCGCCCAACCGGAAATCACACGGCCAAAACGCTGAGCAACTGCCAGCGCCCGGTTAAAACACGTGGCAACAATGGGCGCCGCCATATTTCTCGTAGAAAAGGAAGTCTCGCGAGAACGTGACTTCCTTCTTCCTGTGGCCATTTACTTCCGTTTGCAAAAAACCGCGAGTCGATACGTGCCGTAGTTCTCGAGTTACGAATTTTTAAAGTTTTGTGGTCGAAATGCTGTTTTTCGCCATCGCTAACCTTGATTTCTGCCGTTCTATAACGAGATTTAGTGATGAAGATACTGTCATTTGTAGGATTTACGGCATAAGACTTAGTGAAAGTGCTGGGTAATGAAGCTTAGAGTGACCTAGATTTCGACTGGGATGATGTTCCAGGTATGATTCGGAAGAACGTTCTGAAGAAGATTTTTTTTTTTTCCCCGAGTAAATGGCTCATATGATATTCTTCAAACTTATGCAGACCTGCCTACCTCATGTTATGCTCATCAGTACTAACCACAGAGATTTTCAGTAATTTTGCATTTTCCTTCAGTAATTCCACGGACGCGTAATACACGGCGTTTTTGAACAAATAATGTGTACAAAACTCCAACTACATTTTTAACATTGAACAAATAATGTGTACAAAACTCCAACTACATTTTTAACATTTTAACAAAAAATATAAACAGTAAAAAAGGAACAAAAACAACAAAGCAGAATTAAAATACCTTGGGATGATGGCTGATGACGGACTCAGGACAGGAGTTTCAGGTCAATTCAAAGGTGATATACTTGACAGTTTGTAACTTACACAGCAGTCACCACAGATGACACCACTGATGAAGAACCTAATGTACAACCCCCCCCCCCCCCCAAAAAAAAAAAAAAAAAAAAAAAATGTGTGTGTGTGTGTCCCTGAGCTGTGCTGACAAGATAGTGGCGAAAATGAAAAGGACCTTTTCATTTTCGCCACTATCTTGTCAGCACAGCTCAGGGACAAGTTGTTTTCGCAGATCAGCTCACACAACAGTCTTTCTGCGTTGGTGATCTTCCGTGTACGTGTGTGGGTCTGACGGCTGCTCTCGCTGGATTTCGTAAACAACGATGTGATCTTCTGACTGGAGGCACTCGCAGCTGTCTCTTTGTGCATTTTCCCCGAGATATGGCGCTTGCAGTCATTTGCTCCCCCATGTCCGATGGAGAAGTCTGAATTGCACACCGAGCAGAAATGAGTATACAAATCCAGGTCCATGACAAGGCCAAGTCCGCGTGTATTTACTTCGGAACACTTGCTTCTTCGCCTTCTTCCGTTGTGGCACAGTGGTTTTCGAACCCTCGTCATCGGTTTCATGCAAACGCAGTGTTGATTCTAGAGCGCGCCCTTGCGGGATTCCCGCAATATTTTTCTGAAGGCCGCAAAAAATCGCGAAAGACGCGGCCCAAAAGCCGCAAAAAAAAGAGAACGAACGCGTTTTTGCACAACCAGCGCGGCTTCGCCGCTGCCGTGTGTATAGCCTCCTGAGCAATTCCTTTAGCCGAACGCGCGTTCTACCAAATTTTTTCATTGGCCGAGAAGCAGCAGTTGAGCCAATCAGCGGTACTGGCAGTTCAACAGTCTTCATGTCGGCTTCAACGATGAAGCGCGCGAAGCCAAACACTCTGTTTTCTTTCGCCTTCACGAAGAAAAAACGCACTGATATATCTAAAGATCATCAGCTGGAAGCCGATAATGAGTCTACAGCCACTCAGTCTACTCAGTCAAGCGATAGCGTGTCTCAGCCGATCGACGCCGGAGGCGAAACGGTTGAAAGTGCCAGTGAACCCGAAGATCAGCAAGATAATGAAGATGGTGAAAACGAAGCCGACTGCCGACTGTGAGCGTGGTTTCAGTGCCCAAAATGCCATCAAGACAGCCAGGAGAAACAGGCTGAAAGAAGACAGCCTCAATGTGCTGATGACCATCAAATGTGAAGGTCCTCCCATCAATGACCATGACTTCACAGCTGCTGCAGCAGAGTGGAAGCAACAGAAGGATAGGAGGATCTACAAGAAATGAATGGAGTTCTGTGGGCTGTACATATGTATTTAAAGCTTTTCAGTTGTGTATGGTGAAGGTGTACACAGTGACTTTTCACAGTTAAAGGGTTTTCTTAAGGTGATACTGATGGTATATAAATCTTGACAATAGTGATGGTCACTTCATATAAAGAGACTGAATTAGCCTAATTGTGGGGTAGGCTTAGAGTTGCTGGATTCTATGATGAGGTGACAACAGACTTGCTCACTTGCTGTATGACTGCCAAGAAGGGAGCTCAGCTGAGTACATGCACCACCAGAAAAAGACAAGTCTTCTAAGGTATGTCAGAATGTGTGTGTACTCTGTGTGTGTGTGTGTGTGTGCGTTTCTGTAATAAAATGTAACTCGTTTCTTGTTTCTTTTTGTTGTTTTAGTTTACTTTGGCCATAATGTAATCATTGTGATTAAGCTTTAAAATCTGAATTTTCACGCGTTTTGAGGGCCTCCCATTTTCACCCTATGGGCCCCCTTTTTTTATGTGAGGGGGCCCTTGGGCCCCCTTTTTTGAAATCCTAGAATCAACACTGCAAACGTTTAGAAGATTTCTCCGCCATTTTCACAATCGCCGGCAAAAAATCGGTTGAAACTTTGTCTTACAATGGCTGAACAAAAAGCTTCGAATGGCGCGCACAGATGTGATGGCGTGTCGTGTTGGCCCACAGCACCACATTGACCAATCGCAAGTTCCGAACCATCTGTGGTTTTGGCTTGAGTCAAGGGAAGTTACTCTGCGGTCTCGGAAAGGTCTAGCAGTCGACAATTTTTCGAGTCTGAAATTTGCGTAGTTTTTCAATTTTCTTTTCCGTAATTTCGCACGGAAAATCGTACCTCCGTAATGGGGGGTTAATTTCCGTAAAATTACGGACGATTACGGAAGGGTAGGCAGGTCTGCTTATGATATATATTCGTTGGAATTTTTAAAATTATTTTCATTTCACTATTTCCTTTCCTCTCTTTTAAATTAATTTTTAAATTGGGTAACCATGTTCAAATTACGGAGTTACTTACCTTGCCGATGGGTTTTCGGCGTAACTAAGCTCAGGTAAGTGCATACTAAAGACGGTTAAGAATCAGCTTCCGTTTGGTCAAAGGTACATGTAAGCTTAAGTGCAAGTGTGAAGTGAGAAGAGGATCATAATAGGGATGCGCTCATTTCAAGACAATTCCTGGAAAGAAAAGCAATTATGCTGCATGGATTCACAAAGATCTGAAAGATTGACACATTGCGTAATGCATTTTCTGCAGTAGTACTTTGAAGCAGAGTTTGATGGGTAAACCAGTGGGCAAGATGCAAAGACTGATCACTGTGTTGGGAAGGAGTAAATGTACCAGGCAGACTCAGAATAGTATGAATGACTCTTTCTCACTTTCCTGCATTTTTCGGTGAAAACTTGATCTTCTAGTTGTACTGTGTGTGTACCAACAAACAGTGATTCCCATGATTCTGTTTTCATAACAGAATCAACCCAGACTGCAAGTGGGAAAACCTGGTTTGCCCAACAAGTTTTTTTTTTTTTTCTTCACAAAATAGATCACAAAGGCTTGTATCCCAAAACAAACAGAGACAAACACTCTCACAAGTGTGCACACACATACGTACACACGCACTAAGCCCACACCCACCCACACTTGTGTGTATGTGTAGGTGTGAGGTATGTATGTGTGTGAGTTTTGACGTTATCTGTATGCACATTTTGAAAATGTGCTTCACTTTGTATGTGTGTTACTTCATTTACTTGTCAAGCCCAAATGATGTCAAGACTAAAGCTTAAAATAGAGGATACAAAGAGACAAAAATAGAAAGAAGGAATTTCTGAAATTTTAGAGATTTTTGTTTTTGTAAAACAAGAAATATTGTAGACAAGATGTAACTTTCCTTTTTAAGTTTCAACATTGATCGATTGTTTTACAGAACGGCAAGAGGAAAAGCTTGGATCTTAGGGAAAAGAGCCAGGCTTCACCGTCCACAAGTATCGGTCCGCCTTTACCAGAGGGTTCACAGGACGATGTCAAGCCATGTGTGAAGAAGTTCTTCTGCCCTTGCTGCAACATCGGGCACCCCACCTCAGAAGCCCTCATCAACCACATCAAGGAGTTCCCCATCAAGATGGAGACCTTCACCTGCAACATCTGCATGCTGGAGTTCTTCGTCAAGAGTGACCTCATTGACCACCAGCGCCTGGACCATCAGGTGACCACCCACAAAACGTTCAAGTGTGACGAGTGTGACCTGGAGTACGCCAACCTGAGCCAGCTCACTCGCCACAAGAAAATGCACGAGGAAATCGCCAAGAAGCTGGCTGCCTGCGGTGTTTTTCTTCCCAAACCGAACAAGACTGAACCGTCCCCAACCAAAGAAAATACATCCGGTAGTGTTTTTCCCTACTGCTATCCACTGTCAACCAGCTTGGGTTCAGCAAATCAGGCTGAGAAATGTTCGTGTTCTCCTGTGTCTGATGAAAAGGAAGCAATAGAGGTCAAGCCCAAAGAAGAGGAGGCTGAGGCAGTAGAAGAAAGCAAGATGACAGAAAAGAGCGTTTGTGCCAACCCCCCAGTCACCAAGAAACAGAAGTCCACTAGAGCAACCAGATCCAGAGAAAAGACTCCTTCGGAATTTTATATCAGCCTTGATGCTCAAGATCAAGAAGATGCCAGAAGACAAGAAGAGATTGATACAGAAAAGTTGAAGCCTGAAGAGGATTGGCAAGAGTACAACTCGTCGGATTATGCATCCTACGAAGAGGATACTTTAGATGACCCAGATTACTATGAGATAAAACCTCCAAGAGGTAGGCCACGACTGACCAGGAAAGTGGAGAAACAAGAGACAACTATCAGACTGCGAGCAAAACGAAAACACAGCACATCAAAGTCAAAGGTGGTGGTTGAAGATCAACGAATAAGAAAGTCTGCAGTGAAGAAGGAGCGAAAAACAAGAGCCAGAGTGAAAAGACAAGAAAGAGTATGCAGAAGGAGCGAAAACAAACCCGCTCCTAAGAAGCCTTCGGAAGAGACGGAGGAAATTGAAGTTCCAGCTGTGAGTACTTAACTGATATGGCTGTCCGTGTTTACAACACTAATTATAAGGATGAGAACAATGATAATGGATAATTTGTGCAGAGTATGACACCCCAGCCTCTCCTTAAGGATTTAACTAAACACTCTGAAATGAAGCAAAGTTCAAACATGAACACTTCATGATATACAAAGTAAGGATACTAGCAGGTATCCCCTCACACACCAACCTTGAGAGGGCTTTGTGTGGTTGGTTTAAAACCTTCGCATATATCCACTTTTGAAATCTTTCCATCTGTCTCCTGTTCTTGCCCCTTTGCTTCTCTACCCTTAAAAATTCTGTCTCTAGTGTCAGTCCCAGGTCTTTCCCTGTCACTCCCTCATCCAGTTTTGTCCTTGTCTTTCCCCTGCTTCCTTTAGGCTGACTGTCACTCATTCATGCATGCGCATGCACGTACACACACACACACACACACACACCACACCACATACATACCATACCACACCACATACATACCATGCCACACCACACTGCACCATACCACACAAGCATTTTCTGTTTGAAGTTATGTTAAGTCATGTTTGCACACAAGGCTTTGTTGACTGAAATTTTTAAAGCAGAATGGGACAGTAAAGGGTTTTAATTTTTAAAGCAGAGTGGGATACTAAAGGGTTTTAATTTTTAAAGCAGAACAGGATACTAAAGGGTTTTCATTGAGCATCTGTATTGTTTCACATAGAATGATAGATGTGTCAGCCATGCGTCCAACATCACCATTTTGCTTTGTCAGTTTGACGCATGGCTTGGCTGGTGCTTTCTATTTTTAGCTCGCCTATCGGAGATGCGTGTTGTGCAGTGCTGTGATAGCTAGGAAATAAATGGCCTCTCTTTCTATTTTGTACTAAGGAAGAAAAAGTAAATGATTTGCAGGAATCTCTTTTGATTTTGTACTGACAAGGAAAATTGTAGGCTTGATCAGCAAACTCTGATCTCCTGTGGTTACCCACACCGCAGAATTTTAAAAGCTTAACTCAAATGACCACTGTTTTTCTGTTTCAAAGAGTTGACTGATGTCTAAAGGATATTTTGGTATGGGATTTTGTGTGTCATGATGCACATAACAATGCCAAGATTAAAATCCCAAACCAAGCAGTGTCCTGTGACTAAAAGACTGATCCGCATTATATCTACAGCCACATCTCACTCATTCTTTTAAACGCTTACTCTATCTTTCTCTCTTTCTCACTCTCTCTGTCTCTCTTTCTCTCTCTTCGGCACTTGCATGCACACACACACACACACACACACACACACACACACACACACACACACACACACACAGAGTTTACCGAGAGAGTGAATTTGCTTTAAATGGAACCAAAATGAATCATGGTAAATAAAGACTATACATTGGCAGTAACTTGAAAAACAGAAAATTATAAGGATTTATGGCTAAAAGATAAGCTTAAAAGAAAATTGCCAAGGCCATCTGTTTTGATGACAATTTACATAGCCAGAGAGAGGTGGGGGGGCATGGGTGGGGGGGGGGGGGGGGGGGAGTAGCATAGCTGCCAAGCGCTGTGATGATGTGCCAAAATCGAGAACTCAAAGAGTCAATGATATGTACATCTAGAGGGGCACCTGATACCACTTAAGATCTCGAGAAATGTCATTGGTGTAAAGAGGGCTTACGCCGCACTCTCAGTCAAGTTCCAGCGATACATCATAAATCTATATCTTTGTGGTCAAAGGAAAGCAGATCCTTCCATCGAAGCCACACAGCTACTTGGCGTGCTAAAAGTTTTTTCACACTCACTAGCTTTGGGCCCGTGAGGGGTAAAAATGTGCTGTGGCAGAAAATTTTCAATACTGTCTGTTTTGTTGCTGGATAAAACTTAATTTTACTGGAACCTGTGAAAGTACACTACATCATTTTTTTTAGTATCACCAGGTTTTTTGTGTAAGTAAGTTTTTTGTTTGTTTTTTTCATTTAACAGAAAAATTCTGCAGAGATTTATGAAGTCTTATAAAACCTTAGAAAAAGTTAATGCCTTTTAATTCATTGTGATCAAGACTTTTTTCCCATTGCAATGAAGAATGTATAATTTTATTAAAGGTATGTTTCTTTTTCTCGTGTGGTCTTTTACTGCCTGTATATATATATTCTGGTCTAGGATTTTGCTGATTAGGAAATAGTTCTACCCTGATGAGTATTGCAGTGATTTACCTGAAGAAGAAAAAATTACAGAGATTGAACAAAACAACAGCAACAACAAAAAGCAGGATGTAGGTTTGGTCTTTCAAAATGGAAATGACCAACATCAAGTTTGTCACCTCATTGTCATTGATTTTCATAAGTACAGTCACACTGAGGTTCTGTTAATATTCAGTGTCTCTCCTTGCCTGCTGTATTAATTCACAATGTTATGATTTTAGACTTGAATGTATTTAACCTAACAGGGACCATTTCTACTGATATTTGTGTGATTTTTTTTTAAAAACCTGTTATTAGTGTAAAGTCTTTTTTTTTCTTCTTTTTAATTGGAACAAACATGTGTAATGTTGAACACTAACTTGCAGCATTTACGGAACAAAGATGGCTCCATCCAGTGCCCAGACTGTGACGTGATCTGCTACTCGCTGCGTGGGCTGAACCGGCACCGCAAGTACCACTTCCGCCACATGGACCGCATGAAGTGCATTCTGTGTGAGGAGGAGTTCACCGACAAACTGAGCATGAACAGCCACATGAGTCGGGAGCACCGGCTGAAGCAGAACAAAAGCACGGACGCCGTGTGAGTCCTGACAGGGACCCCCATTCCAGAAAATAACTGTTGACATATTTTGTTTGGGTTTTTCACACATCACCAAGTAATGTTTTCACGCATCACCAAGTGATGTTTTCTGGGGTTGGGTGGGTACTCCGTCACTTACACCTCAGCTGAGGAAGAGAGGAAAGTGATTTTCAAATTCTCATAAAAACATGATGCTTTGGTACAAAAGACGTTTTGTTTTGGCGTCATATACCGTTCCACTTCAAACTTTGTACAAGATATTGACGTTTCAGCTGCATTGATTGGCCAGAATTTAACAGCTAGCCAGCACAAAGAAATGTGACTGCTACACACTTCAGTCCATGGCTACGTCCATTTTCTTTCCTTCATTCCAAGGCCAATAGGATGCCTGTAAGATTTTTGGCTCTGTCTCGCTATCCACCTCACAGATCGTCAGTCATCTTGTTATTTTGTCTATCGCATTGTGGCAAACCATCAAGTGACATTTTCTTTTGATGTGGGAAGACGAAATTGAAAATTTAGTAATTAAGTCCACCTCTTGAGTTTCCTTTGAACTCTTTGCCACATTCAAGTTTATTGTCAACATCCACAGGTGACATGACAAATTGGAAACTTCTTGAGTAGTCTTGCGTCTCTTATGAAGCAAATGTCTTGATAACATATTTTCACAAGCAAGTTCATAACACTGGGTTGTATTGCCTGAACAAAGTTTGAAGTTACCAACACCATACCTGTTTCCATATTTCATTGACACCAGTGAAGTTTCATTTTTTAAAAAGTTGCTAGACTGTCTGATTTGCATGGAAAAATGCTTTTAAATTTAAAAACATACATCAGTTATTGAATTAATGCATGAAGTAGTTAGAGTCTTCATTTTTAAGATTGTTGAAAAGTAGATGTAAAGATTTGACCACATTGAAAAAAAGTCAAAATTTTCATTTTTGTGTGTTAAGATCTGGTTAGATTATTCTTGTTAAGTTTTTATTTGTAAGAAATTGTTGAAAACTTCAATACTCCTACACATTTGTACTTTGATGGTGCATCTCAGTTGGTAGTTTTCAGAAAATTACGTTTTGTGGTTGCTTACAGAGAATTCTACGGTCCACCATGAAAGGGATTTCTTCAAATGATCACAGTGTATTTCATGATTATGTTCAGAGACAAAAGCATTAAAAAAAATATGCACCATTGTAACTGCTATTTAACAGTGATTGTGAGTAGGGAAATGATCAGTAGTGAAAATTTGTTCACAAGAAATTTGTTCTCTCATTTTCTCACTTCTCCTTAGACGTCATGTAACTTATGCTCAAACAAAGCAAGCACTGGACTGAAACACTTACAGGCAAGTGCCGACTCATGTGAATGGGTTCATTCATGAAGTTTGTACATGAATGAAAAACGTGTTGATTTCACAGTAGGTGTTCACTAGAAAATTAATTTTCAAACATTATCGCAATATTTTGGTGTTAAAATGAAAACCTGCAGGTCGAATTGTTTGAAATAGTAAAAACATGTAACGGAACTGTTACAATTTGGTTTTATTGTTGTCCTATCCATTTTATTGTTAATAGTAAATAAGTGTCCATATTATGTCAGGTTCACGTTTTGTTGTTGTTTAACTGTCATCCATTGTGTTACTGTTTTTATAGCCCTTTCTTTGTTCTAGAAACGCTCTTTATTTTTCTCTCTGTGGTCACAGCTGTGAAACGCCCTGAGTGGCTGGCTGATCTCCAGTTTAATACTGAAAGTGAACCTGATGGTGTGGGCAGGTCAGGCAGCCAGGAGATCCGCTGCACAGAACCCTACTGCCTGGAGGTCTTCTCTAGCAACATCTCCCTGTCCAAGCACCGCATCAAGGACCACGGCATCGACAAGTCCCAGCTGCACCGCTGCGAGCACTGCGGCAAAGTGTACCCAGGCAGCACGGAGTTGAAGAACCACAAACGCATGCACACGGACGAGCGCCCCTTCAGGTGCAGCCTGTGCTCCAAGGCGTACCGGTCGTCGGGAGGCCTGCTGTGGCATCTGAAGACCCATAATGAGAAGTCGCATGACATCCTGAACAAGTATAAGGAAATGTGAGTGTCTGGGTTTGGTCTCTCTCACTTTGGTTGACCTGTCTGTCTAGTCTGTTACCTGTGTGTCTTGCGGTCTTTCATTCAGTGTATCTTTGTCATTCTCAGTACCCCCTCTCTCATCTTGTTTCAGTCGAGGGGGATTAGAAAAGGCAGTTGTTACCCCCAAAAAGTTATTTAAAAAAAACACACACACACAGAAAAAAAAGAAAAAATTTATATGTATGAATGTCTCCTGTGAGTATTGAAAAAAAATTTCTTTTTTTTTTTTTTGCTTCCTGCTAACAATTCCTGGTTGTGGCAATAGGGTGTTAAATTCCTCATTGACATTCACCGAAGACTTAAAGAAAGTACTGTTTGCCACATTCACATAAGTTGCTGTCGCCGCCAACATGCCCAGATGTTGGTTAACTGCTGTCATGTTGTTTATAATTTACACTAATGTCCAAGCCATCATTATTATAATAGCATACCTGTGCTGTTAAATCATATAGTCATGCTAATTACACGGTTGTCTGCATAATTTTTTTTTTAATATCTTGCAATACAAGGTGAAGTTAAGGTGTTGAAATTCTCCCATTTCAATTTGACCACAATGCAAAGTTCTGCAGTAGAAAAGGAAGCTTACCTAATTGAATTGCAGCATCTTTTAACAGTTAACTTTCCCAAAGAATTAGTATGACACTGGAAAGTGGTCTGATCCCAGTAAGATGGAATCGAGTGGTTCAATAGCTGGTGAGGAAGGCAGACAGACAGAATGAGGTGGATTGGCAGTTATCAGGTTGAGCATTCTTATGCAGAATTGTGTGCAAGAAATTAAGATTGTTCTTGAAAAAGGAAAGGAAAGAAGGTAGTTGCCGCCTTTCTTTGGCAGACTCCGACTCCATCCCCTTCCCTCACATACTTCATACCTCCCAATATTGTACTTGCCTCCTTTCTTTCACAAACCTCACCTTTCCCCCACCCCTCTCGTACCTCACCATCTCCCCCGCATGTGATCATCAGTTTTTTTAATGCTGTTAACAGGTAGCACTGGCTGGCATTCTTCCGCCACCACCACCCTCCCTCCTTCTTCCCTTCTGTGACCCTCCCACTTTCTTTCCAGTCATCGGTTTATCCGTCGATGTTAGGTAATAGTGGTGGTATTGTTACTTTATAGTTGCCCTCATCCACCTCAAACCCCATCCCATGCCTCCTCATTCCCACTTTATTTCTCCTACCCTCTTCTTCCCCCCATCTCCACCCTGTCTTCAGATTTTAACTTTTTTTTTCTCTCAACAGTAAGAATGGGAAATTATGACACTGAATAATGTAATAACACTTTTAAACTTTTGCCAAGTCGTCAATATAATGACGGAGGATTTGTTAGCATGCACTTGTTTTCCCCCTATGTTAATTAAGTTGTTCAACATATTATTGTTTGGTCAGTCAGAGTGAGACTGCATCTCTTAGGAGATCCAAGGAAAGGTGGTTCTGTACAATTCTTAGCTGCTGTCATCACTTACGTGACGGACAGTTCTTTCGAACAGTAAAGCCGACCACTTTGACTGTTGACACCTGTTGATCTCCCTTGCATCCTTAAATGGATCCTCAAGCGTAGGCTCAAAGATTATCGGATTACTTTATGATTTTGTCAGCAACTTATTTCCTTACCACACTTTCTTTTTGTTATCCTTCTCTACCCTTCGCTGCCTGCTTTAGGGTGCTGTTCGATTTCGTTTTTGAACACTTGGCGAATTGTAGACTGTGGTATCTCTATTTGATGTTAAGGGAGCACTGACACAATCAGCCATGTCTCCTTGACAAGTTTGATCCAGCGGACAAAAGGCCTCGGAGCAAGCAAAATGAATAGTTCCATCTTCAAGATGGGTTACAATGGTCCCCTATGCTGCCAGTGAAGGAGTTTATATTTATGATATATGTATATCCCTCTTTTTTTTCACTTTTCTTCCTTCCCCCCTCCCCCCTTTCTTTTTTTTTATAATAAATTTAAATCTTTGTCAAGTCATTGATACAGTGACAGAAGAATTGCTAGCCTGCATTTGTTTTCCCCCACTGTTAAGTTATTAAGTAGTTCTGTATTGCAGAAAAGTAACAGAAGAGGGGAACTATGCCTGCGAGCTGTGTGGCAAAGAGTTCAAGTCGGTGTACGGTATCCGCATCCACAAGGAGAACCCCCAGAAGAAGTGCTCGGCCACCCCGGGCTACTGGGGCAAGTGGAAACCCAAGCCAGCCATGTGCGAGGTGTGCGGGCGTGAGTTCCCCTCCAAGGTGACCCTGAAGAGCCACATGGTGACCCACACTGGGGAACGGCCGCACAAGTGTCGCTACTGCGAGGCCACCTTCAAACATTACAAGAACAAGTGAGGGAGGTTTTTAGTTTGTTGGGTTGTGGTGAGGACTAGGACTATGAGAGTGCTTCGGGGAATACGGTGGTGGTGTGTTTATATATTTATTGTTTGTGAAAATTGTTTTGGCTCGAGAGTTTGTCATTTGTTTCATAAGGTAATGTTCAATGTAAATAATGCTAAAAAAAAAAAAATTACTGTAAGTGAAGACTGTTTCTTGTTTGAGAGTGTCATTTGTTTCACAAAATAATGCTCAATGAAAATAATACTAAAAAGAATTACTGTGAGTGAAGACTGTTTTTTTCTTTCAGAGTTTGCTGTTCGTTTTCAGAACATAATGCTTAATGTAAATGATACTAATGTTATTTGTATGATCGATTCTGGGGCATGTTGAATCTGCATTGGTCACAGTTCATAATTGCTGGTAGTGCACTGAAGTGCATATTTCCAAGCAATGAAATAAAGATGTGCTGTATGTTGACAGTAACGTCACAGCTTCATGGACCCATAAAGGAACTACAGTTTGCTTATCGTTTGTTGCAGGTTTATTCATGAGAAGGTGCACAAGAATCAGAAAGACTTTATCTGCAACGTGTGCGGCAAAGCCTTCTACGACGGCACCAACCTGAAGACCCACATCGCCAGCCACAAGGAAGTGAAAGACTTGCCCTGTCAGCTGTGTGGAAAGCTCTTCCACGTCGAGATCAACCGGCGCAGGCACGAAAAGCGTTGCCGGAACTTCATCAGGTGTCCCGTCTGTGCAGCGGTGTTCCGTCAGCAGGAACGTCTGATGAGGCACATCATGATCAACCATAGTAGCTCACAGATGCCAAACTCCGATTGGTTGTCAGCCCAGCCGGTTCATTACTTGCAGTGCGGCAACAGTGAGCCCGTCATTAGGCAGCCGCCGCCTCCTGTAGAGAATAGCAGCAACTCCACATTTGTGGATTCCTTCTCTCTGTTTGTGGACCACCAGCCCCCACAACAATCGGACAGTGCTGAGTGATAATGTCACATAGGTTAGAACATATGGAGTGTCTGGACCGTGCTTGGAACTGCAATAGATGACTATGTGTGTATTGCCGACATTCTGACCCTGACTTGTAAGACAGTCTCGATGCAAGCATTGTGTTTTAACATAAAACATATGTATTTCTTGTACCCAGGCTTCCACTAGGCTGTGAGCATGGTGACCATCTGAAAAGATGCGTTTCTTTAATATTTTGCAGCATAATCATAGATTCTTGTGCCAAAAGACAGCACCTTTCACCTACTGTCAGTCACAACATGTTTTGTTGAAGCCAAAATTTCATTCTGTGAAAGAACATAGCTCATGAAAACATTTCAACTGAAACTAAGGGGAGCCAATACGTCTCTCGAGATAAAAGCACATTAAAAAAAGAGTGGTATCTAGGTGAATAATTACGTCAGC
This sequence comes from Conus ventricosus, assembly GCA_018398815.1. NCBI lineage: Eukaryota > Metazoa > Mollusca > Gastropoda > Neogastropoda > Conidae > Conus > Conus ventricosus. The sequence continues at coordinate 30,911,415 of CM031620.1, forward strand.
ATTCACAGCTCAGGAAAACATTTCAACTGAAACTAAGGGGAGCCAGTATGTCTATCTAGATAAAAGCACATTAAAAAAAAAAAGAGTGTTGTCTAGGTGAACAGTTTAGTCAGCAGACAGCTCAGGAAAACATTTCAACTGAAACTAAGGGAGCCAGTTCATCTATCTAGATAAACGGACGTTAAAAAAGAGTGGTGTCTAGGTGAACAATTACGTCAGCAGACTCTGTGTACAAGTCCTGTAGCATCATAGATGTGAGGCAAAGAGAAACGACTGGCCATTGTGATGTGAACTAATGTTACTGACAAACAGAATAGGAGATGTTTCTTCTTCTGCTGCTAACCATATTAATTGCTTAATTATGTGAAGCTTAAGCATAGATGACCTTTCACCTGGAACCCATCGCTTCATTCAGCTTGGCTTGATGCCAGTTGCTAGAGTGGCATGTAAAAGTGTCAGGGTGGATGTTTTGTTAAAACTGTTCAGGTACATGCTTCGGTTAGTACATTCTTCACTTTTTCCTACATTGAACTGCTTCCTGAAAACATATATCAAACAATTAATGCTGAAGGTTACTTTCTCTGGATTTTATTTTGAATGGCATATTAGTTACTACCTTTCAAAGCCCATTGCTCATGAATATCTGGTTTAAACCAATGAAACTAACAGAAAAAGTAAAGAATACATTTAGCTCATGAATATCTGGTTTAAACCAATGAAACTAACAGAAAAAGTAAAGAATACATTTAAATGAGAAAGAAAAGAAAATGACCCACTGGTGATAACTCATTTTATGATGTTGCTCTCCTGATATAATCATATGGGGTAATGCACAGCATCTATTTTCATGTTATCTCGTTTCCTTTACCCAACAAACACTGATATATTAACCCACCAGAAAGTGATAATAGATTACAGGGTGCAATATTTCTGACCTGTGAAAGTGTGTGCATACTCCCAGGTAACAAATGAGCCAGTTCACCAGCCATCAGGGCAAATGTTGATCAGAGCGATTTGGAAAACAGTCTCTGTTGCATAACATTCATGCTCTAACTGCTAAGTTTCTGGGAAACTTTGGTTGCCCTCTTATCAGGTAGAGTGTTAACATGCTCCAGTCCCGCGCTTTTGTTTCCTTTTTAGTCAAAACTCGAAGCTTCTGTGCTATGCATTTCATTGCCTGTAATGTGAATTTTCAACATTATGCCAGGGACAAACCTTGCTCCCAAGGCAGAAAAAGAACCAGACTGCTAACAACACCCTTTTTGTGCATGATGGAGGACAGAAGGAAATGGGGATCTCTGATTGCTAAACAGTCTTTCAGTGTCACAGCGCCTCTACGAATTGCTCTCCTGGGACAACAGTGAATGTAAGAAGTACATGCGTCGCACAGGATCTGTCATCTCCTCTAAAAGACAAGCTAGACCATGAACCAAAGACACAATGGACGAAAGTCCAGCCCTTGCATGAGCCAAGCCACACGAGATCTCATACTTCCTGGAAAGGGCAAGTTATTCACAGCCAGGGCTTGGAGTCATGTGGAAACCATCGCAGACTTTTCAATCTCATGAGCGTGTTGTGAATTCGCCTTTCATGTCACAATCTGCCCTTGAGAAGTAGTCGGGTTCTGCGCTAGGAATCCGTCTTGGATCCAACCAGCAGAACCTTGTGTTGTGTTCTCTATTTTGTGCTCCCAGAAGTAAATGAACTATTCATTGCCATTGTGTTACCGTCTGTCACAGTGTCATCTGAGAGCTGATCCCTCTCACAGCGAGTTTCAGTGAACATTGTGTTAATGTGCCATCAACTGGAGTTAACCAGGCACAGTGATGATGATCAGGGAATTTCACCCCATAGTATTACGTAACGCTTTTACTTTTGTTGTTATTGTTACTGCTCTGTTGTTGTACAGTGTAACACTTCTATGGCAGGACTGATTTTTTTTTTATTAAGAAGAGCAACACCTACCAAGTCTTTAAGTGTGCAGAATGTTTTGATGGCAATACCTCTTTTTTACCTTTTTTTTTTTGCACAATGTTATTTTTTAACTGAAAGACAGCCCCTAAAACATGACAAACCTTGTGTTCCAAGTTTCTTTCATTAAATGTGATAATGTGGTCTCTCCTCCAGGTAGAGAAGGAAGACTGAGGGTTGATGTTGAACAATACAGCAATACTTGCCCACTGAAAATATTCAGTAAACTTAAGACTGGTGAGCACCACTTGTCCAAATGCCATGTTAGCATAGCCATGCTGCTAGTGCTATACCATGATACAGCAAGTGGCCATATTGCTTTCATGTTAGAGAGTTTACCAAAAATAATGGTATTCCACTAGTTGTTTGACCTCCCAATTCAGCTGTTTCCTTTCCACATGTACGTGCACTCATAAGACACATCACACGCGCAGTGATGCATGCATACAAATCAGCCAATGGACAGCTCTTTCGTTGTTTCAATAGATGACCAGATGACCACATGAGTGCTGGAAATGAGTTTTGGCTTCTTGTCATTGTCATCGCTAATATGCATCTCCGATATGAAAGGTGGTTGTGGATACAGTTCCATGTCCAGGTGTTTCATGTAAAGGCTTTGGTAAAATGTCTCTCTTTACTCAACGTGCTTTCAGCTTAGTTTTTGCCGTTATGCACTTTCCACTACCATGTTGTTGGATATGTTAGTAAACTAAACTGTATTTTTTTTTGTTAGTTGGCGATTTGTGACAATGGTTTGAATCTAACACTTTTGAATACTGTTGTTTATAAACTGCAAGTGGAGTTAAGAGACTAGAGTGCCGCATCTTGCAAGGAAAATTCTTACCGACGAGTTGGCGAATGTAAAAAAGTACAAGGTGCCATAAATTGTTACTTTTTCGACCCCCAAAGCACTGATACACACTTTGTAATTTGAATATGTTCTCTCCCTGTTGAGAATTCGCATTGCATGATTTGAATTTAGATGTTATGAAGGAGCAGAGCTCATCAGCATGATGTGGAAAAAAAATAATGAGCGCAGTGCAGATGTGTCTATTTAAAGTATCAAGTTGCTGTAGTTTGTAAGGGGAGGGGAAGGGAGAAGGGAATGGTTCTCTGAATATGGAGCTCTGAACCAGCACTATATGTAGGTAACTGGTCAGCCAAAGTGACAGCCCTTATAAACAGCTCAACTCTGCCGCTTTTTTTTTTTATTCAAGCAGCCGTGTGATATTTCAAGTATCCTTCATATAATTTAGATTTCAAATTAATATGTTTTTCTTTAAAATTCTCTGTCTGCATCTCAGGTTTTGCACCTCCCCTTCCCCCCCCCCCCCCCCCCCCCCCCAAAAAAAACACACACACAACAACAACAGATGATCTGTTTAGGTTTCGTTTTCCACAAAAAGTTTTTTTTTTTCCCCATCTCTATGGTAAAATCTTTAAATGTGCAAGCCTTTATTTTACGCACTTAAGAGCAGGATTTTTCTCATTTTGTGTGTGTGTGTGTGTTGTTGTTGTTGTTTTTTTGCATAGTTGTACCGATTGAAAAGTTTGGTTGCTGTAATGCTCAATTCATTCGTGTTAACCTGTTCAGCTAAGTGTGCATGGAAAAACAAACCTTTTTGGATTGCTGTATTATTATGCCTTTTCTGTGAATGTCTCTTAATCATTGTGTACATGCTTGTAAATAACGTACGTGTAGAAGCATAGAATGTAGCCACTGTAGGCAAGTTTGGTTTGCCATGTCCCTCGAACCATCAAGTGATACTGTATGTGAACAGAACCTTTTTGGATTGTAGATATATGATGTAGGTGTGTATATTTTTGCCACAGGTAACGAGCAGTTTAATACTGAATCGGCTGTATACAATAGGGAATGTGATTTTTTTTTAAAAACTAACATTCTGTCTTCGAGCATTTTAGGATTTGCTCCCTTAGCGTGTAAGTGTGTGAATGAGTATCCTTTGTTGCTAAATATTATGGTTGTGACCTAGTTGCTTTTATTCAACTGAACTATTTTGACCTTTTACAACCAAATCTTTACATAATTTGCACAGTCAATTATAAAATACCGCGTAGCACAACAAAGCGTGATTTGTGATGCAGTCTAATTCACAGAACTAAATGCTTGCCTTCATTTGACTGGGAATTTAAGTGACGTGTCATGCATCAATCATCTTTTGGCTCAAATACAGGGGAGGATATGGTAAATTCTTGTGTTGTGCATAATGACTCTTATTTGAAATTAAAAAAACTTATTGATTTAGCATACATAAATGCTATATGAGTCTTTTTGCAAGAATTGTGGGTAAATGTGTGCGTTTGCATGTGTGTAACAGGTGTACAACTGTGTACATAACCGTTACTAAATAGAATATGGTCCAAGCAGGGGAGGAGAGGAGGGAAGGTGGGGTATATTGAACGTGAAATTTTATTTGAGGATTGAAAAAAATTCAGGTTTATACATGAAAGCTTCCTTGGTCACATGTTCATAAATGAAAGTCTTGCAGAAATCGTTAAGCACAATAATTGGTTGTTGGCTAAAAGAAAAAGGAAACAAAAAATAAAAGTGTAAAATTATACTTAAAGAAACGAAACCAATCACTGCTTCAATTTTATGAAAATATCACCCACCATTAAGCCCCACCCCACCCTCCTCCTCTTTCCTGCAGGATGTGGATATTGTTTGATGAGACAGCCACCATTGATATTGTTGCCAGTCCTCTACGGCAAGTCTCTCTTTGTCTCTATGTATGTAACAGTATCATAGAAGTTCTGTGCACCCTGGCATTCCTGTGCCAACACAGACAAAGCACGGTATTCTCTCATCACATTACTTCCCACGCTTTGCTTTCCACTCTCTACACCCTCACCCTTCCCTCCTATCCCCTCCCCCTTTTTTCCATGCCCTCCCGCAAGTCCCCTTCCATCCCCCATCCTCCACTGAACTCCTTTTTTTCCAGTGAACTTCGTTCTAATCGAACTCATTTCTAGTGAACTTTTTTCAGCGACACAACAACAGTAATCTTAAAGGTCTACTTTAGAGATTTTCGATAATTTGTTAAGAGCAGGTCTACATGTCATATAACTACAGTACGGTATTCATTTTTCAAAAAAAGTCGCCGGAAGAATTTAACAGATAAAAAACGAGTTTTGCACACCTGTTCAAACCCTGCGCGGTAGACCGAAAACCGTGACGTCACTTGATGGACTGGAGCCGCGACCTACACAACAAGCCAACGCCAAGTGAAATCAACACAAGTTGCGATCCCCACAGCCTAAAAAGTCACGAGGGGGTGGCAGATATTGTGCTGTAGGCGTGTGCAGCAGCTCAGCAGGAGACGGATATTCTTTGCACACATTTCCATCTGATCCAGATACTCGAAAGAAGTGGATTCGGTTGGTGCAACCATGCCGGGCCACTAAGTTATTTTTACCACGTCAGTTCCAGCTGGACCACGGAAACGAGCGAGCCCGTTCGAGTGGATCAAAAACTTCGTCTGCATTGTGCGCGTATACTTTGAAGGCGGAGTGGTAAGCTCGTACAGATGAGTACGATAGTCGCACGTTTATTCTGTTCTTATCTATGGACAGATCACACTTGTTAAATTGAATGAACACGTTAAGGCTTGAGGAAGGAGAATCTCCGCTCGCTGTCCACGCGTGATCGCATCAAAAAGTCAGTCGGTAGCCTTCCTCGAGACTTCGGTAAAGTCCGTACGCCTTCGGAATGATGTGTTCGGGCGTCCAGCTGGAACTGAATAGCTCGTTTCCGTGGTCCAGCTGGAACTGACGTGGTAAAAAGAACTTAGCGTTCAAACTGATAAGGTAAAGGCCTTGCAGAAACATCCCCAGAGTTACATTGGCTGTCGCAATCATAGTCACTGTTTTTACATGATAAATTAAATACTGATCGAGATGTGCAAGAACCATCAGAATCGCTTTCTGTCGCCGTTGGCTTATTGTGTAGGTCGCGGCTGACGGCCAGTCCATCATGTGACGTCACATCCAAGAGTAGTTAAGCCATGCCAAGATTTAGTTGATTACCTCCCGTTTTCTTGATTACAGGTGAAAATGCCCACTTTCGCGGATCGATTTCGTGTGATCGGGAGCGAATCGGATGTTTATTTTACCAATTTATCAAACATTTCATATTTCTGCATAAGCTGACCAATTATCGAAAACCTCTAAAGTACACCTTCAAGTGTTATGTTTGTCAGTTGGCCAGTGTAGCTTGAGAAAGGTTGAAATAAACTGAAATATTGCCATTATCAAATGCACCGGTGTTACATGGCTTCTATTTTTCATCTTCATCACATTACTTTATCACAATTTTCAGGTCAGGTCTCTGAGGGGACTGTCCTTGTGTCTAAAGTCTCTGAATGGATCATGCAGTGCTGTCTGATGTGACTTGGCCATCAGCTTTCCGAGCCTTTCCGTTCATCATGACAGGCATAAAGTTTGCCAAAGTCTTCCAGTACTCAGAAAAGGCAATAGTCAGCCTTGGAAAAGTTCACCAACAGCTGGAGACCACAAGCCTGGTTCATAAACGCAAGAATTAGCAAGCTGCCATCATTGGCTTATGATGAGACATGAGATGTGCTTAGAAACAGGCACTTGACAGCTTGTGCTTTTTACCAGTTTGGCCCTCTCAAAGCTCTTCAGGTTCCTGGAGAGGGACAGTTTTATCATTTTATGCTTGTCGGGGACATTAGCTCTTCTTATGCACTAGTCAGATGTCTGCCGCAACATTGGCTGTTTTGTCTTGCATGAGAGTTACTGTAGTTATCTCTTGCCATTGTCTCATCCCAGTTGCTACTTTTTTCTTTTTTTTTTTAATGACTGGTGAGTTGATTTTAACGTGGTGACAGCCCTGATGTGGCCCTCTGCGGTCGGCTGGGCTATAAGCAACATTATCTTATCTGCTTGAGTATGCTTTGAAATGCTGCCACTCGCTAGACTATAGAGAATCATAAAAGTTATAAATAAACTCAGCACCCCCTCCTCCTTCCCATCTTGCTGTCACATTCGAAAGAAAGTTGGGGAAAAAATGTACATAGTTTTGTACACCTGTTCTTAACATAACTGCTGAATTATTGACACCTGGAAGCAAAATGAAACTAGGCCATGCTCACGCTGCCAAGTATTCTGTTTACTTTTATCACCCACAGTTTTAAAAAAATATATATATATACATATATATCGGTGCAAAGTATGAGAAAAATTTAAGAAGCACAGAAGCAGACAGACTACAGATTAAAGAGCTAGTACCCACTTTTAGACAGTGGTTACAATCTACCTACCTAGTCACCTGATTACAACAGAAAAATTGACGTGTTGTAAATTGCTAAAAATTATATATATTTATTTTTTAATTTTCTAGTACAAAGGTTGAAAAAAAGATTAGTGAATGATACATGAATAGGGCAGCGTCAAAGAGAATGGCGCAAAAGGGAAATAACCAGTACAGAATTTCCAGATGGGGATACAGGTTATACTGAAACACCCCATGGCATCCTGGGAGAAGGGGTGGGGTAGAAGGAGAAGGGGGGATGTCAGCATCCTTAAGGCTGACTCGACATACAATTCTTTCAGAGTGTTTTTATTGAGTCAGAATTCCAAATGTGTTTAGCATCTCTAAGAGACAGTCCCCTTGACAATTTTTTGAAAAAAAATATGCCCTGTATATATTTACAGTGTCCCCGAGTTCTGTAGACTTTTGTATGGAAATGTTTGGAAGGTGTTCAAAAACACATCATGAGTTCAATGACTCACATTTATATTTCACATTTCCAAGTTTCTGGCAGTCGGCTGGGCTGTAAGCAACATTACCCTTGCCCAAGTTTCTGGATCTTTTGAAGCTATCACCAAGAAATCTTATTTCTGGGCATGTGCAAAACACGGAAAATTAACAGCGAGGCAGGTGGATTTTAAGCATTAATTTGTTTTCAGCATTTGTGATTCTATGTTCAACTCGGAATAAACGGAGAATTGGCAAACGCAGAATTGATGAACACTGTGTGGTTAAAAAGAGACTGACATTTTTGTAAAAACATTATTGGGTCAATTTATATAAAAATCACTTTTCCCTTTTCTCAGCGTGCATAGAATTGTATGGAATGAAATTGTTAATGTTATAGATCTGATGTTTTATAGAACTGTATGGAATGGTGACCTACTCGTTTTTGAGTGAACCAGTATTTAGGAAGAAGAAGAAATTGTTGATGTTTTCTTTTTCCCTTCATATTGAGGGAAAAAATTAGGAAGAGCATTATGTCATGTGCTGTTTTCAAGACACCTATGTTGCTCACAATTTCGTCTTCTTTTTTTAGCCTGTCTACGCAATTTTATGAATGCTAAAATTCATGCGACTTGTCCACCATTTAGATTACATTATAATGGTGCGAGATCAGAAATACACTTTTTTCTGTGTGAGAAATAAATGTAATGCAATAAACAGATGTTGCTTGGTTTCTTGTTATTGTTATTGTTCTCATCTTATCTTTGATCGTGATTTGTATTTGTACTGTACATTGTATAATTGGGTATATTGCAAAGCGAGTCTCTGTTTTCTATTTCTGTTGTAAGTATGTGTTTGTGGTAAACTTATTACTGGCTTTTATTTGAGCAATTATAAGCACAAGCAGGACAGAACCTAGCAGAATGATGAATAATGTTAAAACCTTTCCAGCCATCCCCTGTGTGAAGATTTCACCATTCAGTATTGTAGCCAAGCTCTTGTTCTACATGTACAAAGTGGCAGAACAGACTTGTTCCCGCCTACAGCCATTTACAAAACAAAAACCCATGGCTGGAAGTTGTTGAACTTTAGTAAAAGGAACATGAAAAGAGTTGCATTTTTTCCTATTCATTATTAATGTCTTGCTATTGTAGTAAATTCAGTAATAATTCTTTCTTTCTTTCTTCCTCACTCAGTTCTGAAGATGCATCTCCGAGACAGTTGCTCAGATTTTGTCTGACACTGCAGGTGTCTGTACCTCTTGGACCTCGTTGATGTCAAATAATGAAAGTAAGCATGGAGAACAACCCTGTCATGTAGTCTCAGACCAGAATGGAAATCTACAGCAGCAGCAGCAGCAGCATTCTCAACCTCGCTGATAGCATTAACAAAAAAATGGCCTTAAATTCTGAATCACAATAGGCAACATCTAACACCATCCAAGTGACTCAACAGCAGTGCAGTGTCTTTTGCGGTGGGTTGCCTCCTGAAGTGTTACCACTGAAGTGGCATTTAGATTAAAACAGAAAAAAGTCACAAACACAAATCCCCTTGCCAATTTGACTACAGTGCAGCTGACAAAGACTCGCAAACATAGGAAAGACATCCCTTTGTTAAAATTTGTTATCAATTCTCTGTAAAAGTGTGCAATTTTCTCTCCAAAATATCAACTGCTCTATCAAAATCCATCAGTGTGCGATTTTCTCTCCAAAATATAAACCATCAAAATCTCCGTCTACAACCACTTTCATGCACTCTCTGGTATAAGCACAGAAGCCCAGATTTCAAGGACTTCTTTTTAGTCCTTGAAAAGGAGTCCTCAAAATTCAACATTGACTTTCAAGCACCTATACAATCCTGTACACAATTATTGTAATCAGTAAAGGGCTTAGTAGCTGGTGTCCTGTGCATGTTGGATCAGAACAGGTACCACTGAACACCAAGCAATCACTCTGCAGAAATGCAGTCTCTCTTCTACTGAGTCAACTAATGGCCACCTGACACCGACACTGAAATGCTGGTGGTGGTGTTCAAGCAGGATGACACATGACTATGGATGACAAGCACGAATGATTGGTGTGGGGGTAATGCCGCTAGAATGACATAGATCAGACATCCCCCCCCCCCCCCCCCCAAAAAAAAAGTATGTGTATGTGCATCTATTATCACTTTACACATACACTTTTTTTTTATCACTTTACACATACTTTTTTTATATCAGTAAACTTCGATTGGTAAATGTTACTTTGTAAGTTCAAGAAACATCTGATTTACTCAGGATAAGGATCAGGATCAGGGGCATTGTATCAAATACAATTTAGCCTATTTACGCCCCTTCTGTATGTATATATCCTTTCTTTCTTTTTTGTGACCGTTGGTCCAGTCATAGGCTAGCTCAGACCTATTATCCATCAAATTCATATCTAATTTTTATTAATAATTCATGTTTATCTATGAGGTTCTTAAAAACATTAATACTAGGTACACGTTTGATGTTAAGTGTTAGTTCATTCTTAACAATTCATGTTTATCTATGAGGTTCTTAAAAACATTAATACTGGGTACACGTTTGATGTTAAGTGTTAGTTTGATGTTAAGTGTTAGTTCATTCTTAACAATTCATGTTTATCTATGAGGTTCTTAAAAACATTAATACTGGGTACACGTTTGATGTTAAGTGTTAGTTCATTCCAAAAATTGGTTACTCTATTAGTAAAAGTAAAAGTGGGAGGGGGGACCCGGTTTGTGGGAATGAACATCATGTCATATCCACATATCACCTCCCGGTTCATTCTGACTGGCCATTTTCTTCAGGCAGACCGGATGAGTACAAGTTTAGGCTGCCACTTAAGATTTACTCGCATGCACACATTTCCAGACTGTCATGGTGTACACCATGTCATAAATGGTCAGAAACACTTGCGGCTTCCAGCTACCTGTCAGTAACACAGAACAGTACACACACTCCTCCCTCGTACAGACAGTGATGGACAGGAACCACCTGGACAACAACGTCAGAGCAGGCTCTGCCAGTGCATTTACATCAGCGCTTGGCAGATCAACATCGCCTGCCTCCTAGTCCTAAGCATCCAAACAGCAGATGAGATTTTAAACCTGCAGATACCTGATGTCGCTACTCACTGAGACCTGTACCTGAATGGAAGATATGTTTCTGATAACAAAATCCAAATTAAATATTGTCGCACTAATATTTAAACATTTTCCTTTAGTAACAGAGTGGCACTGTATTGGAACAAACTACCTGCACACATTAAAAAAGCAAAAGATTTGAATACTTTTAAAAACCTGGATACTAACGCTAAGTTAAATATGTTAAAATTTCAATTTGATAGATAGAATAGATTAAAATATATCCTGAGCATATGCATGCATTATGCAACCACTGTTTATGAAATAAATAAGATGATTGGGACATAAAAAGCTGTGAGGCTATCCAAAGTCCCAAGTGAACTAAACTGAACTGAACTGAACTGAACTGTTAGGATAAAGTGGTGGCCTTTTTAAACTATTTTTGCGCTCTCCCTGTTCCGTCGTGTTTATAGCCGTTGACTGGCTACTGCGACGTATCCATCCAGATCCAAAACTCTAACCAACGGCACTGCATCATGACAGCTTCAATGTTCTCCCGTGTTGGAGGCCCAGTCCATCGCAAGAAAATAAACCATTACCTACGTTCACCAAATTGAGTTTGAACAGAGAAGTTTCTTTAAAAGATGTTGAACGCCCTCAATTCGAGACTTGCAAAAACATGTTGATCCCGCACGAATCCGATGGGAGTCGTTAATAGGTTTTTCTGCGGTCGTCTGTTTTCAGCTAAAGTTATGGACTCCCGACGAAGTCTACCAACATTCGGACCGCAGCAGTGCAGCAGAAACAAGACAGAAATCCAATGTTTGCATTAGGCCTATTGCTTTGTTCATTTGTACTCACTAAAGGCAGGTATTAGTATAAATCTAAACGCATTACTCATTCTTCTTGGTAGGCCTATAATTTGTTCCGGCGTGCTAAGGTCAAAAATGTGCTCGACCCAAGAATGGCATCAAAAGGTCACGATGAGGTCAGTTTGATGCTCTTCATTGTGGGAGGCTTGTTTCTATTTCAAACTGGTATATACCTGTCCCAAAATTGTATACCAAAACCAGAATGGCTGATGCGACAGTTTTGAGACAAGACATTTCGTGACTTGAATGCGTGTTACTTCCCAGAGCAGTTTTGAAAACATGCATGTCACAAGACCACTGTGCGTGGAGAGTGTCGATCAAGATACGCGAGAGAAGAAAATAATCACTGAAACAAAACAAACAAGCACACACACACACACAAGGAAGCTAATGCATGGATACTGTACATTCTGTCCTGAGTAAGCAATAGGTGTCCATTCTTCTGTCAAGCGTATTTGTCCATACAACCTTTTCTCTTGTGGCACTGTTACATATGTGTGTGTGTGTGTGTGTGTGTGAGAGATAATGTGTGGTTGATAAGTTTGGCAGAATGCCTGGCACAAACAGGATGGTCTATTTTTATCTGCCTGAAAGATGTCCACAATTCATTTACTACACAATATATCTTGGTATATATAGTTTGTAAGTTATGAAGAAGAACTGTGCGGTCTTACCATCACCGCAGAAGAAGTTAAGAAACTCCTCTCGAATTTAAATGCTTCTAAGGCATCAGGACCAGATGGTATCAGCATGCGCATGCTTGTCGAGTTGTCAAGCGTCCTAGCAGTTCCCGTGGCCATCATTTTCAGGAAGTCACTAGAGACGGGTAAGATCCCAGAGGATTGGAGAACAGCAACGGTCACCCCCATTTTCAAGAAAGGAAGTCGGCTCAAAGCTAACAACTACAGACCTGTGAGTCTCACCTGTGTGCTGTGTAAGACGATGGAAAAGCTGATCCGTGAGAAAGTGATGGCACACCTACTAGATAACAACCTAATCAGTAGACGGCAAAAACGGTTTCATCAAAGGACGCTCATGCATAACCCAGCTTCTGGAAACCCTGGATATCTGGACAGAGACTTTGGATGCTGGAGGTGGCATAGATGCCATATACATGGATTTCATGAAGGCTTTTGACAGCGTACCGCATCGCCGATTGACAGCTAAAGTTGAAGCCCATGGAATTAAGGGTAAAGTCCTTCAGTGGATCCAAGATTTCCTGACCAACAGAGTGCAGTGCGTCAATATTAACGGAACAAGGTCAGGCCAAGCAGATGTGACCAGCGGCATCCCACAGGGCAGTGTGTTAGGACCTGTTCTTTTTCTATTGTACATCAACGATTTGCCCCGACACGTCCAGAGTCATGTTGAGCTTTTGCTGATGATACAAAAATCTTTGCCCGAAATGACAATAATGACGCACAGCAAACTCTCCAAGAGATCTTAACCGACTCCAGAGGTGGTCAACTGATTGGCAACTAAAGTTCCACCCTCAAAAATGCAGTGTGATTAGGCTTGGTAACCCCAGAACAGAGGCAACATACTGTATGAACAGCAAAAACTCTGAGGGTGAGGACTGTACTATTAGACTGGAAGAGAATGAAGTAGAGCGGGACTTGGGAGTGTTGGTAGACAGGGACCTTAGTTTCAAGAACCAGGTGGCACAAGCAACAGCAAAGGCCAATAGAATCCTTGGGGTCATCAGAAGGTCCTTTGATCACCATACACCAGAAACCTTTGTCCAACTCTACAAGTCCCTTGTGAGGCCAATTCTGGAGTACGGTCACGCAGTATGGCAGCCAAGATTCAAAACCCTGTGTGCGGATCTGGAGGATGTCCAAAGGCGAGCAACAAAACTCATTGGCCCCCTGAAAGAAAAAATCATATCCAGAGCGGCTGGCAGTACTTAAGCTGCCAAGCCTGGAACACCGCAGAAATAGAGGCGACATGATTGACACTTTCAAGTTCGTGCATGGTTTATATGATACAGACAGACCTCAGTTCCAGCTCCACCTAGTAGAGACACAAGAGGGAACTCTCTAAAACTTGAGAAAGGACATTGCAGACTAAATGTGCGTTCCAACTTCTTTGCGCAGCGAGTGGTGTCCACATGGAACAGTCTTCCAGATAGTGTTGTGACGGCCCCGAGCATTAGTGCTTTTAAAAGAAGACTGGATGCCCACTGGGAAAGTCTGCCGAACAAATCTGACCCCAGCTGTTACAACTAGACTGCTTTTGCCATGCCACGCACGCAAGTCTAGTTTGAACAGGAGTGGTGAACAGGCCTTGTAAAAAAGGCCTCAAACACCCAATATATCAAGTATCAAGTAAGTATTAAGTAAGTAAGTAAGTAATTACGTTAAGTTTCTTTTGTCACAAAAGATGTTTTTTGTTGTTTTTTTCTTTTCTGCGGTGACAGCCATGCATGGATCTTTGTGATTAGCTGAGATGCAATAAAACTAAATCGCAAAGATTGCAATGAAACAGAACTAAAACTCTGGTTCCACTGGGGAAGATGAAAATGGCTGCTGCACAAACTTATACTGAGAGACCACCATAATTAAGCAAGTCACAAATAAGGAGAGCTAAACAGGTGTATGTCTGGAAAGACAAATTCTAACTAGACTTTTTTTTTTAAACCTTACTTATCTCCAGTTCAATTTTTTCTTTTGAATATGTTTTTTTAAACCATATTTTCCTTACTGGACTACTTTTCTTAAAAAAATAAAAAACCTTATCTCCAGTTCAATTTTTTTCTTTTAAATGTTTTAATACCATATTTTCCCTTAGAGTTATACCAGACTTGTCAGCTGTTCTGTAAAAACACCTCATGTAGTAAAACAATCGGGCATACAAAATCTATGAGTGAACAAGTTAAAATGGGGAGAAAAAAGCCATTCCCCTCCTGCCTCTCCCTCCATTCTCTTTTTTTCTCTCCCCCCCCCCCCCCCCCCCTCAATGCAAGCCTGATGCTGTCCCACTCGCATTGTTCAGCAGTTCCAAGATGCTTAAGGTGATGCCTCCCCCCACCACCCAACCCCACCTAATCTTGCCAGGTCCCTTTCTTTCCCTTTCCTCAAATCATATCTTCTATTGAAAACTTAAATGGAAAAATAATTTGTGATTTACTGACAATATAATTTCTACAGATAATTCGATAAACTTGTCTACTGAACACTGAGCCGAAAATTATAACAGTAATGGTTAGTATACAGAACAATTCACCTGAAAAACTACAATTATGCTCAACGCTTACCACATAAATAATGGAAGGAGAGCAAAAGCTGTACACATACCAAATGAAGAAACCACACAGAGACAAAGGTACCACAATGCACACAAGGATATGTTCACATATCATCTCATACATATATACCGTTTCCGTTTCTATCGATTCCACATTTGCAAATAAACATCTACACTGATATACACAATGTCACCGTAAATACACTCATTTGATTGGTTCTTGTATTTTCTAACATTCCTAGGAACTTTCTAACCTCCTCCCTCCCCCAACTCTCAAAAACTTCCTTCAATTCCACTCATGTTGCTGATAGCCCAGCCAACCACAAAAGCCCGTATCAGGGCTGTCACCTTGTGGAAGTAACTCTGTACACAGTTTAAACACATAAAATAAAATAAATAAATAAATAAATAATACACGAGCACAGCTAAAACATGCTAAAAGTGCATTCAAATCCTCCTGCAAAATCTTACATCAGATGAAAAATACTTTTTCAGGAACTCAAAAATCACAGCAGGTCTCTGAACAAGGTTTTCAAGGAGTCTGCTGAACGGTGTTTTTATCCGACATCATGTAAGTCCCAACAGTCTATAACAACATGTTTTACAGTGAATGGTACTTCACACAGAATGCACCACACAGCTTCTTCACAGTTTAACCCTCTTGCATTTGCTTTTTCCAGCCCAAAACTGCTCCTAGTATTCATATTTTTTTGAGAAGTCAATAAAATGCGGTCAGTTCATGACCCTAGTCTTTTTAACGAACCGTTTCCCACACCACATACTAATGCTAAGATTTCATTGGATACCTCTCAGGGATGCCCATTTATTTGGTCAACTTTGACTAAAACAAGGTCGCAGTGTGTGAGGGAAAGTCATGCGGCTGGTTGTGGCCGTAATAAACAACAGGGGAGACAAACAGAGCTGCGCCGTTACAGGCGAAACAAATGCAAGAGGGTTAAAAGATACAAGTGGGTGTGAAGGGAATGCCCTGTGTGCAATCGGCACAAAACTGTTTCTTCTTCTGTATGGCACTTGGCAACTTCATGATAATGTTGATTTTAGACTTATCCCAATAAAAAGTGATTTTTTTCAACCAAATATTAAGAAATTAGAAAAGACAAACACACACTTTACTTGAAGGTTTCTTTACAAAAAACATTTTATTTTCTCCAAAGCCAAATATATATTGTGCAATAGCTGGTACATGATTAAACAACAATTTAAAGCAATGCTATGTTCACCCTCACCCTCCTCGAAGTTCACATACCTACATATAGCCAACAGTTAAAAAAGTACTCTTTCAATATCAATTACTGAAAACAGCGTATGTAGAAGCAATCACAAAATGCCACTTTTCTGGTATGGCACAATTCAAACATCAGGTATATTACATACATGTATACACAATCATGGTCACATTCATATTCACAAAATGATGTTATCTCCAACTGATATTATGGTCCCTGCCTACATCCGAATCAGAGTGTGACTTTTAAAACAAAAACTCATTTAATGAGAATTATGCAGTGATATTCATTTATATCTACAAAATATGAAAACCCTTTCTCTCTCATGAGCACATAAAAAAGAAAACATTGCAGGTAAAATGAACCCTCTTTGAGGGGAGGAACACAACCACAGTGTAAAACAAATCATCTTTGAAGAAAGCAACACAACCAGTAATACTAGACCATATGGTGTCTTTGTGTTACTCAATGATTTCTTTACTTTTCTATTGTTATTTCTTAATACTTTTTTTCTTCACCTTCTGTTTTACCATACTATTCAATTCTGAAAGGAACCAAAAATTTCATCTGTATGCAGGGCATTCCTCACCGACGAACAGCTTCATCAGTGTGCTCTCAAGTCTGAATGTCACTGTCCACTTTGCACATTCAAAAAATTAAAAAAATAAATTTAGTTAGTTAGTGTTTATAGGGTCCAGCGGACTACTAGGAGCCAAATCAGGACCTCAGCTATCATATCTGAGTCTCTTGATACAAATACCAACACTAGTATTAACACATCGCTTAAAATTTATGAGGACAAAAGCACAATTATCTTTTCAACTCCTTCGACACCTGTATACATTATTAAAACCCTATATTTTATAAAATAAGTTTACCTCTTTCAAAAAAGAAAAAATAAGATCAACAGAAATCTCACGAAAAAGAACCGATAAATCACTGGTGGAAAAGAACTTCTCTCTGATACACATCAAATCAGCACATTCTGTCAAAAAATGATTAACACTGAAATGAAATTAAATGAAAAATAACAAAGAAACAAGTATACAAACAAACAAACAAACAAACCACAGGCAGTCTGCATTTTTGACTTGCATGTAAATAAACGTATATCTAGTATTATGGAAAAAGAAGATGAAATGCAAAAGGCAAGTGGAGCAAGTGGTGGGATGCAGATTTTGTCTCGATGACAAACAATCCAGCTAAACACCTACAATCAAGGCATGAAGTGGTCGAGACTGTTTCAGATTCCAAGTCTTAACTATTGCAGCCCTGCTGACAACATAGAGCCTTGTTATGACAGTCAAACTCACAGATGAATAAAAAAGAAAATGTCATATTGTAAACGGGTCAGATCATTGTAAAACAATTACATCCTCAAAATCAAATAAAACAGACAGACAAACCAATTAAAAAATGAAGTTCTTTAACAAGGCAATTACACTGTATATATTTTGGCTTTGTTAAGGGCCGGCACCAAGCCTTCCCCTTGATTTTTTGCTCCCAGAATTAAATTTCTAAAAATTTTAAAAACAGCTTGTGTCCAGCCTGGATAGTATGTCCAATTGTCAACACCTAATCATGAGATTAAAACAAAAAAGCTGGCATGTACTAGATTGCTGTCCTTTTTTTTTTCAATGTAAAAGAGTTTCCAGACCAAAGACAAGAGACCGACTCACAAAGGCAGAAAACAGTCAACTACAGTAAAGAAAGACAAAATCAAATCAATTAAAAAAATTTTTAAAAAAAGGACACAAAGTTAATGAGTAACAAAAAGAGGATCTTGCTAGCACAGAACTTCCAAAAGGCACAGAAAGAGGAGTGGGTGGGGGAACTTTTCTGCACTGAAAGAGCCCTAAGCTTTAAAAAAAAAAAAAAAAAAAGGCAAACTGTGCCAAGAAATGTTGTGGTCAGAAACGAGGGAAGGGACTCATTCTCAGATGAATTATGCACAGTTTTTATTAAAAAATGTGAATTTTGACCAGTTCAGTTTTATTATGATAGCTCAGCTATTCACCTGTGGCCTGTTCATGGCTGTCAACACATAGTACAAAAGGGGTCCCATTCTGGAAAAAAAGAAGATACAATCAACAAAGGTATCACACATATACAGTTATTAATCACAAAGTGGTTAAAACTATTGAAAAAAAAAAACCTTGCTGTGCATAACACTATGCCATGCAGACAGTACCTGCCATGCAGTTTAATTTTACACTTCTAGTTTAATTTTGAGAGTAATATGAAATACGAGCCAATAATACAGTCTGAAGTGGACACAGGCACACACAACTGAAAGACAGGGAATTACGCAGAGTCTCTGTGCGACACACGCGATTCTTAGACAATTCATTGTGTGACATGCCCCACCAGAAATAAATAACTTCTGTTTCTTCCAGTGCGACACACGCGATTCTTAGACAATTCATTGTGTGACATGCCCCACCAGAAATAAATAACTTCTGTTTCTTCCAGTGCGACACACGCGATTCTTAGACAATTCATTGTGTGACATGCCCCACCAGAAATAAATAACTTCTGTTTCTTCCAGTGCGACACACGCGATTCTTAGACAATTCATTGTGTGACATGCCCCACCAGAAATAAATAACTTCTGTTTCTTCCAGTGCAACACACGCGATTCTTAGACAATTCATTGTGTGACATGCCCCACCAGAAATAAATAACTTCTGTTTCTTCCAGTGCGACACACGCGATTCTTAGACAATTCATTGTGACATGCCCCACCAGAAATAAATAACTTCTGTTTCTTCCAGTGCGACACACGCGATTCTTAGACAATTCATTGTGACATGCCCCACCAGAAATAAATAACTTCTGTTTCTTCCAGTGCGACACACGCGATTCTTAGACAATTCATTGTGTGACATGCCCCACCAGAAATAAATAACTTCTGTTTCTTCCAGTGCGACACACGCGATTCTTAGACAATTCATTGTGTGACATGCCCCACCAGAAATAAATAACTTCTGTTTCTTCCAGTGTGACACATGCGATTCTTAGACAATTCATTGTGTGACATGCCCCACCAGAAATAAATAACTTCTGTTTCTTCCAGTGTGACACATGCGATTCTAAGATAATTCATTGTGTGACATGCTCCATCGGAATTAAATAGCTTCTGTCTCTTCCAATCACAGATGTAACCTTTGTGCTGTGACCTGCACTTTGTGCTGCTGTACGTTACTCTTTGAGGTGTTGTAGGCTTAAATGGAAAAGTAGACGGAAGGATGTATTTGAGCAGAGATAAGTTGCCACCACTGGGGGATATCTATACACCTCTTGACAGTATAAACAATCAAATGAGTAATTTGTGGGACTGAATTACCATATAGGCATTTGTATTTCCTAACAGTATAAACAATCCGAATTACTACATGTAAATACCAAGAAAGAAAAAGGGCCTACAGAGGGGTACATACAGAATGTGTGAACTGATTATGCGGTAAAACCACAATATTTCCATTAGATTTATAGAGAATAAGGGCAGTCATGTCACTGCTTAGTTTTTACAACCTCAGATGACCCTTGTGTTTTCTTTGTTATGTCATACTGCTTCTGTCGGGTATACCAGCTTGGATTGCCAAGACTAGTTCTGTTATAATGTTTCTGTTCATCATGTCTGAAACTAGAGTCTGGAAAAAAAAGTCTGTGCCTGTTCTGGAAAAGACAGAATGTGAGGGAGTACACAAACATTTCTGCTTGAATAAAAGACACATATACTTATGAGAAAGAAAACAAGAAAAGAAGTGTACGTATAGATAAACTCTGCCTGCTGTGTAAATAACATGGAAAAGAACAAAAAGATTTAATATGTGCCACTTTCATCCTCATCATAGCTGAAAAAGGACAGTTCTGATCAATTCACCTTCACATGCTGACAAAACACTTCACTGTCAACTCAAAACTCTCCCAACATTAAGATCCCTGTGTATGTAAACAGAGAAAACAACAAGAGTAAAACCAGATGGGCACTTGAGAGAGGGTAGACCTCTGCCACTGTTTTAACAGATCTTGGAACTGTTCTATGATCCGGATCTGCACCAAAATATAAGTGGGGAAAAAAAGGTGGGTTCATACAAATGGTGGGTATGTAGGCTTTTTTGATTTGTTTCAATCTTCTGTGAGCATGTCATGAGTGTAAACACAATTATATTTCTGCCTGGGGAAGTCATATTAGCTATCGACAGAAAAAGTTACTTCCCTTTTACTTCCTTTTAACAGGATATGGAAAACACAAAACGTCAATGTTTTCATCTTTAGAAAGTTTCAATATTCCATCAAAAGTATATTACATCACAGACAGTTATCAATGAATAAACAGTATCTTCAATGTTCACGCTCAGTGGGAAAAACTGTCTTCTTAGAATTTGAAATAATCCTGTTGAATGGATCATGAACCTGCCTTTTGATCCAGATGGATACACTCCAAACTTCAATGGGCTTGTCCTTAGGTCATGAGTTTACTTTATGAACCAAAACAAGTTTGAGCCCTCAAATAATAATTCAGAACAGTGACACATTAATGTCAGCTATCAACTCTCTGTGTGTGCTTGTGCATATGCATGTCCATGCATATGTGCAAGTATATTGGGGTTCATTCATGATTTCCATCTTTGAATTCTCCAACTTTTCAAACCTCAAATCATCATCGACTGTGTTTCCATGACAATTTTCCTTTTTGTAGGATTTTTTTCCCCTTGATATAATGGGCGAAAATGGCCGGATTACATAACTAGTGCTAAAACAGTGAAAGTAAACAATTCTTTAAAGGCAAAAAAAACGAACACAGCATAACAATGCTACAGACACCCATATATTTTTGCTTGTGACTGCCTGACAAGGTTGATTCAGGGCTTCCTTTCATTATGCATGCTAGTATAAATCAAGTCTAAGAAATAAGACCTTGGGTCAGAAATTTTTGTAAACACTTAAAAACCCTTTCACAGAGTTGATGATCTGATGTCTTCCTTCTTTTCCTTTATACTTCAAATCTGCTGAGAACCTCCCACATGGGAATGACGTTGTTGCAAGTCACTCCGAAACTGTTTAAAGTGGAGATTTATTTCCAACCCTCAAGGAACTGAAGAGGAAAAGACTCTTTCCAATCTGACCATCTCACATCACATCGTCAGTCCATGTTCCTTCGTTAAAGGTCCTAATCATATTATGATCTGAGATCACTGTAAACATTTGGATTGGATGTCTTGACTGTGACTTATCATATCACCTTTTTTTTTTTTTAAGTTTTGATCAGCTATGAGTTGACAAAGGCTGACGCCTTTTTGGGGATTGGCTGCTTTTTTAACATAATTAAATGCCTATGACAGGCTTGGATCCTGATCACTTGTGTCTCAATTTTCCTCACCTTTTGATTTTGACCATTCACTATTTCAGTCACATATTCCCATCCCACCCCCCTTCCCATAGGGTTCTGATTTTGACATGATACAAAGCCTTTCTTCTCAAAATACACATACACATATATACTCACACATACTACCACAGCGTACACATCAAATGATATGACTATCTTCCATGCCAGACCTGGACAAATTCTGCCAAAGTCCAGTATTACGATTTTCTGCCTGATCATGTCACGGCTGGTAAACTGCATTACTCTTTTACACCACACAGTCACACGTACATCCATGGGGTTAAAAAGCATGTAATCCACACATTCACTTTATGTACATATTGTATAATGCATCATCCAAGTGTTCTATTTTTCTATGGGTAACTTTCTTCTTTGTAAGGCATTGACTGCGGAGGTCGGCGACTGTCCATGCGGTGACACCACCTACAGCAGATGGAGAACAGATCTGAACACAGGACACCTCATTCGTTCAATTGTCATCTATCTACAATTTTCCCTTTATACAACTGGCCTTCATTTTACTAAGTACACAGCACCATGTAATGAGTACAACTGTCTTGAGGTTTTGCTCACTGCCGAAACATGTGAAACAAGAAAGGAGTGATATTGCTAGTAAAAATGTCGATCAAAAGTCTAGCACAACAATGTCAGAAAACACGCTTGCTACAAACATCAGCTCATGTACGTCATACTTTCAGCAGTGGGGAAACGAGATAAAATCTGTGTTTTTTCATATCAATCCCCCGATGTAAATTATACATATGTCAACATCTTGGTTCACAAGAACAGAACACTTGACGCTCTATGTCAATGAAAGTCTTCATGATACGTGTGTACTTTTCAAGTTAACCACCCCTTCCCATAACTTAAGATATAGATGATATGTCAACCTTAGTGTTCAGATCAACAGCCCCAACAGAGGTTCCTCATTTTGTGACTTGCTGTCCACCTTCACCCTGGAAGGAAAGCTCGTCAACTTTATTTATGGTTCAATGGGGATGAGTTGGGAAAGTGGGTAGACTGAAAAAATATGGATGGAAGGTGGAATAGAGGAACAATACAATGATTAATACATCTTTTTTTAATCTATGTTGGATCAAATGGGCACAGGTCGTAATAAAAGCTCCTGAGTTTGTTACAAAGTGCATTGCTGATTCTTTTATCCTGGTCAAGAGCAAGTTTTGAGTTTGCTCCTTTCCGTTGCACACCCTTGAGCTTGAATTCCCTTATACAGCAGCACACAGACCTAGGCAAACGTACAACAGATTTATGGCATCGGCTAGTGTGGGACTGTTGTGCCTTGATAGGTATCAAGTCCACAGTGAAATACATACATTTATAGTTCCATGCTGTCTGCACATGTGGTCTGGCTAGGTAAAACAGCATGCACCTGCAGTCATGTCTGCACCTACACAGCTGAAACACACGCTCTTGTGATGCGCATGAAAGACAGGTGAATACACAATCTATGCTTTAAGTTTAACCCTTTAGCATTGCTACTGAGAACCTCTTCCTAGCATTTAAGTATATATAACACCATAGCTGTGTAATGCTAACACCAGCATAATTTCTTCATTGCTTTAACCTAGATATAAGCCGGAAGCTTCAATCATGGTGGACATGTAAATCAAGAGCCTAATGCATGATGGGAAATCGCCAACAGGTCTCTATCAACTTGGTCAAACTGAACAAAAAGAGAACAAAAAATCTGAAGTATGTATTAGAAAGAGGGAGAGAGAGGGGGCCAAAAAAAGAGAGAAAATCTCAAGATTGAGCAAAAGAAATTAAAACGATACAATGTATTCATAATTTTGCGACTGAATGAAGACAATTACTGTGAATCAGTACCTTAATTTACCAGACTTGTCTTCATGTATAGGGAGTATGGGGATAGTGGTAGGGGGTTGGGAAGGGAGCGAGGGAAACTACACATTGCACAGAAGAGACCAATTTAAAAAAGATTGGCAACAGACAACAGCTACCAAGCACAACCATAGATTTTCATTTTTTTTTAAAGTGAGATGAAAGGTATGTCCACATCAGTGTGCGAGAGAGACAGACAGAGAAACACAGAGACAGAGAGTCCGTAGAATGCCCACCACACACACACACTCACACACACAATTTAAGGACTGAATAAAATAAATCAAAGCATTATAGGCAATTATGTCACCATCTGAATATTGTTCCTGTGAATCAGCACTCTGATTTCATCAGTCCCTTATGCGTGACGATAAAGGGAGTTGGAGAGCCGGGGTGTACTAAACATTGCTCAAAGGGGAATAATTAAAACAAGACTGGGAAATAAAAGACTTGTAACAGACAACAAAATTACTAATCATCACCATAGATTTTTATGCAGAGCAGTTTGAACAAGATGTCCACAGCAAAGAGACAGAAAGATAGATACACAGACAGACAGACAGAGACACAGAGAGAGAGAGAGAGCAACAGAGACAGAGTAAGAGAGAAATTCAAGAACATGAGCAAAAATACTGTGTTTAACATAAGCACTGCTGCTTTAAAAGCCAACCCAAATGTCACAAGTTCTGGACCGTCCAGGTCCTCTTCAATGCAACCAACTGTGTTGCTGCCAACCTTCAAACTAGGGGTGTAAGTGGGGAAGTCCACCTTCTGAAGGAACCATGGGACACCTGACTGCTACACGAATCACTGAGAGCTCCCACTGATATCACTGTTCAGTACATGGGGATCCTGGCATGTGTTCAACAGCATTGTGGTGGGACTCGGCAACATTTTACCTCATTCTTCTAAAAACTGTCAAAGACCCCATCTCCTTACTTTTTCTGAAATTTAGAATAAATTTCAATTTCTGATTTTTTTCTGATAAAATTTTGGATTTTTGGGTGGGGGGAATTGCAGGACACAGAAATTCCTAGAAAATGTATGAGTTAACTGCAATGCATATTCAGCAAAATAACAGTTACGTAAAAATGTTCTCTTCTGTGCGTTCTGCCACTAGAAACAATCAATACACACAAACAACCAAGTAGAAAAAAAGATAAGATTTGCCGTAACACAAGCAACGGCATGTTTTGTGGCTTTTCTCTGCTTCTTCAGTCTGGGCGCTCTGTTCAAACTGATTAAACACAAAACAATGAAGAGGAAACAGAAGTTTTGTAGAACTTGTAAACTGGCTGATATGAACACTGTAAATTTCTTGTCCCCTATTTAAGAAGACCATATATACACACAGCATCCTGTTCCTTTCAATCTGTCCAGCATCACATGACAATAACACTACCCTCTCAAATCTCTAAAAGGAAGGAAGAATTATGAACAGTCACCTTCATCAAAAGTCAACAACAGCAGCAGCAGCAGCAGAAGCAACAACAGAAACTGAATGACCCTGCTGCATATTCTGACGATAAGCAGTAGCAAAACTCTCCAATGTCACATCCGTAAAGCAGGACATAAAGCTCCTACACCAGCATGCACAAACTGTCACGCAGGTGTATATTTTCATCAACCACCACCTAAGATCTTGAATATAGAATGTCTTCTTCAAGGCCCCCCCCCCAAAAAAAAAAAATTGTGGTTAAGGTAACATGCCCCCACTCCTAACACCCCCCCCCCCCAAAAAAAAAAAAAAGATCAACCAGTTTGAACTTTTTTTTCTTTTTTTTAAAAACTTTTGTCATAACTGACGCTCAATGTTAGCCAAGAGTTCATAATACGGTGTTCAATTTTACAAATGAACTTTTATCCTCAGTCAAATGAATCCAGTTTAAATATTTACCCATAGTGCATGCAGCAGTGTATGCAGTCTTTTAGCACAAGACAGCATTTTTTTGACGGTTCAACAAAGGAAAGCAATAGAACATAGCATGAAAATTACCTCCCCTTTCAGGGGTCCATGGCCTTTATGGAAAATCAAATAGCAATTTGATTTCTATTCCAATATTTTTGGAGGTAGGTTTTGTTTTTTGTTTTTTCTCTTCCTTTCTTTGCTTATTTTACTGGCAAGAATACAAACTTTAGGTTTTGGCAGAAAATAAAAAAGGGTCAACTTTTTTTGAGATGGGGATGTGGGGAGGTGGGGCACTATCCATGGCCACTATGGAGATAGGAGGCAAGTCTTCATCAAAACAGATATGTCGTGGGGTAGTTCCTGTACACCTCCTTCACGATCTCCGCCGACAGACTGCTGGCAATGAAGCGTGACTGCTCCAGCGGGTAGCTATTGATATGGTCTGACATGGAGTGCTGCTCCGCGTGCTCCATGGCGGAGAAGTTGGAGAATGATCTCTCCATCCCTCGCACCATCATCGGCACACCGGAGTGATTGTCCATGGGGGAGTTGGAGGGCATGGGAGAGTGGGTCGGCATGGAGGAGTGGTGGGGCATCGGCGAATGTGTGGGCATCGGAGACTGCGTGGGCATGGGAGAGTGTGTGTGGCATCGGGGAGTGTGTCGGCATGGGGGAGTGCGTGGACATGGGGACTGGGGAAGCCATGGGGGCTGGGGCCTGACCCGGATGATGGTGATGATGATGTCCCCCATGGTAACTGTTCAAGTGGGGGAGGAACCTGGGCGGCTCATGGGGTGGTATGTGCCCATGGCTGACCATGTCCAGAGGAGACTCCTGACTCTGCTGCTGCTGCTGGTGCCGGTGCTGCTGCTGTTGTTGCTGTTGCTGCTGATGCTGGTGGTGGTTCACCTGATTCACAACCATGCTGCTCGGCTGCTTGTGGTAGCAGCTCACCACATACTGCTCCTCCTCCGACAGCCGGTCGTTTTCTATATGCTGGACAGTGTTGGGCGTTGTGGAGTGGGACCCCACCTCACTGTCCACGAACCGAGGTCGGCTGAGGTTGCTGTCCAAGTCCAAAATAGTCGGCTGATTCGGAGACCTGCTGCCAGCGTGGGTCGCCGTGGATATGCCGCCAGCGTCCTTGACCTCTGGTTTCTCCGCCTGGGAGGCGGCAGGCTGGGAGGCTAACCACACACTGCTTGGGACTTCCATCCCGTGGTGATTCAGGTTGATGTGCCTCACCAGCCGATGATGCACGCGGAAGATGGCGGAACAGATGGGGCACTTCAGGTAGTTCATGCACCGTTTCTCATGGCGCTTGCGGTTGTGCTCGGAGTTGAACTTCTTGCCACAGAGGCGGCAGGCGAGGTCTTTCACTTCGTTGTGGCTGGTCATGTGCGTTTTGAGGTTGATGCGCTGGTAGAAGGCCTTGCCACATATGTTGCAGATGAAGTCCTTCTGCCCTTTGTGCATCTTTTCATGACTATACCTGCAGATAAGAAATTATTTAAAAGTTGATGAAGACCTACTGGCTTGTAATCCTTACATTGGCAATTTTATCTAACGAACTCAATTTGAAATCTAACCAAAATGATATTTGTTCAAGCAAATCAAAAGGCATAGCCTTTACCATGAAATGAATACCCATATTCATCTCCTCTCCTTCACTGATATAATTATTACATATTACACTCATTTGGCTTACTCTCCACTGCTTACAACTTGAACAAAAAGATATTTCAAGCAAATGGCTAACACAAGTGCATGTGCATGTGTGTAATTTGTGGGATTGTGTGAGCATACGCACGTATATACACGCACACGAGCGCACATACATGCAGCAGGGATGAAAACAGTTTTTAAAAAAAAAGAGGAGATTGGCGGGGATCGGGGGGGGGGGGGGGGGGGGCGGGGGGGGTCACCATGGGCAACAGCCCGGGGGGTCAGGGGGCAGCGCCCCCTGAAGCTGAAGCATATTTTGTATTAAATAAGGCATAAAAATCTTTAGAAATCACTTTCTTGCTTCTAAACAACTCATTCTATAGAACAGCTTTCAACACCATGAAGACCGAGACTGATGTGGAAAGAAGCTATGTCAATTGAGACAAAGCAAACATTTAGTATGATGAATCCTCAGAACTGTAGCTAAAGAAAATTTGACAAACAGTGCTTTCAGGACATAAAGAATAAGGCCTGTAGATAAGTAAATCAGAGTGGGAAATCAAACTAAGTAAATCAGATGTATGAAAACGAATGCTGGACTTCAATAAACACAATATGAAAAATGATTACTTTGAAGTCCTTTAAAAAAAAAAAAACACTCAAGCTTTTGCGCCTTAGACCCTTCATCAGGAAACACTAAACACAAAAAAGAACAAATGACATCAAAACAAACTGATGTCACAACAGTACACCACACACAACCCCCCTCCCCCCCCCCTCCACTTCACCCTTACAACTTATCATATCCCCCCCCCTTGACAAGTTTGTGTGGTGTTTGGGGGGGGGGGGGGGTGCTTGTGTGTGTGTGTGAGGTGGGGTAGGGGACTGTGGTGGGGGGGAGGGGGCGAAGTGTGTGGGGTATGTGTGTTGTGGGGTGAGGGTTGGGGGAGAAGGAGGAGGAGTAGAGGATGTAGTGGGGGGAGTGGGCTGGTGGAAAAGGATTTCATACGGGGGCTGTTAGCAGACACCTAACACATGTAGCAAACGTTTGCATTATACCAGGGGAAAAGTGTTACACAATACTGTTGTGACATCAGTTTATTTTGATGTCATTTGTTCTTTTATATTCTTTTTGTCACTTTGACGTTTTTCCCTTGCTTTGAAGACTCTACGAGTGGAAGTACTCAATTCCTCATCTCTCCAGTGGGTTCGAAGTTTTTTTTTCCTCCGTTGTTTTGTTATCCTGTTTTTCCCTTGTGTTTACTGTTTAGTGTTTCCTGATGAAGGGTCTAAGACCCGAAAGCTTGAGTGCTTCTCATTTTTTTTGTAAAAAAGGACTTCAAAGAACTCATTTTTCATATTAAGTAAATCCGAGTTAGAATCAAAACTACCATCGAAATGGAACTTGTAGAAAAATCAGAGTAGGAGTCAAACTATCATTGGAAATGAAACGTAGATTGTTGCATACCCAATGATCTGAAAACATGCTGTAATGGTGTGGGAAACACACACACATTTTCTGTTGGTGACTGGGACGCTCGATGTGATCTCTGATTGCCACAAAGCCACCTACCAAAGTAGACACGTTTTTGGCAAGGCTCGCAAAACACTTCAAATTCGCCGCCTTTGTCATGTTTTCTTATTACATCCGTGACTCTGCGGTCACACACGTCCTTCTGCAGCCACTCGGTCTTCTAGTGGTTCACATACTTCTTTCTTTCTTTTTTTTCCGTTTTGTTTGCACTCACTGACCAGTGGCAAACTCTCGCTGTGAATCGACGCCATGATGAGAAATGATACTGGAAGGAGGGCAGAATGAGAACTACGCCGTTTGAGAACATTACCGACAGAGAAGAAATTCGCTGTGCAGACAAGTTGAGATCGTTTCTGAGCTTCACTCTTCGAATAATTTTTCGGCGGAGACTTTTTCTTTCGGCGGAGATGCGAAAAAATAACGGCGGAGACGGCGGAAACGGCGGAGGAGTTTTCATCCCTGATGCAGACACACACGTGCGCACACACACACACACACGTTTGCACACATACACACACAAGCGCGCGCACACACACACACACACACGTGTGCACGCATACACACACAAGCGCGCGCACACACACACATGTGCACACACATGGGCCCGTGCCCACACATCCATACACACACGTGTACATTCACTACACACACATACCAAACAAAAAAAACAAAAAACAAAAAACAATGTTAGGTTGGCACTCAAGGTCTGACCAGCGCATTGGGCTAATGCGTAGGTCAGACATCTGCTAAGTCATAGCCACGAGACCCTCTTTTTCAATTCTCTCGTCTTAGTTGTTAATTCATTTATCCATCAGCTTAAAATCATGTGTAGTGTGGTCTAAAAACTTAGCGGATGTGGTGTAGCGTATATGGACTAATCCGCACGCAGTGACGCCTCCTTGATGAAAATGAAACTCAAACTCATTACAACTGTGTCGAGTGCTCCTATTTTCATGAATCCTGTTGTAGAAAATACTTGCAACCCCACATCCTAAATTACATACAAATGAAAAATAAAATTCAGAAAAATATTGAGAATCATTATAAGATATATACTAACTAAAAAAAAAAATTAAACGAAATATTAGAATATCTTGTGATACTACAGAATTGAAGCTCTTACAAATCTCCAAAAGCATGGTGTTATTTAATTTCTGTACAGGTAGAAACAACCTTTTCAAAAACAACAGCAGATATCTTCATTTTGTTTACAGAAAACTATTGGAACATCTTGTGATACAACAGAATTAAAGATCTTTCATATTACCAAAAGCAGTTGTGTTTTTAACTGATGTACAGGTAGAAACAAACTTCTTAAATGCAACTGTAAATATTGTCATTTTCTTAGTAGACAAATATTGGAAGATCTTTTGATACTACATAACTGAAAATCTTAGAAATCTCCGACAGCAGTTGTACTTTTAACTGCTGTAAAGGTAGAAACAACCTTAAATGCAACTGTTAACAAAGTCACTTTGTTATCAACTGTCCTCTAATCTTTGCAGTGACAACTAAGCCAGAGGCCACAACTTGACCACAGCAGTCAAAAAACTCTCCTCACTTTCTCTTGTAGTGCCTGAACGTTTGGCCTCACAGAAGCGACACTTGTGGGGCCCCTCGTCGGTGTGGGTCACCATGTGGTTCTTCAGGTTGATCTTGGAAGGGAACTCCGGCCGCACACCTCACAGATCACTGGCTTGGGTTTCCCCAGCCCCTCTCCCCCTGCCCCCCGTGGATGCAGCGCTGCTTGTGGGAGGGGATACCCAAACACCGTTTCCCGAAGCGCTTGTGGCACAGGTCGCAAGAGTACTGGCCTGGCACCGACAGCTTGCTGTGTTGGGACAAAAGCGTACAAAAATTGTGAGCAAAAGAGTAAGGAAAGAATTGTAAAAAATTAATAAAAAATCTTTTTTTTTTTTTATTTTTAAAAAAATTTTTGTTGGTTTGCAGAGGAAAAAGATCTTTGCTGAAGGATTAACTCAATGCCGACGCAACTTTCTGTCACAACTGGTTTGTTGGTTCTGCCCGAGGAAAAAGACTCTTTGCTGAAGGATTAACTCAATGCCGACGCAACTTTCTGTCACAACCGTGACACGCGAGAGCATTTTTTTTTGGTATTTTTACAAAAAATATACAGACAGAACCAAACCGATACAACAATTTAATTTATGTTTTTGAAAACTTCAAATCATGTTCTTTTAGAAAAAAAATACTACAGTCCTGTGCTCAGTACACACTTCACTCGCCATGGTTTAAAAAAGTGTAAGCAAAACAGCTATCAGCAAAAAACTTTTTCTCCATGTAAGTATGGATGAAAATCAATATGATCATAACTGTAGTCAGCACAATGTGTAGCCCAAAAAAATAAAAACAATGTATCTTTCACACACACAGTGTGCACATGGTCTAAACCTCAAAACAGAGAGCTGCTGTACATATTTGAAGAAAAAAAGCAAAAAATTTCATAATCATTTGGTATGTGCAACTCACCATCGTCAGTCATATCCCCTCTGTCGATTCGGGCAAGTTGGAAAACAGTTCCAGTTCTTCCTTTGATCGTTCTTCATTATTCTTTTAATTACTTCTTGAAATAAGATGTTTCTGTTCGCTACCACTTGCTAACGCTTTCGGTGCCGACAACATGATGAACACGGGCAGCAGAGTTATCTCTAGCTATCCATAAAATGAGCGAAAAAGTAGAATTTAACGCGATATACACCAAGGGAGGTACCACCTAATAGAGGGATCCTCAGCTTTCTGTAGATACCCAAAATTGTTTCCCTTAGGACGCACAGCTGCATGTGAAAATTCGAGTTAAATCATCGATCACCTGGGGGCGCGCGTCAGTGCGAAGCACTCAACCCGTCACCCCCCAGGTGATCAACGAGGGGCAATGAGTTAAAGCAATGTCGTTAACTGGGTGTAAATAGCTGTTTAGATTTAACAGTGAGGAGGTGCATGGAGCTGCCTCTTGGAAGCAAGAATCAGAATCTTGAGTATAGTATTAGAAGACATGGTAAGGATTTGACAGTGAAAATGGAAAATCCAGGTGTTAAAGTGATCAAGCTGTGCATGTTGATGGTGAACTGAAATTTCAAGGCACACTGACATTTAACTAAAAAAAAGTCAAGAAAAAAAAACCGGGAGCTTTTAACTGTTTGAAAAGATGTGGATGCCGAATAGACGAAACTGTTGTTTGTAACACTAAAAAAAAAAAAAACGAAAGAAAAGAAACTGTGCAAGGTTTGGACTAGGCCTTCATGGTCCCTCTAGCAAAACTGCATTGATGTGGAACTGTTTTGTTCCAGCATAATTCTGTCTCTTCAAATGTAACCATGGTAAGGCGTGATGAGGTTTCTGGAATGGCACATCATAATAAAGTTGTGACGGAATGGTTGAGTGTGTTCTACTGCTACAGGGTGGTTTCAAGATCTGTGCTGATCCATGCACAAAGTTGCAAACTGGATGCATTCTTTTCTTCCTGCATGGGTAAGGAAAGAACTTTTATCGTTGTCAGTGCCACACAATTTTCACTTTGGCAGTGAAGTTTTTCAGCCAAAGATTCAAGCCGGTGTTTCTTGTTTTAAGGCACTTCAATAAAACTGTCTTTTTCAGATCAAATATACACATGTGATGACCCTTGCTTGGAACAGGGCAAGGAAGATAAATGCTGTCCATTAGTCTGAGATATTTTGCAGTTTTATTTGCTGAGAAGAAATTGGCTGCGACAATGTTTTCTTGTTGGTTGCAAACTTGTTGTGTGTGGAGGATCCTGCATGGCTGGCTTCATGTTTGCCTTCCTTAACTGCCACTTATTCATTACTTGACTTTTTTTTTTTTACCATCCTGCATTGTTAGATCAGGAAGTATGCATGTGCCATGCACTTTGGCTTGTTTTTGTGCTATCCACAAGGATTACTGAAGCTCTTCTCTACACAGACACACTCTGACTTTTATGTCAGAGCCATGGCACTGTAGGGCGCCGTCAGTATCAGGCTGTCACACAACAACCCACCATACCTTCAAACACAGATAACTCTGCTTTCTCAGAAACTCCAGTCACACTAAACGAGCCATTAGACACCTACATCTACACACTGGCATTTGTCTCATTGCACAAGTTCCAATCTTTTCCTGGTGTGCAGATGGCTACTCTTTTCACTCTTTAAGGGCTGCATTTCCAGTCTGGCTGGTTCTTGCTCAATACTTGTAGGACAGTGTGAAACCCTCACTCTACTGTTTCTTAAACACCCAATACATGAAGATCTTGACCATGCCTCTTGGTGATTACGGCAGTTCTTCTGGATCAGAATCCAGAGCTGCCAACCCCCTGATGACTTGACCTTAAGATTTTGAAAATTTGACAGGAAGAAATGAAATTTTTTGACAGGAAAATCTGGCGCGCACAAGAAATTCATAAAGAATCAAATTTCATTCATCATTTATAGAAAAACAAGTAGAAGTGAATGAAGTTGAACTCACCAGTATGAACACTATATACAAGAAGAAAGCTGTCTATAGGGACTTCTTTGTTCCCAGACTTGCAGGTCTGCAACAGTTTCTCAGATAAGGCAGTCCTGATGGCACGGCACACGTTCACCAGATTTGAGGACCATGAGGGCACTTAAAGTGTCAGAAGTCATGGTCCCCTGAAATCAGTCTTGTTCTTCCTCACCATAGAGAGATTGCGTTCACATGCGCAGTTGGAGACAGGAATCGGGAGTATTCCTTGCATGACTGCTGCCAGGTTCTTGAACTTGAGACTTCCATTGTGATCTGTTATTTTGGCCATCATCTGCCACTGGAGCTCAGCACATTCTTGATCCATCACATCAGGTGGCACAGAATCCTCAGACTGGAAACTCAAGGTATTCACAGAGGAGATTATCTTGGGTAGCACCATCTTGTAGCAGGCAAGGAAAGCGATGAATGAAGTAATCCAGGGATGCAGACTTTGCTTGGTTCCTCAGCCTGATATCTGCAACCTCTGCATGTCTCCACAGTGGCTGATCTGTGGGGTTCATCTTCTCCACCATGTATGTACAAGTCGCTTGGAAGAAGGCCTTCACATTCTTGAAAAAGATCTCCTTCTCCTTGCTTTGAATGCCCTCCTTCAGATGTTGTCGGGTCTGGTAGCCAATGAAGAGATCATCATCACCTTTGATGTTGTAACTAGATTTGAAGTCCACCTCCATCAGAGCCCCCTGATTCAAAGCACATGGTTTCACGAATGAAAGCAGCAGCTTCTTGAACAGACTTTCCAGATCCCTTTTGATGAGATGGATCCTGGCATGATCCGTCTGGAGCTGTTTGTTGGCATTTGTCAAAGATCTCAATGACTGCTGCATAGAAATGCACATACAGCTTCGCTGTCCGTCGGCAGAAGAATTCCTTCAGCTTTTCTTTGAGGACGATGCTTCATCAGATGATCTGTCTGACGTCTTCATGGAGCATTCCTGCTTGAGAACATCTTCAGGGCCTCCCACTGCTCAAGGACTCTGGACAGAGCGGCGCCAAGGGACAGCCACCTGGTGGGAACGTGTGAAATGACTTGATGCTGGGGAACACTGCACTTTTGTTGACAGTCCTGAAAACGCTGCTGCCTTCCACTGCTCTTGGACATGTACCATGATAGCTGCCTCATGATGTCATCCATGTCAAATTTTCCGCTGGCCTTCATGCCTCTCTTGAGTGCCAAACTGATGGATGACAAACCCCATCCAGCCAAGAAAACATCGAATGTTTCTCGCGCACATACGAGATCACACCTTTGTGGGCCCCTGTCATCACGTATGCGTTGTCACACACTAATGCTAAGCAGTTCTTCCATGGGATGTCCAGAGAACTAAGCTCTTTGTCGAGTATGGCGAAAATGTTCTCCCTGTTGACGACTCGCTGCAGACTGGATTACACAAAAGCTCCGTCTTGATCATGCCATCACAAACAGTCCCGAACGACGATGGGATAACATTTGTCTCCACCTCCTGGCTGCCGTCTGTTCTGATAACAAAAGGCCCTTTCTTCATACTGGCAGCGAGCTCTAAAGCCTTCCCTCTGCTGCAGGCTTTGACTATCTGAGTTGTTTTCGTCCTTACCACTGCTGTACTCCTTAGCAATTTTGCTGTCCGGAAATATGGCTCGGAACAGGGGCCCTGCATGGTCAGCAGCACTGATAGCGATGTTGTGCTCCACCAGAAAGTGAGAAAACAAGGTCTCAGCCCGAATCGTCGACAGCCCCTGAACTCCCCTCTGAAGTGCTGGATGAGAAGAAATTACTCAACTTGACCGTCTTCTTCAGCGCCTTGCTCCTCTCCACGTGGCGATCAGAGGAACAAGGCGACTTACATCATCCAGCCCGCCATAGCAGATCTTGAAATCCAGTTCACATGGAACGCAAGCGTGCATGATTGGTAGAAACTTTAGAAGCGATGATGCATGGATACTCCTTCGAGTAGTGCGGCAGGAATTTCTGATGGTACGAGGTCTTCTTTTTCGCTGGCCCTTCATCATTCGTGCCTTTGCGTTTTGCGACAGCGCTTTTGTCCGCCATAGTCTGATAGAGAGCAGTGAAAAATCGCAAAGTCTCGCGATAGGCTAGACACTCCTGCCACACGCAGCTTGTGTCGCCTGCTACAGTAGCAGACGACGCATGTTGAACACAAGTGTTAGAGACTGAGAGACTGTCAGACTGAGCGTTCAGTAGGCCAGTACATCGGCTAGCTTTGTCTCAAAGCGAGCGACTTGAGCTACTCGCACTATTATTGTGCAAGCTGAGCGCTTACTTTTGGAATCGTAATCTTGGTGATCCTGGGGTTGTGGGTTCGAATCTCCGCCGGGGCGTTTCGGTACAGGGGGATTTTTCCATTGGAGTTAACATTGGTTCTGACTCCGTTTCCCATACAGTCCTTCGAATGAGACTATAAACCGAGGTTCCGTGTGTGAACGCACGCATATTATCTTGCAAACACGTAAAATCCCATCACCAACTTTCGGAAGAGTAGGCCAGTATGGCCATTAGTATGGATGACACGTTACACATAGCATGCACCCTGCGTGAGAAATGCAAAGAATGAAGGAAGTAAGAAATTGAGTGAACGATATTGACTGGATGACACGGGAAACGATGAATGAAGTGCCAGCTGGCAGCTCTTCAGTCGGCACTACCCAGGTAGGCAGCCCGTCGTGTAAAACGAGTGTGGATTGTGAAGCGCTTAGAGCTTGGTCTCTAGCAGAGAAATAGGCGCTATATAAATATTCATTATTATTATTATTATTATTATTATTATTAAATGGATGGTCGGAAGATTTCAGATTTTTTTTCGCCGGAAGAAATACCGATTGACCAGAAGATCGGAAGAAATTAATTTGACCGGAAGAAAATCCGGCGAAACCAGAAGGGTTGGCAGCTCTGAGAATCACTGATCTGTTCTTTCAATACCTTCTAAATAGTAAAAACATTACAATAAAAGATTGAAAAAAAAAATGTTAACAAAAAAAACCCTGTGAAAGGGTTTTTCAATTTATTTTTTCCACTTTTTTTTCTCTCATGAACAAGAACCAAAATTTAGAGTAAACTCATTAATAAGCAGAAGGGATTTTTTAATCAGCATTGCGGTGGCTCCTCTAGCAAGTTGCCGCATGACTATCCTGTGAACTTCAGGTGCTATGGCACTAACAGGATAAACCTGGGCCTGTCCATATCTGGAGGAGTCAAACTAAGCAACATGGTAGTAATGCAACTAAGAGTGCAAAGAAGATGAGATCACAAAGGAAAAAAAAAAAGGACTTTTCAGTAAACAATGGGAGGGTTCCCACAGAAGAAAAGCAAAAAAAAAAATAAAAAATATAAAATAAATAATCACTGATGTTTCTACAGAGATGTGATGGGCATGCTCCCCCTTCTCCCAGGAAAATGTTGGAAGCTCGCTTTCAAAATGGTACAATCCAACACAAATCTGAGGAACGAATGGTGTATCCTTCACCACATTTTCGATCCAGCTAAGAACCCAGGGCCATCCGTTGCTAAAGCTTTTGTGTCAGTTCAGTCTCCTTCCCCTCTGGAAAATCTCGCTGATGCATGACAGTGATCTGAATTCTACCAGGGAGACAAAATGGAACCTGTCACTCTTGTGTAAAGTTTACACGAGATTTTGTGATGTCGCTGACATCTGCTAGCTGACATTTGCTAGCATACTGATAACAAGAGCAGCATTCCATGCATTCCATTGCTTCCTTTTTTTCCCCCTTTCTCACTGATCTTTTTTTTGCCCATATTTTTTTTCTGCAGACTATCATTTTTACATTTTCCTTGAAATCAGTAAAAATTTGCATGGAAGTGTGAGCCCTGTGGTGGAAAGGTGGTATGACTGGACACACACACACCCCCACATACCCGTGCCCATGGGCTTTGGAGTGATTCAGCAGTTGGTTGTGATCAGTGAAGGTGGACCCACACACGTCACACATGTACGGCTTCTCCCGGTGTGTCGACAGCGTACATGACGACGGAGGCTGTTTGGGCAGGTGAAACCCCTGCATCAGAAAACGCACACAAACAGCTTAGATCAGGGGAGGGGGAAAAAAGGTTACAAAAAAACAAAAAATGTAACTAGAAGATAAGATAAGATAAGATAATGTTGCTTAAAGCCCAGCCGACCGCAAAGGGCCACATCAGGGCTGTCACCACGTTAAAATCAACTCACCAGTCATTAAAAAAAAAAAAAAAAACTTTCACACATCTCGTTAAATGACATCGTCTACAAATGCACCAGAAACTTTGTTAAAAATCTTTCTGCCGTAAAATCTTAAATCAGATGAAAAATGTTAATCTCTCTCAAAAACTCAAGGATCACGTCAGGCGGGACATCCCTAAACAGGATCTTCATGGACTCCGCTGTAAAATGTTTGTGTCTCACATCGTGCAAGTCCCAACACTCTAAAAGAACATGTTTCATTGTGAGTGGTGCATGACATGGAATGCACCACGGAGCTTCTTCACTCTTTAAAAGGTAAGAATGGGTAAAATACGAATGGCCGGTGTGCAGCCGGCACAGAACCGTTTCCTCTTTACGACCACCCGACGTAGATGGGAGGAAGTCCTTAAGGTTTGGACGGATCTGAAAGAGTTTGTTACTCGTCTGTGTGTTCCAATCCTCCTGCCAGAGGTCTCTCACATAATCGTTAATTTTGGGTTTCACATCTGAGCAGGGGATATAAACGTTGGACAGTTTCTCTCTTGTGGCGTTCTTGGCTAAACGATCAACCATTTCGTTCCCGCCGATGCCAACATGGCCAGGAACCCAAGCAAGAGTAATGTTGTAACCGTCCGCCTTCAACTTGCTAAAAAGTTCAAAAAAAAGTAAAAGTTCTCGATGCTGAAGGTTGCGGCCAGCTATGGCCTCCAAAGCTGACAGCGAATCCGACAGAACCAGAAAGTCCCTCTTCGAAGAATGTGAGATTATCTTCAAAGCCAGTACTAGAGCAGTAAGTTCAGCAGAATAGACAGAAGCATCGGAATGTATATGTTCCAACAGTATCTGAGAAGGAGCCCCAGGGCAGTAGGCTGCACAGGCCACTCCATCCTCAGACTTGGAACCGTCAGTGAAAACTTTTTGATTGGATGGGAATTTGGAACAGAGCTCAGCATACAAAGCCTTGTACGCCAGAGAGCTGGTAGACTCTTTGCGAAAAGCTGCAAGATCGAAACGAATCTCTGGTGTGAAAAAGGTCCATGGAGGTTGATCCGGAAACTTGGAAAAATCGGAAACTACTCCCAGGTCTATACCTGCATTCCGCACGTGAGGCTGCATACGAGACCAAACGGCGGAATACATTTCGGGTTGTTTTCAAACTTACTTTGGAACGGAGGGTCAAAGACACAGTCATAGGCAGGGTTTCTGGTTCTGAGAACAGTTGGATATAATAATTCAAAGACAGTTTCAGTCTGCGGTTGGACAGTGAAGGTTCACCTGCCTCTGCGTACAGGCTGTACACAGGGGTGGTGCGGAACGCTCCAAGACAGAGACGAAGCCCTTGATGGTGGATAGGGTCCAAGAGTTTGAGGTAAGACGATCTTGCGGAGCCGTAGACAGCACAACCGTAGTCCAGTTTGGAACGGACCAAGGCTCTGTAGAGGTGCAGCAAAGTTTTCTTATCAGCGCCCCAGTCGGTGTGCGCTACGACCCGCAGAATATTCAGTGCTTTCTGGCAAGCAGTTTTGAGGTGTTTGATGTGGGTGAGAAAGTTAAGTTTCTGGTCAAAATGACTCCCAGAAATGTGGCCTCTTTAACAGCTGGAATGGGAGATTTCCCTACTCGAAGTTCAGGATCTGGAAAAAACTGACGGAAATTATAGAAGTGAATACACTGCGTCTTTGTTGGAGAAAAAGTGAAACCGTTTTCATCCGCCCACCGATGGATTTTATCTACGCAAAGCTGGAGCCTGCGCTGGACACTCGGGTACAGGCTTCCAGTTGCGTAGACAGCAAAATCATCCACAAACAATGAGCAGTCTGAACCCTGCTGAACTGATTGAACAATGTTGTTGATTTTAATACTAAAGAGGGCAGGAGACAGTATGCTCCCCTGTGGAACACCCAACTCCTGCTCGTGGACATCAGAGAGAGTGGTGCCAACCCGGACCTGAAACTGTCGTTCTGCCAAAAAATTTTGAATAAAAAGCGGAAGATGACCTCGAAAACCCAGATCGTGGAGATCATGAAGTATCCCGACTTCCAGGTGGTATCGTAGGCCTTCTCTAAGTCGAAAAAAATTGCCACTGCATGCTGTCTGTTCAAAAAAGCGTTCCGAAGTGTAGATTCCAGACGAATCAAATGG
Organism: Conus ventricosus; assembly: GCA_018398815.1. Classification (NCBI taxonomy): domain Eukaryota; kingdom Metazoa; phylum Mollusca; class Gastropoda; order Neogastropoda; family Conidae; genus Conus; species Conus ventricosus. Next base: position 30,950,782 of record CM031620.1, read on the forward strand.
TCAACTGTAGACCGATGTTTGCAGAAACCACACTGTTCTTTCGCCAAAAGGCCATCGGTTTCGAGTTTCCACATGAGCCTAGCATTGACCATTTTTTCCATCAATTTACAAACACAGCTGGTCAAAGCTATGGGACGGTAGTTTGATGGGTTAGAAAGATCTTTTCCAGGTTTGGGAATTGGAATAATGAGGGCTTTCCGCCAAGAAGGTGGAAAGAAACCAGTAGTCCACACATGGTTGTATACCTGTAGCAGGATGTTCAGACCTATTTGCGGAAGATGTTTCAAGAGTTGATAATGGATTTCATCTAGACCTGGAGATGAATCGCTGCAAGAGAGTAAGGCAGATTTCAGCTCGTTTAACGTGAAAGGAAGATTGTAGTCTTCCATGTTGTCTGACGAAAAGTTGCAGGGTGATTTTCCTTTTAGGGCTTTGTTTTTGACAAAAGTGGCTGATTTATTAGAAGAGGAGGAATTCTTTTCAATGGTTGAAGCAAGCAGATTAGCAACTGCTTTCTTCTCTGTTATTAAAGAATCCGAAAACTTGAGATGGTTCACAGTGGGACAGGTGTTCTTCCCTTTGATTTTCTTAATGATGTTCCACACTTTTTTCTTGGAAGTTTTTGATGTCAGCCTGGAGCAGAAGCTTCTCCAGGACCGACGTTTACTGATTTTAAAAGTGTGTCTGATTTAGCACGGAGTTTCTGATGGGCTCGAGCGTTGGGACCCGAAGGTCGTTGGTATACCTGACGCTGAGCCCGTTTTCTAACTTTGGAAATTTGTTGGCATTCTGAATCGAACCAGGGTGTTTTTGGCATTTGAAGTTTATCGGAAGACACTGGAATACAAGCTTTAGCACACTTGATCACAGTGTTAGTCAGTGATTCTGCTGGGTCCGGACTCTGAAGAAAATCAGTGTCCTGGAATTCCTGAGAAATAGAGGCTGCAAATAGATCCAGTTTGCTTTCTGATAATTTAGATGTTGAGAGACAGAGACGTGTTCAGTTATTACAGGTTGTAGAAGGACAGGGAAATGGTCACTTCCGTGCAGATCGTCATGGACAGACCACTCACAGTCCAGGACCAGCGAGGGGTCACAAACCGACAAATCTAAACACGAAAGTGAACCTGTGGAAGAGTGGAGGTAAGTTGCAGATCCGTCGTTCAGACAACACAAATCCAAATCCGAAAGGACATCCTCAATTAGCAGACCTCTGAATGACGTACTGACACTACCCCAAAGAGGATTGTGACCGTTAAAGTCACCCAACAGCAAAAAAGGTCGAGGAAGTTCCCCTATCAGATGACAAGGTCCTGACGACAAACCGGGACAGAAGGTGGAAGATAAAGGGAACAGATTGTCACAGTCTTGTGGAGAGTGACTCTCGCAGCTACAGCCTGAAGGGAGGTAGACAGAGCGACAGGACTATACAACAAAGTTTTATGTAGGAGAAGGGCAACACCGCCCGACAGTCCCAACGTGGATGGTTGTGCAGGTTTAGAAAGAATATTAAAGCCAGAAAGAGTAAAGGTCTTCTGGCTTTGAATTTGAGTTTCCTGAAGAGCCACGACGGAAGGTTTTATAGATTGGCACAAAAGCTGCAGCTCCTCGAAGTTGGAATTTAGTCCACGGATATTCCAATGGAATATTGTACTATCCATGGTGCAGAGGGCGAAAAGGAGAGAGATCAGGTCATCTCCTCTCAACATCTGCGTCCAATGGAGTGAATTTGTTGGTTAGTTTCACTGGACTGTTATGGTCTTCAGACCTGCTGGCAGACTTACCAACAGGTGAAGAAGGAGGTCTGGATTTGGGAGACGGTGGAGGCTTCTTCCTCATCTCACCATCTCCACACTGGGTTGAACTCCCTTGCCCGCACGGGCACTGGACAGAGGAGTTCGAGGGGGGATTGCTTGTTTTTTAATCTGCCCAGCAGCAGATGTTGTAGACTGCTGGGCAGTCTGAGGGGTGGCGGATTTTTTGCCTCCACCAGGGGCAGTCATTTTGGGTTGGGAGGTGGTGGACCTGCTTCCACCAGAGTTGACAGTTCGTACTTGCAGTGTCTTCGAAAACGTAAAGTCATCAGTCTGACAGCAGACTGATCGAGTGGAAACTGTGGGAACTTTCCTTACAGCCGAAGCATAGGAAGAGGCTGTCGGCGTCTGACTGCCCACAACCTGCTTGCGGGCCTCAAAAAAGGAAATTTTCTTTTCAGTTTTTAATCTTTGAATTGCGGATTCCTGAATCCAAAGAGGACAGTTTCTTGAAGAGGAGGAATGGTCGCCACCGCAGTTAGCACAATGTGCCGGTCTTGACACGGCCCATCATGGGTTGCCTTGCAGCAAACACCGCATACCTCTTGCCCTGAACAGCGGTCCCTGACATGGCCAAACTTCTGGCACCTGAAGCACCTCAACGGGGATGGAACATATAACTGAACCCGGACATTCAGGTAGCAACTTTGATGACCGGAGGCAGCACAGGGTTGCAGAATGTCAGAAAGAGGGTGTTGGTGGCCACTCTTTCTGCATCCTTCTTGACAGTCACCCTGCGCACCTCCGTCACACCCTGGGATGCCAGCTCCGTTTTGATTTCTGCCTCTGAGACTCCTGATAAATCCCGGCAGCGAATCACGCCTTTCGATGAATTTAACTGTTTGTGGGGAGTTACCCTGATCTCCCTGTCCACTAGTTTAGTTGCCTTCAGCAGCTGTTCAGATTGTTTCTGTGATTTACATTGAATTAGAAAGGAGCCATTTCTCAACCTCTTGATCGACCGAGGGTCACCTGCTATACCTTGAAAGCCCTTTTGGATAGCAAAAGGGCTCAGAGCTGAAAGGGGTCTGTCCTGCTCCGTCCCTTCCATCACGAGCCAGGAAGCCCAGAAACCTGTCTTCTGTCGTACCTCAGTATCTGAATCGCTGTCAGAATAAAGACTCCTGAAACAGGGGATGCTGCCTTTCCTTCTTTTTGGGGGGGGGGATGTTTTTTGATAAAGCCATGTTTAGTTTAGTATGTTTCATCTCTCCCTTACCCACCACCTTGGAGTCCAACTGAGGGGCCAGGGCAAGAAACCAATGTCTTGACCCCTTCCAGGCTTCGGGAGAGATATACGACAAACAGAAACTACCAACCCTATCCCCCTGATCATGCTCAACTCCCGGGAACAGAGAGCTGAGCACTGCAGGGGTTAACTTGGCCAGCAGGGGAACTGTCTGTCTTGACCCAGCCCCAAGAAGGGGAGCCGATTAGTACACCCGGGCCAAAGTGTACTTCCTGTCTAGGAGAGGTCCGAGCCAAAGTGATGTGTTGAGAGCGCTGGCCCTCTCAATCACCAGGATCTCATTCCCCTCCGACACAGGTCGCACCGCACGGCAAACACGGCGGATCTTAAGGAGACCACAGAGAGAAAAAGGAGTGTGGAAAAGAAGACTTGAAGGGGAGCGAAGATAGAAAAGGGCCAAATAAGAAGGCAGAAAACAAGAAAAGGAGAAAGGGGGTTACTCTTAGTCAGGATCCTCACCCTTAGCCTGACATGGGAAGCCCTACCAGGGGCATCAACTCCTTACCACGTTATGCTTAGGCCAGACAGCATCTTGGCTTTTCGGACCTAGAAGCAGTTTTTAAAAAACCCCGCCTATCCTAAGTATTGATGCCCCGCCAGCAAAGCCTAAGGGATCACTGGACCACGCAAGCCCTCCGACCACGACAAGGTCGCAACCCCGGAGGGATGCAACTAGAAGGGCACTGGGCACAGCACACATGTCTGCCAAGAATGAACAGTCCACTTAACCCTAAAAATCAAAATAATGTGAAAGAGCTCTTGCGAGAGCACAGACCTCCAAGAAGGTTGAACAGCCTTGACCCAAAACACAAAAATACGATTGGAAAGGCACTGAGCTAAGCGCAAATCTGCGTCAGATAGGGTGTCAGCCTGCATTCTCTTTGATGTTTCTCTGTGTGGTTTTTATCATTTTCACTTCATGTATTACTTACAACATAACTTAAGAAACTGCATGATCAGCAAACTCATTCCCAGCAAAGTTACAAAGCAGTACATCCCATTCAAAAACTACCACTTTTAATTATCAGTGACACAGTAATCTGACAGAGAATGCTCAAGCGTAAAAATGTGTGTGTGTGTGTGTATGTGTGTGTGTGTATGTGCACGCGTGCATGCATGCTGCCTGCCTGTCTGCCTGCATGCATGTGTGCAGAATCTCTGTGTGTGTGTGTGTGTGTGTGTGTGTGTGTGTGTGTGTGTGTGTGTGTGTGTGTGTGTGTGTGTGTGATCTGCCTGTGCCTGCACATAAAAGCTCAATCAAGTATACACAGGCCTTTGGTGCAGAGATGATCACCTTTTCATCTGATCTGAAGTGGATAAATTAATTGGCAGAAAGGAAATTCGCCAATAGACACACAGATAGGGAGAATGTGTGGATGAATGAATGAATGATTTATTGAGGTAAGAATTCAAAGCCCATTCTCCATGCATGGGGTACGGAGGGGATGAGTCGGTTTGAAAATGAATGTCAAAGAACAAACACAAATATGCATGTCAGAAAACAATTTTGCGATGAGTAAACCAAATCACGGAAGAGATCGTGTTGAGAGAGAGAGAGAGAGAGATAGAAAGACAGACAGACAGACAAAGACCAAGAGAGAGACAGAGAGAAAAAAGGAGAGAGTCAGACGAAAAGAGACAGAAATGGGTAACCCTAACTCACTCACTTCCCACAATACTCGCACACAAACGGTTTCTTGTCTCCGTGCGACTTGCGGTGCAGAACCAGATGCTGGACGCCCGGTACTCTTTGGGGCAAAGGTCGCATTTGAAGGGTCGCTCGTCCGTGTGCATGCGACGGTGCACCGTGAGGGCCGAGCGCGTGGGGAACTGTTTGCCACAGTCCTCGCAGCTGTTGATCTTGTACCTGTCCAGCCCGTGCACCTTCATGATGTGCCGCGTCAGCGTGGCAGAGGCACTGAAGACCAGGCTGCAGCCAGGCTCTTTACAGGGATGCTTTTTGGACCGCGGCTGTTGGGAAAGAATGGCAGGGGGTGGTTTTAAGACGCAGTTTGTTGTCCTACCCCACTCATCGTTTGGGGAGGGGGGGTCCAGTCTGTGTCAAATCCACTGAGAAGCCCTTAATTTTCTGACACAAACACATACACCCTCTTGAACGGTGCATCTCACACAATGCAAACTAAAACTAGAATGCATGAGTTAAGCAATACACCACATTGACACAAGCAAAATAGTGACACTGAATACATGGATGAACCAATTCAGACACTCAATAACGACCTTTTAGAATTCTATTCCAGGAAAATTGTGACTGCTTTAAGAACAGCTGACAGCAGGGCTCCACATAAGACGTTAAACCTTTACTCAAGCTGAAAATAATGTTTTCACACAGCAGTCAACACTGGCTTTTCTGTGGTGCATATGTGTGAGTTCTTCTTCTTCTTCCTCGTTCGCTTCCCATTAGATGAGCAGCCCGGTGTCCTCGATGAAGGTATGTGTGAGTGACATAGCTATCACTGATCTGTCTGACTGTGGGTTCCTTTTCACCATCTGCATAAAATGTCCTTTGAAGACACAAAGTTTTACTATTTCTCACAAAATTAGAGGAACGTTACTTATCAATGTTCAAAAAGTTATCATAGAACTAAGAATAATTAACGTATAGCAATTTTCTCGTGTGTGTGTGTGTGTGTGTGTGTGTGTGTGTGTGTGTGTGTGTGTGTGTGTGTGTGTGCGCGCGCGTGCATGCATGCGTGTACGTGCGCACATGGATGTTTGCTCGAATCTGCATATGTGGGTTGATGCGTGCATGCCTGTGTGTGTCTGTGCATAGGTGTGTCAGAGTTAAAGACATCAATTGGGCTGTTAGCAGTGAAAAACAGGAAATGACACTTCCAAAAGTTAAATGTTGAAAGCCTAGTGACGTTTCCATAAAAGATGCCACCATTCTGTCTAAGACAACCTTGAGCAGATAGGCCTTCTGGCACTTCCTCACTCTTAGACAACTCACACCCGATAAACCTTGCAGTATTTCCTCACAATCAAACAACTCACACCTGACAGACCTTGCAGTATTTCCTCACTCTCAGACAACTCACATCTGATATGCTTTGCAGTATTTCCTCACTCTCAGACAACTCACACACCTGATATGCTTTGCGATATTTCATCACTCTCAGACAACTCACACCCAACAGGCTTTGCAGTATTTCCTCACTCTCAGACAATTTCACACCTGATAGCTTTGCAATATTTCCTCACTCTCAGACAACTTACACCTGATAGGCTTTGCGGTATTTCCTCACTCTCAGACAACTCACACCTGATAGCTTTGCAATATTTCCTCACTCTCTGACAACTTACACCCAACAGGCTTTGCAGTATTTCCTCACTCTCAGACAACTCACACCCAACAGGCTTTGCAGCATTTCCTCACTCTCAGACAACTTACACCCAACAGGCTTTGCAGTATTTCCTCACTCTCTGACAACGTACACCCAACAGGCTTTGCAGTATTTCCTCACTCTCAGACAACTTACACCCAACAGGCTTTGCAGTATTTCCTCACTCTCACACAACTCACACCTGATAGCTTTGCAATATTTCCTAACTCTCACACAACTTACACCCAACAGGCTTTGCACTATTTCCTCACTCTCAGACAACGTACACCCAACAGGCTTTGCAGTATTTCCTCACTCTCAGACAACTTACACCCAACAGGCTCTGCAGTATTTCCTCACTCTCAGACAACTTACACCTGGGGGCCGGAATAGCTCAGTTGGTAGAGCGCCGGACTCGTGATCCTGGGGTTGCGGGTTCGAATTTCGGTATAGGGGGATTTTTCCCTCGGAGTTAACATTGATTCTGACTCCATTCCCCACACAGTCCTTCGAATGAGACTATAAACCGAGGTTCCGTGTGTGAACGCACGCACAACATCTTGCACACACGTAAAATCCCATCACCAACTTTCGGAAGAGAAGGCCAGTTTGGCCGTTGGTATGGATGACACGTGACACATAGCATGCACCTTCCCCGAAGATGGAGTATGGCTGCCTTAATGGCGGGATAGAAAAGGGTCATACACACAAAACTCCACTGCCTGGCTATACAGGGAGTGTCCGCAGGAGTATCAGCCTGCGTACGCAGAAAGAAAGAAAGAAAGAAAAGACAACTTACACCTGATATGCTTTGCAGTATTTCCTCACTCTCAGACAACTTACACCCGATATGCTTTGCGGTATTTCCTCACTCTCAGACAACTCACACCTCATAGGCTTTGCAGTATTTCCTCACTCTCAGACAACTTACACCTCATAGGCTTTGCAGTATTTCCTCACTCTCAGACAACTCGCACCCGATAGGCTTTGCAGTATTTCCTCACTCTCAGACAACTTACACCTGATAGGCTTTGCAGTATTTCCTCACTCTCAGACAACTTACACCTGATATGCTTTGCAGTATTTCCTCATTCTCAGACAACTTGCACCTGATACAGTGATAGACGTTGCAGTATTTCCTCACTCTCAGACAACTTACAGTAGGTAGGCCTTCTGGCACTTCCTCAGGGGATGTACCACAGTCATGTGACTGCCCATGTCCATGCGGCTGGAGAAGTAGTCGTCGCAGAACACACACTTCAGCTTGTCCATGGTCTTGAAGTGGAAGTTCCGATGCCTGTTCAGGCCGTTCAGGGAGGAGCACATCACGTCGCAGTCTGGGCATCGGAGAGAGCCGTCCTCGTTCAGAATGGTCTGAGGGGTGCAAACAACGATGGAGATGTAACTGTGTGCCGAAAGACGAAGACTTTATTTTTTAAATGAAACTGCTTTATTCAAGAGAGGTCATACAGTATAACGTAATGGAAAATAAAGGAAAAACAAATCGTAGAAATGGAAAAAAAAAAAAAAAGACATATTAAACATAGTGATAAAACCAATTTACATTTTGAAGACAAAAGATAAGAACATCTCTAAGAGGTAGAGAGAGAGAAAGAGAAAGAGAGAGAGAGAGAGAGAGAGAGAGCATATGAGGCCAGCAGAATGTACTATGAATGTTTGCATATTTTGTTTCCTGTACAATTTCCAATTGGGGCTGTTTTGGGCAATGTAACACTTCTAATATAATAGTAAAAGCCATAAATGGATGAGTTTTAATAAAATAAGTCATTTAAAAACTGCCACCCTGCCCAAAAAGATGACATTGCATCGAAAAAGGATCACCAAAAATCTCTTCTCTACGAGGTGCTTGCACACATCACATTCATGCATGATTAAAGCATCTGCTAGAAAAATCAAGTTCAGTTCTCAGTAACCAGTAAGTTTTCAAAACAAATTTGAAACGCACACACAGACAAACACACACACAAAACCAGAAGCAAAGAAAATTTGCATGTTGCACAAAAGTGGAAAGCAAAAGGTAAAATGATTTGTACTTAAATCTGAGATACATGTATGGCAGGAAGTCAGGTAACATTACAATGAGCTTTAAATCATAGCTTTTGTGAAACTGTTGATACTCAAGCATGGAAATTCCTTGTGTTCGAACTTATCACAGGAAATTATTCCTAAACTGTGAATATATTTGTACAAATCTGTATTACTAAAAAATCTGTGGCTAATCTAACAAAAAAAATTAAATTCATGAACACATACATAAATTATGCAAAAATGCGCACACGTGCAGACATGAATGCATACTGGCACTCACAGAGGGGTGGGAGGGAGGGGGGAGGGGGGGTTGGGGAAGGAAGAGAGGGAGGGGGGAAGGAAGAGAGGGAGGGGGGAATAAAGAAGCAAATCTGACAAGCTTGGAAATGTTTTGTAACATTATATATTTTTCAAACTTTGATACAATGAACAACAATAAATCTGAATCCACTGTATACCAGTTGTGTGCTCTGTTCATTTCTACAAACAACCCCCCTCACCCCACCCCACTCCCCACCCATCCCAACTGAATTTGATTTTTGTTATTGTGATACTCTAGATGTCTACCATCAACTTTTACCATGCTTTCCACACTACCAGATGATACTGCCCCCCCCCCCCCCCCCCCAAAAAAAAGAAAAAAATTGAAGATATGGACATTGTACCTTCTGAAGCACCCTATGTACAGATCAATCAGTTTGGGCATACAGCAGTGTAGGCCAGGTAATACACACACCTGCAAAATCAAATTCAGTACTCACGTCTACTTCGCTCACAGTACTGTTAATGAACTCGTGTGCACTTCTATCCAGTACATCATCATAAACCACAGCATGATTTAGCTCTGTGCGATAAGGCACGGTCACATTTGTACTTTCTAGTGCATCTGGCATATAAATTAGCTTAACCACAACTATCAGTTACATACCGGAGGAAGTTCAAACTCGTCTTTGCCTTCTATCATCATCCCTTCTTCTGCATCGACAGGCTCCGCCTCACTCACTTTCTCCTCCGGCGTACTCGGATGCTTCCTCTTTTTCTTCTTCTTCTTCTTCTTCTTCTTGGCACTCACTGGAGCGGCAGGCACGTTTTTTCGTGGCCGGCCTCTCCTCCTTTTCCCTTTCTTCCACCTGCGGTCCCAGTCCAAATCGTCTTCATTGTCTGTGTCTGATTCCACTCGGTGCCCTACCGAGTCGCTGCCTTCCAACGTTTCTTCAACTTTGACCAGAACTTGAGCCACATCAGCCTCATTGTCAGTGGACTTCTTTTTTAACTTTCGGTCGGGCTGAACTCGAGGTTTGGGCGGAGATTCAGGCTCGGACGGTGGAGGGTTGCGTTTGGGGGAAGACACGGCAGGTTCAGGAGACGGGACAGTGGGTCTGGGAGGAGAGGGGGTGGGTGACTTTGGCTTATGGACTGCCAGTGATGCAGTCGACCCCTTCAGCTGTTCTTGCTTTGGTGAGGGTTCTGACTCTGCTGGGCGAGGGATGACGATGCCACTGGCAGCCAGTTTTTCTGCAATTTCTGCATGCATCTTCTTGTGGCGGTTAAGCTGGGCCAGGTTGGGGTAGTCCAGATCACACTCATCGCACTTGTACTTCTTATGGACCTGCATCTGGTGGTCAAGGCGCTGGTGGTCGATGAGGTCGCTCTTTACGAAGAACTCCAACATGCAGATGTGGCAGCTGAAGGTCTTGACTTTGATGGGGGATTCCTTGATGTGGTTGATCATCTCCTCTGAGGTGGTGTATCCCACATTGCAGCAGGGACAGAAGAACTTCTTCAATGGCATGTCAGGTTCCTTTGGCGTCTTCTGCAATGAAATGTCAAGGAAAGAATACTGTCATATTAAAGAACCTGCATGGGTGCGACTCCAGCTTGTCGACGTGCACTTTAAGTAGGCCAGTGGCAGACCTGTGCTTTAGCACTATTACTCTTCATCCTCAGACCACTGTGCTCTCCAAGCACAAATTCCCTCTACATACCTGATTAGGCTTTTCTTTTAAATTTTCATCTCAGGAAACCTAAATCTGACTGTGACTTAATTTTTACATCTGAAGCAATCCTTTATCTTCTTGATGATACAAAGTTTCAACAAATTATACTATTTGATGGAGTTGAAAATGGCATGCTATTAAACTCATTCACTTCATCTTTAGCACCTGTACCCTGTGCTGGTTGGCTGCTGTCCAGATCAGGTCTGATGCATATAACTGGTAAATTCATGTGTGCACGCTCTTTTCTCTATTCATGTGCGCAAGCTCTCTTCTCTATTCACGTACATGCAAGCTCTCTTCCCTGTTCACAAATGGTCACAATGAAAAGATAAACTTGCACGTACAACTTGTAGACATTTTTTTCAGAAAGTTGGGACCAAATCTGTTCACTGCATGGGGAAAACTATGAGAAGGGCACAGCTGTCTGTTATCATAGAACACACATTAACGTTCACGTCAAATCTTTTTCCACGCTTGTGGACTTTGGAGAGCCTGTTAACTTACATTAGTTAGGAGGGTCATCCCTGCCTTATGTGCACTAGCCCTGATAAGAAACCACCGTGGAACTTTCAATTACTATTATGCACAAAAATTCTCTAAGAATGCATCGTCTATCAAAATGGACACACATTGGAAAACAGATATTCTGGCTGATCATAGATGTAATTATGAGTACGCTTTTACAGAATTGTGATTTTGATCATTCAGATATATCTATTTTCATTTTTACTCTGACAATTATGTCTCAGGGAAAGTATTTATTTGTGGAGATTGGGGGGCCCTGGACAGCTCCTATTCAGAGGTGAAGCTGCCATGAGAAGGCTGGAACCACGTAATTAAATTTCATCCTCTTAAGGGATGAGTGTCTAAGGCAAGTTGTTTAAATTTAGCGACAACCACTTGTTCTAAGCATATATATGCGTAAAAAAATAGTGTCTCCAACTTAAAAGAAATAATATTTCATACCAGTTAATACCTAAAACTACAAATGAACAACATATGAATGCATCCTTTTATTGGTAGAAAATAAAACCAGCAGATTTATACATCGTCATCTCCACACAGCATAGTCAAGGACAACAGCTGCCTTATTGTCACCTATACATGGCACATTGTAAAAATGTTGGAACAGGTTCAATGGATTTTGCATGATCCTACTATTAGTACTATGGAACAACCAACCCAACAGAAATGGGTGAAAACATAAACTCTATGGCAATAGGAAATAAATGAATGTAACAATATACTGCTGATTTAACCACTGCTTAAATTTGTAACTAGATAAGTAGCATGGACAAAGATTTGGTCATAATACTTTCACACATGATAACAGTTGCCACGTACCTGGAGTCAAAATTTTGGAAGCAGAATATAAAGAGGGGTATGATGGACTGAAGAGGGGACAGTTTCACTTTTGACTGATAGCATTCTAACCCTGTACTGTTCCAGTAAACAAAGGAGGGATTTATTAAAAAGAACCATTTTCTCTCATATAAAATTGCTATCATTCCCACATTATTAAGATTTATTTTCCAATTTTTCATCTGCCCTATTACAGAAAAATTCCCAAAACAACAGTTCAAACACAAAACAACCTGAATCATGAGTCTGTACAGTAATGTCATGTTTGAGGAGAGAAATGGGTTGGGTTGGGGAGAGAACGAAAAAAACATGAATACATTTTGTTATTCGAAGTTCATATAACAGTTCATATAAAAATGTTACGCACACATAAACTGTTTTGCACTAGTTACTTGAATATCTCATCTCTTTGGCAGACTCAACATTAGTCTGTAAATATTTTCTTTTCATTACACTTTTCATGATTGTACTGTATGTGATTTTTCAATGCAAGATAAATGACTAGCTACCCTCTTAATTGACTTATACTGCTTTGAGACACTGACAAGCTGAATCTGGTGAAAGATCAGCACCCTGGCAACTCGGTGGCAAAGTCGCAGCTGTATGACGGTCTGGATAAAGCCTCTTATCTCTGATGGTGAACAATTCATCTGAGTGAGTTTAGTGCCCCCAAAAAGTACGTCCCATAAAGCCTAACATGCCGCCACACCATGGCAATCCCTTACACACTATTACTTTATTCTTACAGTTCTTATTCTCTCTTTGTTATCGTTTGGTTCGTGTGGTGCAGTTAACGTGGGATAGCCCGCCCACCCCCACCCCCTCCGCCACTCTCCTGTGATCAGTGGGATGGTTATCCTCATCTCCCACCGTAGCGGGTGTGGACGTAAAACCTGAATTAACTGGACTCCTAATGATCGACCAAATGAAAATAATCAACAAAGTATGCGTTCACTTCGATCTCCTGGAAATGAACTGGCACCACAACTGCATCAGTCGAAAGTGTGCTGAAAAAAGGCGGCATCGCATCCTCGATTCCGTTGCAAGTTCGTACTTTTCTACTTGCAAGTTTATGCGATCAGGAAAACCCACCAAGTTGCATGTATGTTCTTCTGCACAGAACCTTTGTTTCTATGCAGCTCTTCATCTAAGTTTTGACCTAGAAATCAAATCTAATGGATCGTAAATCTCTACAGCTTGCATATTATGTCAAATACCTGCTCAGTCGGTGTCGAAGTGTTGCACTCCGAAGATTCCTTTTTACGCTTTGCGGACTCCATTATGCCTAGCCAAAACGGTATTTTTACACAGCTCTTCAGCGGAAAAAGGCAAGCTAAGCTTTTTTCTTTTTGTCGATACTTGTTTTTTGTAAAATAATTCAGCAACCTATACTGGTTTCAACCATACCAATTTCGGGTTCAACAAATTGATATACTAATTTAGGTTTCCAGTTTGGCTCGCTATGGCAGCAGTCTTCATAAACGCAGCTGACGTCAGTATGTTTGCAGACGCTCATAAGGACGAAACAAATCATACATAAACAGCATCATTTATTTCCTCAGTTTCAGACAAAGCCAGCCCGTTGGATGCCAAATGTGATGACGAAAAAAGACAAACTCGCTCTGAGCACGTATTACTTACTTACTTAGACGTATTGATCATAGATAAATGGACAGAGAAATGACAAATCAAAATCGTTTTGAACGCAAAATGCTTCGTTTTGGTTAAAAAAAAAAATAATGCTTATCATACAAATTCTGTTCTGCTAGAACTTAAAAAACTAGCAGCCAACAGAGTGATTCGAATTTCATCACTGCATGCACCTGATAAATGGGGGGGGGAGGGGGGGGTGGTGGTGTTAGTAATCCAAAACTTTCGTGATTACAAGGAGGCATTGAGACAGCTGAACAATGCTGGTCATAACGAGCGACAGAGGACAGACCCTACGATGGAAGTAGCTATAAAAAATAATTAAAAAACAAAATTTTAAAATAGTCCAATGAACTGATGCAAAAACTCTATGACCAAGATGCAAGCCTAATTGACAGGAAAACATTCGAGTGGTGATTGACAGATCTCACTTGTGAAAACTGGTGTATTTTATCACCTTCCCAAAATACACAAGGATCTGAATAACCCACCAGGACTACCTATTGTATCTGGAGTGTGTGTGTGTGTGTGTGTGTGGGGGGGGGGGGGGGGCACAGAGTGTCTTTCAAGCCTGGGGGGCCCACAGAGTGTCTTTCAAGCCTGGTAGATCACTGGCTACAACCTGTTGTGCAACGGCTGCCATCTCACTTTAAGGACACGATCCATTTACTTCAGACCCTGCAACTATGGAACGACATCATGCATCCTGTACATGAAGACATGCTCATTGCAACGATTGATGTCGCGGGTCTTTACCCAAACATTCCACATCAAGAAGTGTCCCATCACTACAGGAAATACTGAAAGACCTTACAAACCAAGTGGACACTGCCCCACGTGTCTCTTTTTTGACTGAAATTGTGGAGCATATATATATATATTTTTTTTTTCAAAATCAAACCTAAAATTTCTTTTCATTTCCCCACTAACTAATGCAAAATAATGATAATGATGATGATAATAATAATAATGATGAAAATACGTGTGCTGGTATTGTTTTGGAGTATTGCATGTACATGGGTGCCCGTAATTATTGATTCATCCGTCGTCGTTTTTGTTTGAGAGGCGGAAATAGATAAAGAGAGGGAGTGAGAGAGCCGGGCTGTATGGTGGTGGATGTGGATGTGGTGCAAGTTTGTTTGTTTTTTCCACTGTGGCCAGCATACGCTATATGTATTACTAGTTGTAATTGTTTATTTATTTCGTAGTGTAGTTTGGTGTATACTTGCTGTGTGAATGCTTAGGGCACTCAATTGATTTGGCATACAAACATTCTTAATTAAAAGGGGAAAAAAACAAGATGCAAAGCATATAAACGTACTCCCAGTTTATCCTGAATACGCGTGTACATGTCAAGAGTATGTTTACTATGAAAATACTCATGATCGACCAGTCAGTTATTAGATCTAAAGCTATTTTAACAATCCGTCAAATACAGTACTTTCATAGATCGAGTGTGATAACCTTTCTATATACCAAATTTTATTAAAACCTACCAATATATAAGAAATAACGACAAAATAAAGGTTTTAACGGTTATTTAACCGAGGTACACTTTTGAAACGGGTATTTTAGTCTTCACTGGGTAAAGCCTGTGTACATATCAAATTTCATCCAAATCGGACAATATGTCAAGAATAACGGTTTTTAACGGTCAAAATTTGAAACACTATAGGCCTATAGAAGTGCCATTTGTGTGTGATAACCTTTCTATATACCAAATTTCATTAAAACCGACCAATATACAGGGTCGAACTTTAATTAAGGACCACTTATACACAGTCTCACAAAACATAGAAAGAAAAACCGACAAACGACAGAAACTTTATGAATGTTTAATTTCATTATCAGTGAACAACATTTTGTCACTTTCATTGAAAAAAATCATTCTTTCTGATTAGACAGGGGAGCCTGAATGAAACTACTACCCCCAAAATGGACATTCACCCAAAAGAGTGTTTCTTTACAGTCTGATCCAAACCGAGTGTGCCCCCCTCGTGCTGCCACACAATCCACACAGCGCTGCCTCATGGTGTTGACTGTTCTTGTAATGAGTGCCTGGGGGAGGTTTGCCCATCCTGCTGCAGGTAGTGCAGCAGCTCCTGTCGATTTGCCGGAACTGGGTGATTTTTCTTGAACCTCCACCCAAGCTCGCCCCAGATGTTCTCAATAGGGTTCATGTCCGGGCTGTTTGCCGGCCATGGCATCCTGGTGATGCCAGCTTGCACCACAAAAGTGTTCACGGCTCGACAACGATGTTGGTGGCATTATCGTCCATGAACACAGCCTGAGCCCCAATCTGCTGGAGTGCTGGGACAACCAAAGGCCGTTAAAATCTCCTGCAGGTAGCGTTGGCCGTTCAGGTTGCCATCCACATGGTACAGGGGAGTCTTGTGGTGACTGCTGATGCCCCCCCCCCCCCCCCCTCCTACCATGACGGAGCCACCACCAAAAGCGACGACCTCTGGATGACGTCATCTGCCAGCTGCTCCCTGGGACGCCGCCACACCCGAATGCGTCCATCTCGTGGCTTCAGCTGGAACTTGGACTCATCGGTGAAAAGCACCATCCGCCACTGAGCCCGAGGTCCATGTTCGATGAGCTGTGCACCAGGCCAGGGGACGTGCCCGGGTGGGCCGCAGTCAGTTTTGGTTTCCGGACTGGGCGCCTTGCTCGAAGGTTGGCAGCATTGAGGCGCCGCCGTATGGTCATCTCACACACTGCTGTGTTAGTGGCAGCTTGGAGCCGACGCCTGATGGTGTTGGAGGTGGTGGTCCTGGTCCGAAAGAGCATGTCTGCGGATGAACCTGTCATCTCTTGCAGTGGTCTTCTTTGGCTGGCCTGGATGGGGTCTCTCTTTGACAGTTCCAGTGGCTTGAAAACGTTTCTCTCAGCCGAATGATGACGGAGTTGGACACTTGTAGTCTTCTGGCCACTTCTCGAACGCCAACTCGATCCTGCAGCCATGCAATCGCCGGGCCGGTCAAAATCAGACAGCTTGTGTCTTGGGAGGCATTTTTGTGTTATGAAGAATTATGCACGTTGGGCTGCTTTTAGGGGCATTCCAGTCAGTAAAATGCTCTGGCAATGCATTGGTTTTTTGCACGTGCATTTGGAATTTCAGTGCAAAACCGTTTGAAGCAGTGTTCACTCTTGCTTTAAAAAACAAGCAATATTGACAACAATCTGCACTTTCCAACCCACCCCCCACCCCCTCTGCATGCCGCACGTGACAATAAGACAGCTTTCGCAAGCTTTGCGGAATACTCTGTTAACCCCTTAAAACCTTTCCCCAGTCGAATTCTTCGAAAAAAATGCATTGCTTGTATTTTTGGCCAATTTTTTTCGGGGTGGTCCTTAATTAAACTTCGACCCTGTATTAAAAAGTAACGGCAAAATAACGGTTTAAACGGTTACTAACCGATGTACACTTTTGAAAACTGGTGGGCTAAAGCCTGTGTACATACCAAATTCATCCAAATCTGACAATATGTCAAGAATAACGGTTTTTTAAAGGTCAAAATTTGAAACTGTATATAGAAGTGCCATTTGTGTGTGATAACCTTTCTATATACCAAATTTCATTAAAATCCACCTATATATAAGAAATAATGGCAAAATAACGGTTTTAACGGTTGTTTAATCGATTTTCAGCATTACATCACTTACATATTGAAAAAGGCTCCGATTTGTCACAAGATCATCCAAACCGCTTATAAATAAATCGGCCAAGTACTTTCTGATATATTCCATAAAGAAGAAAAACTGTTTGGGGCCGTTATAGCCATTAGTAACGGCAATTCTGATAAAATAAAACATCGGGCATCATCCGTGACCCATAATGAACATACCTACAAATTTTCAGAAAGATCGGCTCAGAAGTTTTGTCTGGAGTGAGTGGAACACATTTTGACCATGGACAGACAGACAGACAGACAGCATTTCTTCGTTCCCATTGTAAAGTACTCCCTGTTCTATAAGAACTGGGAGTACAAAAAACAACCGTCATCAGCATCATAATCAGCAGCAGCAGCATCGTAGTCATCATCATCATCATCATCATCATCATAACAATAATATTGCATCAATTATATGTCCACCCTACGGGATACTTCTTATCATACTCATGATTGTGATTTGAAATAAACGAGACGTCTACGTAATAAGAGTGATCAACATAACAGGCACACAGCTGGAATCTTGTCTTTTGACAGGAAACGATTACACATTAAACGTTCTTCCTTTTCAAGGCAGATTTCTTTCAGCAAATGCATATATGTACAATATGGTGGCGGGAACAGCTCAAAAGAATATCATCCAAAACTTATAATCAGTGAAGATAAACATTCTTTCCTTTTCTAAACCTTGCAACAGTCACTAGAAATCGAGCTGAACATATTCCAGAGGAGTGACACGTAACAAATTACTATCGTCTTAAAAAAGTGTGTCCCTCAAAACCAGTATTTAAAAGAGCATCAAAAAGGAATCCGATGGGGAAAAAAACAACTCTCTCTCTCTCTCTCTCTCTCTCTCTCTCTCTCTCTCTCTCTCTCTCTCTCTCTCTCTCTCTCTCTTCTCTCTCTCTCTCTCTCTCTCTCTCTCTCTCAATTCTGAATTTCTGAATGTGCTGGTATCCAACGTGTTATATGATATTAATTAAAATGTTCATTGAAATTCTGTGCATATGTTTTGATACAATCATGATATTTTCAATGTTTTGGTTACATTAAAATTTGGCACTTTGTATGTCTGTCAGCTTACTCTTTAACCCGCAGTAAAGATAGTTTTAACGTGATTTGATCGGGAAGAAGGCAGAGAGCCCGTCAGATCAACAGGAAATGGTCAGTCCCTTCAATATGTACAGTGAAACTGTAGTTGAAGATAGGGGTTATTATCTCCCCCCCCCCCCCCCCCCCATACTGCATCCCTGGAGAAATGTAAATATCAAGATAATTATCTTTTCCCCTTTTCCATCTCTTGAGAGATGGAACTATGACACTTTCTTCGAGGGCTGTACTTCTCGCGTACAGTGGCTGATAATTCTGGCAGAGAATAGAAACTATTGAATCTGTGATAATAGTCCGCTGACCCCGTATCAGCAAAATGGCGTGCGGACAAAGGGGTGAGGATAAACAGATGAACACCAGTTGAGTGAGGCTGAGAGAGGGGATGGAGACGGCCCAGAATGAGATTGATTGATTGGTTGATTGATTGATTTTTATTACGCAAGGATGAGGATTTTACGCCAAAGCCTAATCTTACAATCTGTACTTGTCATGCATACATTATTTCAACACATGTCATTCATACTGACAATTTAACATAGCAAAACTGTAATCTAATTCTACAATGACAAGCAGACTATTTATAAACGTAATAATGATATGGTGGGTAGTCAAACAGAAGGAAAGAAAACAAACAAGCAAACAAACAAAAGCAGCGAGAGAGAGAGAGAGAGAGAGAGAAGAGAGAGAGAGAGAGAGAGAGAGAGAGAGAGAGAGAGAGAGAGAGAGAGAGAGAGAGAGAGAGAGAGAGAGAGAGAATGGTAGGTCGGGGGAGAAGAGGGATGGTAGACAGAGTGGGAGTGGGGATGAGCGATTTAATGAAGTAGGTTGCATGTTTAGACGGTGCATTCAAAGTGTGGTTTACAGAAGACTTTGCGAATGGACGTTAATGATTTTAATTGAATAATCAAACTATTGAGACATAAAACGTTTATGTAAATGTTCATTGAAAAGTTTTAATGTATTCGTATTTTGTAGACTCAGTGGAAGTAAGTTCCAGATATTTGGTCCATTTAATGTAAATGTTTATTGAAAAGTTTTAATGTATTCGTATTTTGTAGACTCAGTAGAAGTAAGTTCCAGATATTTGGTCCAGAGTAAGTTAGACTTGTTTTGTATTGGTCAATGCGTGGGTAGGGAAGGAATTTCTTCGAGCCAGAAGAGCTGTTCAATCTTGTAAAAAGGGCATTGATGTAACATAGCATAGTATCTGTCGAGATTGTAAACATAAATGATACCTTGATGAATTCCAACTGCTTACTCAGAGGAAGTTTGTTCAGCGGTTTTAGTTTTTAATCTGTTGCTAGAGGTACGGCTGGATGGAGTAGCTTTGTTGCACGTCAATGGAGAGAAATCAGCATATTTTGTGGACATTACTACTCCCGTCCCATACTGTTGAAACGTAATTGATACGTGACATCGTGTGTGCGTTGAAGAAAAGTTTAAGCACAGTACAGTTAACGAAAGCTTTAATTGAGATAACAGGACAAGTTTATATTTTTTGAGATTATCTTGCATACATTGTTGAGATGAATTTGCCACTTCAATTCTTTATCTATCATTACCCCTAAAACACGATGCTTATCTACCTGTTCGATAGAAGTGCCATTCAACGGAAGTTTTAGGCAAAGAGGAATCAATTGGTGCTTTTGGCAAACAGCTATAATCATAGATTTGGTTTTGGTTGGGTGTATGACCATTGGGTTTGAATGACACCGGTCTGACACGCCATTCAGACTTTCCTGGAGAGATGCTTCTTTTGTCTGTAGATCACTACCAATTGTTTGGAGTGACGAGTTATCAGCAAATATATCTGTCGTGACTTTTTCATCTGATATGGACATTGGTAAATCATTGATGAAGATGTAGAATAGGAGGGAGCCTAGTACTGAGCCTTGTGGGGCACAATGTCCGACAAAGTCTGAAGCGGAAATGGTAAATCATTGATGAAGATACAGAATAGGAGGGGGGCCTAGTACTGAGCCTTGTGGGACACCATGTCGGACAAAGTCTGAAGTGGATGTTTTGCTGTTAAGCACCACATACTGACTTCTATCTTTCAGATATGATTGGAACAATGAGACAGTCGAGCATGGTCCGAGTTGATAGACAGTTTCTTTAAAAAGAATGGAATGATCAACAAGATCAAACGCCTTTTTGAAGTCAAGAAAGACAAACCCTGTCATTTGTAATTGGTTCATATTTGAAAGCTATGAGTCGCACATTCGTGATAATGCTGTGTGTCAGGAATGATTACATCGGAATCCAGATTGGAGTGGGTGAAATAGCTTGTTTTCCTCCATGAACTGAAATGCATCTGCGTGTATGTCTCCTTCGAGGGGTTTGGATAGAATTGATAGTAAGGATCGTATAGGTCTGAAATGACTTGGATCTGACGAAAAATTTGATTTGGAAAGGGGAATCATTTTGGCATTTTTGAATGCTGAGAGAAAACATTAGTGTCAATGGATACATTATATATGTATGTAAGAGACTGAACAATATAAGGTAGAGCGAGTTTGAGAAGAAATGCGAATATGTTATCAGGACCCATGGATTTTCTTAAATTCTTAAATTGCGCTGTATGCAGTCTTACTTCATTGAGTTACTGGATCCAAGTCTTTGCAAAATGATATTAGGGAAGTCGGACATATATGTTTATTAGATGCCCTTATAGTCTGTGAAGCTTGAGTAAGGTTATCTAAAAAAGACAGAAAGTGTGTGTTAAATTTGTCTGGAGTGATATTTGTAGTTGAATTTTGTGAATCTGTACGCTTTTGTGTACAATAATGCTTATTGCCCTCCAGATGGGCGCTGTGGTTTTTGCATCCGTAATAATTTGACTCAAGTACTCTCTGTTGGATTTTCAACTTCACTTGAAACAAAGATTCTCTGCTCTTTGTATTCGTCAAACAGATTTGCTGCCTTGAGTTGGTCACGTAGAATCATCCCTTGCAGCAATTCTGGGCTCATCTGGGGATGCTTAACTCTCTTTTTTATGTAATGGTGCGTGTTTATTTATGATGGTGTTGAATGCTTGGTACCAGAATGATAGTGCATCATTGACGTGCATCGTTGACGTTGGAGTAATAATAAGTTAAGTGAAATTAGGAGATGCTTAAGTCATATAGGTATGCTGTTTCATTAAACTTTTGGAAAAAGCGGTATTAGATGGTCGTGTGACCTTTGGGTGGTAGTTTTGGAAGCCTGAAGGACCAAGTGCAGAAGACTGGACAATGGTCCTAATACCAGGATGTACCACTGAAACATCTAACATTGCAGATTTGTTGTGTTTGTGTATATCATCAATAAGAGTCGGGGTTTGAGAGGGGAAGGGAGAGGCAAGGGAGATGTTTTCGCGCGCGCGCACTCACACACACACACACACACACACACACACACACACACACACACACACACACACACACACACACACACACACACACACAATCTGGAACAAGAGGTTTAGATGGAATTGATGGAAGGATACTGAAAATTGCATCATCTGCTATCTCTGATACACTCACCTATATTTACAACTTGTGCATTGATAAAAACCAATTTCCTCTTATATTTAAACAAGCCAAAGTCATACCTTTGTACAAAAATGGTGATTCCACCAATCCGTCCAACTATAGACCTATTTCAATATTACCCATTTTGTCAAAACCACTTGAAAGACATATTCAAAGACAATTATGTTCTCACTTTAAGCATTATGATTTGATTCATGAAAATCAGTCAGGCTTTAGAGAAAATCACTCCTGCCATACGTCGCTTATACAGCTTACTGATTATTGCCTATCAAATATAAATAATAACGTATTTACTGGAATTCTTTTTGTCGACTTTGCTAAAGCCTTTGATGTTATAAACCATTCCCTTCTCATAAAAAAACTTGCATACTATAAGCTATCAAACCAGGCCATTGACTTCATTAGATCTTTTCTTACTGATCGTCAACAACTAGTTGAAATTTGTAGCAGACGGTCAGATTTACTCAATTTGGAATTTGGTGTCCCACAGGGATCAGTATTAGGACCTCTCCTATTCTCTATTTACATAAATGATTTGCCTTTATACATAGACTGTGATTGTGAAATGTTTGCTGATGACACTTCATTACAGTTTAGCAGTGATAATCCTATGATTCTAGTAAATAACCTTCAGAACAACATCGACAGATTGATTAAATGGACAGAAATGAACCACATGTCCCTGAATGCAAATAAAACGAAATGTATGTATGTGACTACACGGCAAAAAAGGCAGAAAATGAGGACCCCGTTCACAGCGCTATATGTCAATGACCAAAGGATTGAGGAGGTAACATCTCATAAAGTACTAGGGGCTATCATCGATAATGATTTAACGTGGTACGACCACATTACTGACCTTGGAAAACGTCTTTCTAAAAGGATTTATCAATTATCAAAAATAAAACATTTTCTGAATCTCCAGTCGAGGAAATTATTTTTTCATGCACATATTTTATCTCTCATTGATTATGCGTCTACGTTATGGGATAATTCTAGTGAAACAAATTTGAAACAAATCAATCGTTTACATAAGAGAGCTATAAAGCTGGTGCAATTAAAATCTAATTTCTTGACAGGTGATGACTATAAAAAGTTAGATATTCTTCCATTCAAAGACAGGCTCTTCTTCAATAAATGCTTATGCATGTATAAAGTAGTTAAGGGAATAGCTCCAAAGAAAATTATCCGAAACTTTGAAAATAATGAAAATAGACATGTTCACAAACTTTCGTTTCCTAGACCCCGTAACAATCTTTACAAATCTAGCTTCATATATTCTGGAGGAACGGCATGGAACAATTTATCTTCTACTTTAGAAACATGTCCTTCTAAACTACTGTTTAAAAAAGCACTGAAAAAATATTTGATGGACAAATTATAAAGTAATTTATGATTATCTATTTTGCTGCAGATCCCCCCCCCCCCTCTCTCTCTCTCTCTCTCTCTCTCTCTCTCTCTCTCTGCCTCTCTCTGTGTGTCTCTCTCTCTCTTTCTCTCTGACTGTCTGTCTGTCTGTCTGTTGGATTCTTTGTCAATGCTATTTGTCTCTCTGCTATCTGTCAGCCCCCCCCCCCTCTCTCTCTCTCTCTCTCTCTCTCTCTCTCTCTCTCTCTCTCTCTCTCTGTCTCTCTTTCTCTCTGACTGTCTGTCTGTCTGTCTATTGGATTCTTTGTCAATGCTATCTGTCTCTCTGCTATCTGTCAGCCCCTCCTCTCTCTCTCTCTCTCTCTCTCTCTCTCTCTCTCTCTCTCTCTCTCTCTCCCCTCTCTCTCCCTCTCTCTCTCTCTCTCAAATGTCTTTATTGCCATGTTTGACATGTTGTCCATTGTCCGTCACAATATTGATTAATGGTTGTTAATTGTTTCATTGTTTTCATTACATTGTATATTTCTGATTTATACGTATGTATTGCTTCGAGTTTCTGGTTTTTCACTATTGTGATTGATATTTATGCTTTTTTGTGAGGGCTGGATGAAAAAAAGCTGCAAAGCTTATTCTTTTAACCCTCAATAAAGATAATTTTGACTTGACTTGACTTCACACACACACACACACACACACACACACACACACACACACACACACACACACACACACACACACACACACACACACAGAGTCTTTATTTTAAAGGTAACAGACAAACACGATTTGTTTTCCATGTGGCCTATGTCCCTCCAGGGGCGAAGGATACTAAGACACAAAGTGTATTTGAAGTTCTTCTTCTTCCTCGTTCGCCATCCCGTCAGATGAGCAGCCCGGTGTCCTCGATGAAGGCTGCCGTCCGTCGCAGCTCCTCCAGGGTGCCGTACAGCTTGGCTTCCACTGCTGTCGGTGTTGGCCAGTACTTTCTCCTGGATGCTGCATACGTCGTACAGACTTGAAGGATGTGGTCAGTTGTCATTGGTCCCTCACCACAAGGGCACTCTCCACTCTGTCCAATGCCAAATTTTGTGTGCATGTGGTGGAGCAGGCGATTGTGTCCAGTCCTCAGGCGGAAGATCTTGACCTGTTCCCGTCGTCCCAGCAAATGGTATTTGTCTTCTGGGTTGTATTTGGGATGCAGGAGGCGCCATTATATTCCTTGTTGTGCCTTGATGATTGTCCTAATTTCATCGTATCTTCTTCTTCTTCTTCGTTCGCTCAGACAGGAACCCCAGATGCACTGATGAAGGCTGCCGTCCGGCGGAGGTCCTCCAGAGATCCGTAGAGTTTCTCCCTCATCAGGGCCCGGCACTCTTCCACCCTGGCGGGTCCTCAACGGTCGAGCACCATATCGAGATTCTCCAAGGTTGTCTGTCATGTGAGCGGGAATGCGTTGTGCTGCCGTTACGCCCCTGACAAGTCAGGACCAGCACATCCGACTTCGGCTCTTGCCATTTATCCCATGGCTGGGGTAAGGCTTGGAGCAGTGTCAGGGCGTGTCCACGCGCCGGTGGGCCTGCACACAGTTCCTTCCCTTCTCGGTGGGGACCTTACTCCTCCATCTGGACTTGTCTAGCCTGCGGCTTTCCTTGATTGGAGAGGCCGAGATCTAGTTTTAATATAGCGCCAGTCGTCCGCTCCCGTGCCGCGTTAGTCACAACAGAGGTTGCGTCCAACCTGCCCCATGTCCCCTGAGGAAACACCCACATTAACGTGGCGAGAAGGTGCGACTGCGGTTTTCACCCTTTCTTAATAGAAGAAAGGGATCTTCGCAGATCATTTCATCGTATGACACCAGGTTGTTGGCCTGCTCCTTCTGTGCACCGTCTTTTGCCAGAATGTCCGCTTTTTTCATTGCCTCTGATGCCACAGTGTGCTGGTACCCATTGTATCACCACTTTCTCCACTCTGGCACTCAGGGCAACAAGGGCTGAAGTGAGATGGTTCTGTTCTTTGCAGCGGGAGTTCTTGAGGGCTTGGAGCACGGACAGAGCGTCAGAGAACACCACCACCTGCCCCGTTGTTCTTTTGGAGTTCTGCAAGACTGTTGTGGCTGCCTCACAGAGGGCTTCTCGCTCAGCTCGGAAGTTGGTGGAGTATTTTCCTGTTGGAATTGCAATTTCTTCATCTCCGTCTTTGTATCGGAGGAAGATTCCAGCTCCACCATCCCTCGTTGCCTCTGTGGCGGAGCCATCTATGAAGACATGGGCCCAGTCTTCCTGGGGATACTGGTTGCAGATGTACTCCATGGCCAGAGCCTTCCTTTGGGTGTCTGACTGTATTCCTCTCTTCTCCACTCCGGGAATGCTGGTGACGACTGTTGGGAACACCTGCCTCTTCCAAGATGGGTGGGGTGACATTTGCCGGGATAGGCTTTGCTTCATGTTCCATCAAGACTGGAGTTTGTCTTTCAAGGCGTCTTGACTGGTGGATGAAGCTGCCTCTTTTCAACCGGCTCTTGGTGGATCTGCTCATTCTGTTGTTCATTGGATGGTTTTCAAGGCGTTTGAATTTTGCTGCTTGGATGAGGATCTTTGTGTCCCTTCTGTCCTCCAATGACTGTAGCCCAGTGGTCTCTTCCATCTTCAGGATTGGGGTGGATCTCATGGCGCCAGTTATGACACGCTGAGCTTGGTTCTGTATCTTATTGAGATGGTCGAGGTTAGACTTTGCAGCTGATGCCCATGCTGACGTCCCGTACTCAACTACAGGTCGGACTCTCCCTGTATAGAGCCTCTTCAGGATACGTTCGTCAGCCCCCCAGTCCGTCCCCGCAAGTTTCCTCATGATCGCCAGTCTCAACTTGGCCTTGCTACAGCATCTGGTGATCTGCTGTTTCCAAGTAAGCCTGCGGTCAAAGGTCACTCCCAGGTAGGTAGGTGTGGGTTCCTCTACAAGCCTTTGGTTGTTCAGTGTCAGCTTCGCCTCTTGCTTCTTGCTGGATAGGCTGAAGACTGTGTAGGTTGTTTTGCTTGAGTTGACAGAGACAAGCCATTCCTTGGTCCAGTCGCTGATCTTGTTGAGCTCAGTCTGGAGGCGTACCTGTGCTGTGGTGGTGTACTCTTCAGAGCACCAAAGCACCAGATCATCTGCGTAGATCGCTCCTCTGACCCCTTTTGGCAGTTCTCTGACGATGTCATCCATGAAGATGAGGAACAGCGTTGGCGAAAGGACTCCTCCTTGTGGTACTCCCTGTCTCAGCACCTTCTTCTTGCTTTTCTGGCCCTGAATCTTGACTCGGGCTTGGCGGCTGTGTAGGTACTGGCTGATCCAGGTGTACATCCTCCCAGACACACCACATTGCCGTAGTTTGAGCCTAAGTCCGTCCTTCCAGACTTTGTCGAACGCCTTCTCCATGTCAATCCAGACAGCAAGCGTGTTCTTCTTTTCTTGGAAAGCGTCCTCAATGCTTTGCGTGATGAATGTGATCTGGTCTTCTGTTGATCTGTGTTGGCGGAAGCCTGCCTGTTCAGGGCTCAGCAGCTGATGCTCCTCAAGGTGCCAGACAAGCCTTGTGTTGACAAGTCTCTCCATCAGCTTTCCTAAGCAGCTTGTAAGGCTGATGGGTCTGTAGCTGTCAGCCTTCGACTTGTCCTTTCCCTTTTTGTGAATGGGGATCATGTCTGCTTCCCTCCAACACTGTGGTACTGATCCTGTCTTCCAGCTGGAGTTAAAGATTTTTAGAAGGACTGCCTTGCTCTTCATCCCAAGATGCAGAATCATTTCATTTGTGATTCCGTCTTGTCCAGGTGACCTCTTCAGACTGAGGCTCTGCAACGCTTCTCCAGCTCTTTCTCTGTGAAAGCTGTGATCATGACTTCCTCTTGGGGCTCTTCCTCATGAAGTTCACCTTGGGCCCTGTGCACTGCAGCTCTATGTTCAGGAGGGACTTCCAGATTGCTGATGTTTTCATAGACGTCTATGAAGTGGTCTGCTGCTTTCTTTCCAGAGAGATAATTTCCATTCTCTTGTATTGTTATAGTAGTGTGACTTGTTGTTTCATTACAGAGGGTTCTAGCCAGTTTCCACAGCTTGCTGCCATCCCTGTCGAGATTTAGGCTTTCAGTTTTCTCTTGCCAGCTTTTTCTTGCAGCTTGTGCGCAGGACAGCTTGTATCTGGCAGTTACTTCTTTCAGCGCTATGTTATGCTCCAGTGATGGCTGCTTTTCTGCTCTGTCCCTGGCTTCTGTAACGACATCTTCCAGATTCTGGAGTTCCTCCGTCCAGTAGGGCTTGTAGTCTTTACGTGCTCCTCTTGGGATGGATTCTGTAGCAGCTTTCAAGACGGCCTTTGTGAAGTCTCGAACCATCTTGTTTGAGTCCTTCTGCCTGATGCTGATTGGCTTTGTGTATGTATCTGTGAGGGTCTCGAAGAGAGTCCAGTCCGCCTTTCTATAATTCCAGCGGGGAAAACATTTTGCTTGTGGACACTGTAAGTTGAGGTTGATAGAGAGTTTGACAGGCTTATGGTCACTTCCTCCAAGCTGGTTGAGGACTGTTCTTGTGGTCCTGACGAACAGGTCGTTGGTGGCGAACGCTAGATCTGGTGTTGATGTGGTCATCCAGCGTCTAGAGTACAAGGTGGGTTCATCATCTTCTTGGTTGATGAGATGAAGATGTGTGTCAATCTCCCAATCCTCAACTTCTTCGCCTCTCTTGTCCGTCTCCTCATAGCCCCATCTCTCTGAGTGACTGTTAAAATCACCCACCACCACGCAGTTGTTGTCTGGGATGTTCATGTATGTGAGGGAAAGATCACGATCTTGAGGGCAATAGGCATTGTAGATCCTGATGTTGCGTTCCTTAAGGACAATATCAACCCTTGGATCTCTGCCTGTTGATTGGTGTTAATCTTGAGTTCTTGTGCGGCGATGGAATTCCGCACCAAGATAAGCACCCTCCTTTGCTTCTTTCCTCACGGTCCAACCTGATGGTCTCGTAACCCCTCACTTGAAAGCGATGGTTTACGGTCAAATGTGTGTCTTGGACACATGCGATATTGATATTTTCTTGATGCATCCTTTCTGCTAAGCCAAGTTTCTTTTTATGCACCCCTTCTGCATTCCAGTGGAGAATGTTGAGCATTCTGGGTGGTACTGTTTGCTTGGCATCAGCAGGAGGATGAGGTCTCCTTCTTCGTCGCATTGGCATGCAGATTTTTTTGTCTGACCCACCGACCGCTTGGGGTGGGCCCCTTTGAGGCATAGGGCCCGGCTCCCGACCTCCCCGGCGGGTCTCCGAAGGTCGAGCGCCACATCGAAATTCTGGGGACTGCATCATCATGAAAGCGTAGATGCGTGGTATCGTGGTTTTAGTTTGCGCCAGTGGCCCGATACCTCCGTCTTCAGCTGGAGTTTTCTTTTGGGGCCTCACCCTTAGCTCAATGGCCCGTACGTCCTGCCCTGTGAGCACAGGGGGATTGTTTCTCCGAGGATCCCACCCCGGGCTAGAGGTTATACCGCGCCTCTTGACCGCATGATGAGCCCGTCATAGAACACATGGGTATTTCAGTGAGGACAACAGCGCCACCTGCTGACCCACCCCGTCCTGGTAGGAACATCGCCAGTTGGTCCGGGACTGCTTCGCAGCTAACCCCCATATCTGAGGGCCGTTCCCCTATCCGCCACCTTGGGACCCGCCGGGTTGGGGTGGTCGCCCCACTACTGAATTGGAAGCAGCCTGATCCCGCGCGCGCGCGCACACACACAACACACACACACACACACACACACACACAGTCTTTATTTTAAAGGTAACAGACAAACACGATTTGTTTTCCATGTGCCTATGTCCCTCCAGGGGCGAAGGATACTAAGACACAAAGTGTATTTGAAGTGTTACACTGTGCTATCGATCAGTCCTGATGGTTTATATGGAATATATGACGACCAAGTGAATATGTCGTGTGCAGAAGTCCAACGGAGAACGAGTGATAGTGGACATCTTCAGATATAATCCCATGTTGAGCTGTTCGTATTTTGTACCAGGTTTATCGCCCTCTGACTGTTTTAGGAATGTCATCGGCTGAATTTCCGGTCAGAAAACCTCACTAATTTCGGAATGATAAACTGAAGGCGAGTTTGAGCTGGCCTGCATACTTTATTTTTGTAGGAGTGAGGTATGCTTTTTCGGTAAACATGTACTTAGAGTGCGAAATTCATGGGCTGTTTGTACGCACTTTTTCGGGATGTTTCGGTTCGGAACGATGCAAAGACACGTAAAGACAACCCACTTTGACTTTCCTGTCCCACTTGTGGGTGCAAATAAGGATTACTTCACAATAGAATGTGCATTCCAATGTCCATTTTGTTGCGTCATCCAGTGGTAATGAATACTAACGACCAGCATTGGATGTGCATGCATATGCCTACTTGTGAAGTGAAATTAAATTATTTGCACCCACAAGGGAGCAGGTCAAATTTGGCAGTAAGGTTTTCGCCCTGCTTTGCAATGATCCGACGAAAACCCCGAAAAATGCCTAATCAGCCCCATGAATGCATCTGAGTACATGTTTACCTTTTTTGTTTGCTTTTGATGTTAGACGGTTTTGTGAATAATTTCTTGTGTCGGTTTAATTTTACTGTTGTCGCTAAGTGTCTTTAACAATGCATCTGAGGCAGTTTGGACGGAGTCGAATGATTCTACTTGTCCGCTATAGACCGAAGTCTGAATATTCGGATTGCAGTAATTCAGTCATCGAGTCAGTTTGCAGTTATATTAACTGATTGACTTGATGACTGGATCACTGAGTATAAGCTTTCAGTAGTTATGTTATCAACAAAAGGGCGTATGTGCTTGCATTAACGATTGTGCAAGTGTATGTGCTTGCAATATAGGCCTACATTAATACAGTGATTTTTTTTTCTGTATATCACAATGTCGCAGTGCGGTTTCATGGGCGCAGTATACATTGCACTTACATATTTTGTAATGTATGTCTTTGCATTTCAGACAGACTGTACACATGTGCATGCTTGCATTGTGCTCTGAGTGACAGTTACTGTGCATACTTTGTGTGTTGGTGTTGCAGATGTTCTGTGTAGGCCTACATGTTTGTACTTAGGCGAGATTTCCCAATATCATGTGCATGTCTAGATGTAGCTGTCATTGACTCTGACTCTGAGATTACAACTTCAGCACAACATTGTTGTGCTTTGTGCCTGACCTTGCCATACCCCTCTCCCACCCACCCACTCTTCCATTCTCTCTGTCTGTCTGTCTTAGTGTCTGTTTTTCTCGTTGGGTCGGACATAATTACTTGTCATCATGTCAGTCTGTTTTTCTCTTTGAGTCAGACATATTGCTAGTCATCAAAACGGACAACCTGGGTGATTTTCGTCAAGCTTATCTTTTATCTGTAAAATCTGGAGAATATTCCTTTTCAGAATCATTGGTATATGATCACAAGGATTGCGTGTGTGTTGTGTTACAGAATGATTGTTAATGCTTGAATCGGTTGGCTGCAGTGGCATGAGTGTGTGCTTGCATAGCAGAATGACAGTGTGTGTGTGTGTGTGTGTGTGTGTGTGTGTGTGTGTGTGTGTACTGGACTTTGCAAACCTACTGTGAATGTGTATACCACTGCCAGTATGATAAACACATCGTATAGTGTTACAAAAATGTTCTTGTTTGCTGCTTACATTGCAGATCAACTGATTCACTGAGTATACATGATTGTGTGACATGCATTGCACTTTTGCTGACTGACTGGAAATGAGTAACTTTGTTGATTCCAAATGACCCAATATGTGTGCATGTGTTTATATGCACCTGATCTTTATTACAGGCTGGTTGTGTGTGCAGAGGTGTGCTCTGTGGATCATCAGCTTACTTGTGCTACATGCATTCTGTATTGTGTGCATATGCAGTTGTGTAGATTGATTCTTCATTTATACATGCACATTGCCGATTAAACGACAATGATCATAGTCTAACAAAAAAATTATGCCCAAGTGCTACAGTATATCTTAATGCTACTAACTATATTTGCTAAAACTATATAGTGTAAAGACAGTATGCCTTCTCGTGTTGGCATTTATGTGTATAGATGCAATGTACACAGGCTTATGAATGACGCAGTATTATGATATTTTGGGAGAGACAAAAAAAAGGTAAATAGTCTGATCTAGAAAAGAAAAAACTCTTTGACTGCAGCTGGGCAACCACTCACACACTCATACAGGTGCACCCAAACTCGTGATTCACTCAGACATGCACACACACATGCACGCACACATGCTGCATGCATGCACATGTGCACACACACACACACACACACACACACACACACACACACACACACACACACACACACACACACACACATCACACACACACACACACACACACACACACACACACACACACACACACACACAGAGTCACACATAGCACATTTTTGATAATAACTTCTTGAAAAGAAATCACTGAGGTGATTCTTGCTCACTTTTGACTAGTTTTCGCTGTATCAAATTTCAAACTTATTTATTTAGTTTTGGTTGCAATTTAAATGTGTAGGCTTAAAGATACTTCAGCATTTCCAGAGTATGTTAATTACAAAGCCTAGATCTGTATGTCATCTGCTCCTGAATGCTGATATTAGTGATAATGTATGTTGTGTTTGTTTTTGCACATGGTGTCTTCAGATGATTGTCTGATGTGTTTCAGTTGTCAAAGGAAAGAGTCTGGATGTCATGTGAAGAAGGCCAGGAGACAGCCACCTTTTGATTGCTTCACTGTGATCTTTGTGCAGATTACTATATGTCTCTCCTGGTAAGGTACCTTTATCTGCATTTGGCATGTGTGTGTGTGTGTGTGTGTGTGTGTGTGTGTGTGTGTGTGTGTGTGTGTTGTGTGTGTACCTGCGTGCGCTTTTGTGTGTGAGTGTGTGTGTGTGTGTGTGTGTGTGTGTGTGTGTGTGTGTGTGTGTGTGTGTTTATGTGTATGTGTAACAGAGAGAGAGAGAGAGAGAGAGCTTGTGTACACATGCACACTAGTTGAAGTCAGCCATTGTACTGAATTGATTTGGCTGCAGCAAAAAAAAAAAAAAAAAAAAGTAAATAAAGAAAAGCGAACAGAAGTTTTAAATTTGTTGGTTTTTTTGTTGTATGTGCGCTGCAGTCAGTTCGTTTTGAACAGATGCAGACATTTAACACTTCAAGCTGCTTTCTGGCATTTAAACTGGTTCCTAGAACTTGTGCCATCAGTAGTATCTGGAATCCACATGATGAATTTTATAAAGCACTGTCTTTGAAGATATGTTCAATACTTCAAAGGAAGCCTCCCTTATATGGCATGAAGAGTTAGTCCTTTCCTGCCTCCTAAGACCCACATCTGTACTTTTTCATATAGCTGAGAGGTTGATCCTAATTTGTGTAGCATCGCCCAGCTTTTCAATATATAGCGGAGAGAAGTTTGTCCTCACCTGAACCCCGATCACGACTGACTTTTCATATATCTGCTAATCCATGTCTCCCAATGATTCAATGAATACTCAGATGATGGCCTAGTCAAAATGAAGCAAAACTTATACAAGTTAATTAATGTCAGTTTGTTTGAAATTATGTTCATTCCGAGATGTCATTGGATTTTTTTTGGGGGGATAAGTTGTTTTGTTTTTTTAATGTTTTAGAATAGAAAGTATTGTTTACATTATATCTTTAAGCCAAGATTAGAACTGGAGGAAAATTGTGCTTGCAGAATATATGAAGCAGACACTTGAAGCTGCATGTGATGTATGCGTTTTGAATTTTTTTTTAAAAGTTTGCACTTTTCTGAGCATCCCACCACACCACTTTTTTTTCCTTTTTTTTCTTTTGTTCTCGCTTAGGTGATCTTAATTTTTTGTATTTAGCATCTTCAGAATGACTATTTATTTTGGGCATTTTTCCCATTCATATTGTGGTTTTTAGTGAGTAAAAATAATAAAGAACATGATGGGGTAGTTTTTATTATATTTTCAAGCAAAATAAATGTTTTTTGTCCTTTTTTTAAGGGGGTGGGATGATCATATAGTTAGTTTGTGGATTTTTTCCCAGTTAGTTCCTTGATGCTGTCTCACTTTTTTCATTTTTATATGTTTCTTGTTTCTAGGGCATACTGTGCTTTTTAATTGTCATTTTTATTTTAGATTATTTCTTGTTGTGTTCATTGTCTCACTCTGTGCCTGCATCTGTCTCTCATTATCACTCCTTGCATTTGTCTGTTTCTGTCTCTGTCTCTCACTGTCCCCTTCTTCTCTCTTATATGTACACAGACACAGACAGACACACATACAGACGCACACAGACACACACAGACACACACACACACTCTCTCTCTCTTTCTCCCTCAGTCTGTCTGTCTGTCTCTTCTCTCCCCCCCCCCCTCTCTTTCTTTCTCTCTCTCTCTCTCTCTCTCTCTCTCTCTCTCTCTCTCTCTCTCTCTCTCTCTCTCTCTTTCTCTCTGTCTGATGTGTGCACCACCCTGCTTTTCAATGTAAGTTTTTGTTTCTTTTTGTGTATATTCATTCACTGATAGCCGAGAAAGTGGCCTCATATTTATCGGCATTGTTCCTAGAGCACAGAAACTTTGATAAGTGGCTAGGAGAAAGGGGGATGGGGATGAGGAAGGAGGGAGGGGGATCGGAGCTGAGATATTTGCATCCTTTCTTTTCTGTGAATTTTCCTGAACCATACGTGATAGGGAGGGGGGCTGGGGTGGAGAAATGATAATGTACACAATGTTGGATACATCTCTTTTTTTTTATGAGATAATTCATGTCATGGCTGTGGGATGGACTCATGGAGTTCTATGAATTGCATACCTGTGATGTGTTCAGATACAGTTGGTTTATGTTTTCAGGGAAAAGAAATAGGGGGAAGGGGGTAATGTCTGTAATACTCATGATCTCTTTTGGGTGCTGCACAGTGACTTATCCCAACTGTGTACTTTTTGTCCTCCCAGTTCCTATAGAACGGGGAGTACTTTACAATGAGAATGAAGAAATGCTGTCTGTGTGTCTGTCTTTCTGTGTGTCTGTGTTACTAACAGCTATAACGGACCCAAACAGTTTTTCTTCTTTATGGAATATCTCAGAAAGTACTTCTATTCAAGATAAACTGGGAGTATGTTTATATGCTTTCTATTCAAGATAAACTGGGAGTATGTTTATATGCTTTGCATCTTGCATTGAAGATAATCTCACATTCTAAGAAGAGGGACTTTCTGGTTCTGTCAGATTCACTGTCAGCGTTGGAGGCCATAGCTGGCCGCAACCTTCAGCACCCAGAACTTTTACACTTTTTTGAACTTTTGACCAAGTTCTTCTTCTTCTTCTTCGTTCGCTCAGACAGGAACCCCAGATGCACTGATGAAGGCTGCCGTCCGGCGGAGGTCCTCCAGAGATCCGTAGAGTTTCTCCCTCATCGGTTGGTCAGCAGGCCAGGTCTCTGCTCTCAGGTCATGGTGAGTTGGACAGTCTTGTAGGAAGTGTTCCACTGTCATTGGGGCTGTACCGCAGGGGCACACTGCAGATTCGCCAATGCAGAACCTTGTGAACATGTGATGGTGTAGCCTGGAGTGGCCCGTCCTCAGCCTCACAATGTTCACTTGGTCTGGTCTGGGTAGGAGGTGGTAGGGATCTGTCTGGTTATATTCTGGATGTAGCTGAAGCCATCTTTTCCTCTGCTTCTCCTTGATGATCGTCTTGGCCTCTTCATAGGAGATTTCCTGTTCCTCTTGTGGCTGCTGTCCTCCTTCCTTCGCCAGTCGGTCTGCTTCCTCATTGCCTGCTATGTTGCAGTGTGAAGGTATCCACTGGATGACAGTTAGTTCAGTGGCCTGTTGCAGTCTAGCAAGGGCAGAGACAAGGGGGTTGAGGTCCTTGTTCTTTGGGTTCTGTACAGCCTGAAGTACTGACAGTGCATCAGAGAAGATGACGATTTTGGGATGTATGGCCTCTCTATTTGCGCACAGTGTCTCCGCTGCTGTCTGCAATGCGTCTGCCTCAGCTTTGTAGTTCGTGGAGAATTTGCCAGTGGGGATGGCTTGTCGGACGTGAGTTCCATTCTTCAAGGTTAGGAATATTCCTCCACCTCCATTTCTGTAGCCTCCTCTGCTGAGCCGTCTGTGTATGCGTACGTCCACAGCTCCTTGGGTTAAGCCTGTTCTATATGGTCTAGAGCTAGTGCTTTCTTCTCTGGTTCTGATTGTGTGCCCTTTGAGAGAATGCCTGGGATTGTCTCTCTGACTTCCGGAAACTGGTCCCTTCTCCAAGCGGGTACAGAGCTGTGAGTTGGGATCTGCTTGTTCCCTTGCTGTAGCAGTTCAGGGTCCTGCCTCTCGAGTCTACGAGCGTTGTGCACAAAACTGCTGCGCTTCAGTCTGCACTTGGTTGGCTCTGACATTCTTTTGTTCATGGGGTGATTCTTCATCCTCTTGAATTTGGCAGCTTGGGTGAGGATTATGGCATCTCTCCTGCTTTCAAGGCTTTGAAGACCTGTCAGAGTTTCCATGGCTTGGATCGGGGTTGATTTGAGAGCGCCGGTGATGATCCTGGACGCCTGGTTCTGGACCTTGGCAACTTTGTCTAGGTTGGTCTTGGCTGCTGTCCCCCAGGCAGCTGTACCATATTCTAGGACAGGTCTAACTCGTCCGAGGTACAGTTTCTTCTGGATGTTGTGGTCGGCTCCCCAGGAAGTTCCTGATAACTTCTTCATCAATGCCAAACGTAGCCTGGCTCTTTCTGTGCACTTGTTGATCTGGTGTCTCCAAGTCATCCTGGGTCAAATGTGACTCCTAAGTAAGTGGGTGACTTATCCTGTGGGAGGACGTGACCATTCACCTGGAGGCGTGCACTCTGTTCTTTTGTAGCCAGGCTGAAGATGGTGTATGTGGTTTTTCTGGCATTGATGGTTACGAGCCACTTTTTTGTCCATGTCTCGACTTCCTCAGGCTTCCTGGATCCTTACAGTGGCTGTTGTTATGTACTGCTCAGAGCACCAGATGGCAAGATCGTCTGCGTAGATTGCACCATGGATCCATGCAGGGATGTCATCAAGGATGTCGTTCATGAAGATGATGAAAAGCGTAGGGGAGAGAACTCCACCCTGTGGAACGCCTTCCTTCATGATCTTCTGTCTGCTTTGGTGCCTTCTGTTCTGTACCCGGGCTTTTCTGTTGTCAGGTATTGGCTGATCCATTTGAACATGAGACCTGAGATACCGTACTTGTGCATCTTCAGCTTCAGCCCATTCTTCCACACTTTATCAAAGGCCTTTTCCAGGTCGATCCAGACTGTAATGGTATGCTTCTTGTCTTGTAGTGCATCCTCCATTTCTTGCGCAATGTAAGCGACCTGGTCTTCAGTGGATCGGTGTTGCCTGAATCCTGCCTGCTTGTCAGAGATGATCTCTTTCTTCTCCAGGTACCATGTCAGCCTATTGTTGACTAGCCTTTCCATGAGCTTCCCTACGCAGCTGGTCAGACTAATGGGTCTGAAGCTGTCTGCCTTGGTCTTGTCTTTTCCTTTCTTGTGAATCGGGATCATGGTAGCATCTCTCCATGCCTGAGGTACTGATGCATTTTTCCAGCTGGTGTTGAAGATATAGAAGGGTTTTCTTTGCTGATGGTCCCAAGTGTTGTAGCATCTCATTTGTAATGCCATCAGGTCCTGGTGATTTCTCTTTAATAATAATAATAATAATAATAATGGGGATTTATATAGCGCCTTCCACGGCACAAGGCGCTTTACAAAGGCAGAAAAAATACAATTGCTAAATGTAAAGAAAAAGCATTGAAAAACGGCTCAGAAATGAAAAACAAAGGCTCTCTCCCATTATCTCCCACGCGCACACACACTCTCACGCACAGACACACAATACACAACAGCCGCAACAAGCACAAACTACTAAGCGATCCACAGAAGCAACAAGAGTCAATCAACTATCTGGTAATGACTGTCTTCTTAGTATTGTTTGAAAAGGTGGGTTTTCAGGGAGGTTTTGAAGGAAGAAAAGGTTTGAGAATGTCTTAAGTCATAGGGGAGTTTATTCCAGAGTTTGGGAGCTGCGTATGAGAAAGCTCGTTCGCCATGCTGTTTACGATGGGGACGGTAACTGGGAAAGCGGAAGGTCCTGGTGTCGGTGGAGGAGCGGAGCGTTCGTGATGGGACATATACTTGAAGGAGATCGGAAAGATAGGCAGGGGCATCGCCAGTGAAAATCTTGAAGCAGAGACAACAACATTTGTATTTAATTCTTTCTTCAACGGGAGCCAGTGCAACTTTTTCAGGAGAGGGCTGCAGGGTTGGGTCCTAGGAGATTTGCAAATGAGACGGGCTGCAGAGTTCTGTACACGTTGGAGGGGTTGGATGACAGTTGAGGGACAGCCAAGGAGAACACAGTTGCAGTAATCTAGCCTTGAAAGGATGTATGATGAAACGAGAGTTTTTGTGGCGTCTTCAGTGAGATAGGGTCGAATAGCAGCAATTCGTTTAAGTTCCATGTAAGCTAACTGACAAGTTTTTGTGACATGCTGTTTCATTGAGAGGTCACTATCAAGGAGAACACCAAGGTCACGAACAGTGTTTGAAAATTCAATAGTGCTGGAACCTAATGTCAAAGAAGAAGGGATCGGATCAGGGCCATGATGTGACCGCTTTGAAAAACGGATGGCTTCAGTCTTCTCACAGTTTAATTTAAGCTTATTTGCTGACATCCAGGTCTCGATATCAGAAGTACAAGATTGAAGAGTAGAAACAAGGGGTGAGTAGTCATCGATGACAGAGGAATGGAGCAGCTGAGTATCATCCGCAAACATTTCGTGTGAAACGGAATGGCCGTGGATGACAGACAATGGAGTGGTGTACAAAATAAAGAGGACAGGTCCCAGCACGGATCCCTGAGGCACGCCAAACTGGAGGTTAGATTCATCAGAGCGGTGATCACCCACTTGAATAAACTGTTTCCTGTCTAGAAGATAAGAACGAAACCAATTTAAAGCTGTTTCCCTGATGCCACATGTGTATTTCAAACGAGAGAGAAGGATTTCATGGTCTATGGTGTCAAAGGCTGCCGAAAGATCTAGCAAAAGAAGGACAGAAATTTTGTTTTCGTCTGAGGAATTTAGAATATCATTGAGAATGCGAAGGATGGTGGTCTCCGTGCTGTGCCCAGGGCGATAGGCTGACTGATGTGGTGTGAGGAGGTTGTTTGAGGCCAGATGGTCAGAGAGCTGTTGAAGAATGACTTTCTCAAGAATTTTGGATAGGAAAGGAAGATTTGAGATGGGTCTGTAATTTTTAAGAACGTTGGGATCAAGACTGCTTTTCTTGAGTAGAGGTTTAACAAGGGCGGTCTTAAAGTCAGTGGGAACTGTGCCAGAAGACAGAGACTCGTTAAGAATTTTGGTGATGGTAGGAAGGAGAGAGTCAAGGTGTTCAAAGAGGAGTGGGGTGGGAATGGGGTCAAGGTCACAGGATGTTTTCGCAGACTGTGTGATGATTTTACGAACAGTCTGCTCGGACACTGGCAAGAACTCACAGAGTGTGGTACCGTTAAAAACAACAGACTGATCTGAAGTATCTGAGGATGGGGAGAAAGCGTTTCGAATTGTTTGAATTTTGTGGGCGAAAAACTGAGAAAACAAACCAGGAAGCTGTGACGGCTCATTAGTGGACGGCATTACAACACTTGCAGCATTACCCAACATGCTAGTGACAGTTCTAAACAGTTCTTTACACGAGGATGCTGCTGCAACTTTGGAAGAATAAAAAGCGGTTTTGGCTTGATGGACAAACTGTACGACTTTCTGTTTGGCAGCATCGTAAATTTGCTTGTGTATTGTCAGTCTAGATGATACCCAGCGCCGCTCGGCTCGACGTCGCTCGCGTTTCAATATTCGCAGCTCAGGTGCAATTGAGTTGTACCACGGAGCCGGACGACGCCAGTGTACCGTCCGCTGACATACAGGCGCATGCTTATCCAAAACTTTTCTAAGACCAATGTTCAAATCAGTAAGTGTTACGTCAGGCGTGATAATGTTAGCGATGTCATGAGAAAAATCAGCAGGGTCAATCTTATGAATGGCACGAACACATTTGAATTGGGGTGCCGACTTTTGCTTTGGAACACTGAGATGGCACACTAGACTATAGTGATCAGACATCAAATTATAACAACACTTAGCAGAGTGCAAAAGACCATCAGTGTCACGAAAAATCACAAGATCAAGAATGTGACCACTTGCTGGATAAGTGGGTTCATCGATGGCCTGAGAAAGGCCACACGTCTCTAAGAGTTTCTGAAACCTCCTAGCTCTGGGATCACTCGAGTCGTCGTAGTGAACATTAAAGTCACCGATGATCAGAAGATCGCCGTCACGCGTGGCGGCAAAGTCAAGGAAATCAGGGAACTCTTCGTAGAATCTTGAATCAAGCAGTTTGTTCCTTTTACTGGGCGGGGTCCGATACACACACAGCAGACGGATTCGCTGATTTTGCAAAGTCAGAAGTAGCTCAGCCACTTCAAAAGTGGTGTGGGAGAAGGGGAAGGTCGAATTGACGTGGGCGTAAGACACGAGACACTCTTTGATGATCAGCATGATCCCACCACCACTCTTGGCAGTGGCACCAAGTTCACGGGGAAATTGTAGAGTTTATAACCCGGGGGTGTCAAATCAGCACATTTACTCTCATCACCTGACTCCCGAACCCCACGTTTCTGACACTATCATAATGTCCACGTCGTAATCGGTCATGAAGTCTGCATCTGCTTTATCCCTTTCCTTCAGTTCTTTTCTGAGAAGAGTTCTTTCATCACTTCTTCCTCTGTGTCCATGTCTTTGTAGTGTTTCTGTTGTTCCAACACTTCCTTCTCTATCTTTTGGGACTTTGATGTCACTGATCCTTTCGAAGCTGCTTATGAGGTGGTCTGCAGCCTGCTTTCCAGTGAGGGTCCCTCCGTTGTCTTCTAGAACGATTGGTGAAGTTGACATTCTTTCATCGTTCATGCTTTGGCAAGTTTCCACAGTCTTGCTCCATCCTTCTCCAAATTGAGATTTTTTGTTTTCCTTTTCCAGTTGGTT
>CM031620.1:30996058-31048558 GCA_018398815.1 Conus ventricosus
TTTTATTTTAGATATACCAGTATCCAAAATCGGGAGTGAAAGGCTTGGTGTGTGTTCCTTTTAATTTAATTTTTTTTTTTTATAGATATATCCACAGTTGGGATTGAAAGGCTTGGTGTATGCTCTTTTTCTTTTCTTTTCTTTTCCTCTTTTTAAGAGAGTTTCCTTCCTTGTTTCTTTTTTTGAGGACAGTACTTTTTTTTTTTTCTTTCAAAGTGGTGACATGCTTTCGAGGGTGTGGTACCGATTCGCCTATTCCCATTTCGCCTATCCACAATTTCCATCACTTTTCCCGGTACCAAAAATAGAGTGGCGCGTGGTGTCATTTCGCCAATGCATCGAGTGTCAAATCGCCTACTCAGAGTTCAGAACGTGTGTTCCGATGAGATTGTTGAGTGTAGTTCAGAAATTGTGTTCCGAACTTCATGAATGTTTGTGAGCTGTTATTAACTGCGAATTCTCAAACTTGACTGTTAGTGGTTGCCGACCAGTTGTTTGCTGAGGTATGGCTTACTAAGCCAACGTGGAGGAAAACTTTTAGCGTATGAAGGACATCTCTACCGGCTGAATCGAAAAATGGACGACAAAGTCTACTGGAAGTGCAGAAATGATAACTGCAATGTTACTGATAGACAAATAGCAAATAGGCAACTACAGTAAAACCTGTCACTGGTGGCAACTTGTGAGTTAAGATCTCCTGTCAATTAAGACCTCATTTTCATAAACGTCTTGCCACTTAAGACCTCTGTCAGTTAAGACACAATTTTGGTGATGTGTCCAAGGTCGTTATTGACAGGTTTTACTGTCACAAACAGAAATAAACGCGAAGATGGTTAGAAGAATGCAGCATTTATTCTGCATGTTTCAGCGCCCTGCCGCTCACCATTACCCATCAGATCAGGCTCAAGTCGACGCCTTCAAGCTGTTTTACGGGGGTAGGGAGGGTTCCTAGGCGAAACGGCACCTCCCGGAAAAAGGCCGTAGTGGATAGGCGAAATAGGAATAGGCGAAATAGGATTAGGCGAAATAGGAATAGGCGAAATGGGAATAGGCGAATCGGGATGTCCCCCTTTCGAGGGCCTGTGTAATCACAATTGACTGTGATAAAAAAAATTGAAATTGAAACAGAGCAACACTCCCAGAGACCACATTTATACAATTGATTAAGCTTGCTGTGTCGGTGTGCTCCTGCCATTTGAGCCTCTGGCAGCCCAGGAAAGGAGCTAGGCGTGGCTGAAAAAATCCAGCAGTGAATCTGTTAGGGTTTAGACCTGCCTCCTTCAAATTGCCGGTCTGTGTCTCTGAATGTGGCAGCTGTGGAAAGTGG
This sequence comes from Conus ventricosus, assembly GCA_018398815.1. Taxonomy (NCBI): domain Eukaryota; kingdom Metazoa; phylum Mollusca; class Gastropoda; order Neogastropoda; family Conidae; genus Conus; species Conus ventricosus. The sequence goes on from CM031620.1 coordinate 30,997,386, forward strand.
TCCGTACAGAGTGAGAGTGAAAGGAAACCGGTGTACCTTGAAAGGACCAACAGTGATTAATTGGGGGAAAAAAAGGAAGCCTTGTGTCAAGAGGTGAATATACCTGGTGCTGTCAGACCACCCGTGTAATATAATGATTAGCATGATGGTGTAGGAGGTTGTGATAGTCTGATTAGAGGCACATTAAGGGATTTTGAGGCTCTGACTGGTGCCTACCCAGCATTGAGTGTTCTGCCGGCTGAAATTGGAAACCATAACTATGCAGTCACATTACGTTCTCTTAAACACTGCAGATGTCTGTATCTCTCAAGCCTGGATGATCAAGATCAAGATCAATCTGGAAATTGTTTATTAGCTAATGAATTAACGAAGGAAATTATGTTGGTTTTTGCCTTGTTCCAAGTACAGACAGCATGCACAGGGAGTTTGGCAAAGGAAATCAACACAAACATAAGTAATGCACGGAAGTAACAGGGGTTTGCAAAGGGGTAAGATTTATATTATGACAAGAAATGTAGAGTACAGTCCTACTATGTAGTCTCATGCCAGAATGGAACTTCATAACATCAGCTTCATCATCCTCGTTGATTGTCATAGACAGTCTCTATCTCTGTGGTCCTTCATGCCTTGTATTTGTGGTGATCTTGAATTCAATAACCTCTGTGCATCTATGCTGTTGGTGAGTTCATTTTCCAGTGCTGGCAAGAACACAGAGACTATTATTGGATCCAGAAACTTTCAGAGGGTTTTCAAAGTCCTACTTTGTTAAATATGCTCTTTCGTACATAATCCTGTACACATTTACAGATCAAAATTACATCTTTTCAGAATATATGTAACATGACTTTGTATTTGCCCTGTGGATGAAAACATACTGTTCTTACATTTGTTGCGTACAGGAATTGTACTGCTGTTTCAAATACCTTGAATTCTCTTTTTTTTTTTTCTTCTATAAAACATGTTTTCTTGGACGTTTTCCAATGTTTGAATTTAAACTTTACTTGTTTTGTTTTTGAAGTGTCATTTGACCAAAAGAAAGGGACACAGAAATATGTTATGGACATTCTTTCCAATAAGCTTTTTTAACTTGGAGTTTTTGTTACATTGTTTGTTCCTTTGAATCTTCCAGCACTGCGCGTGTTCCAAGTCTCACATCTCCGAGTCTCCGCCCGCCCACAAGCCCTACACTCGCAATGCAGCATCCTCTTTGGTGGGTGACCCTTCACGCACTGTCTGCAGAGCAGCTGCTTTTCAAGGAAGGCAAGACGGGTCACGCAGAGTAGGCTCTGCTGAAGGTGGAGTTCCAGTTTGACCTCCTATATGACCCTAGAGTGCCTGTAACCGATGCTCTGACGTGACCTGCACTACTAGTCACAGATTCTGAGTAGTTGTTTTGCTGACCCTTGAAACGCTGCTCTTCTGCAGACTTTGTTGGTTTGTTAACAGCACTTGTGTCGTGCCTTCACCAGTTCCCTGCCCCCCTGGTTATTCCTCCAGCATGAGTGTCTTCAGAAAGATTTGTTTTGTTCTTATTCCTAACATGTTTAATGTAATCAGTGTTTGTTTTTAACCTTTTAACTACCAAGTTTTGTTTTTATACAACATTTCTGCAGCTACCAAGTTCACGTGTTTCAGGATCAATCGAACAAACTTTAATTGAACTTTTGAAACTCCTTCCTTTTTTTGATTCATTTTAAAAACTTTTTTTTATTATCAAGCAAAAAGTTTAGGTCTCACCTTTGCCAAATTTTGTGTAAAAATCTAGCAACGGATATAGACTGCTGTGCATGTGTCCATTTTTTTGTTTTGGTCATGTTTATAGCTGACCCTTAAAGTCATATACCAGAAACTCTCGGTAATCCAGGAGGCCACCAGCCGATTTTCTGGCCCTCTTGACCCCTGCCCTTGTAGTGTGAAGCAAATGCGAACACTTAAGTGCATCTACGCAGACTTCTGTGCTATTGTTAACAATTCTGCGGAGCCAGGGCTGCTAAATTGTACACAGTAACAAAACTGTCGTGTTGGATGGACTCTTTCCTGTCACTGTCACTCATAGTCATTCTCAGCATGAGCTGAAAGATTTTTAAATATTTTTTTTCGTAAAAAGACTCCTTGGAAATCAATTGAAACACTTTGCCAAGTGTGGGCACTTTGAGATTTACGTTCTATTGACCGGAAGTGTTTCAGGACCATGGGCACTTTGCAAAGTGTGGGCACTTTAACATCAGAGCTGTTCACAAATGGTTATTTAATGCTCAAAGCTTCCTAAATACGTCACATGAGAACAAGTGTGGAGTTACCTTTGACAGGAGCAGTAGAGGGGATCTGCAGTGAAGTTGAATATGGTGCAATAAGGCAGAATAGTTGTCAGAGGGGTAATTACAGTTCAGTGCAGTTTACCCCAAAACAGATTGATCATGCTCAGTTGACACAGATGCGTTGGTTGGTTCCCACACCGTTATCTGGTTGACCTGAAAAGAACACTTCAGGCACTGAAGTATCAGTTAAAGATACTGGATTGTAATGGTATTAAAAAGTGTTGCCTTCATATTGTGTTTTGTTTGTTCCATTTGTTTTTTTTTAATACTATTACTGTCATTGGTTTCATTTGGTGAAAGATGAACATGACTGCAGCCTGAATTTTCCCTGTTTTTGCAATGAATTGATCATTTTGTTCACATTTTTAGTGTGTGGGTGTGTGAATGTGCTTGGCTGTATGTGGGTTCGGAGAGGGAGATAAACAAGACAAGGGAGTTGCTGGTGTATGTGGTGTGCAATGTATTTCATGGACTTTTTTTCCAGGATGGTGGACTAGGAAAAATAAGTAAGGTAACTGACCCACCGTAAGTGTATAAGCACACACACATTCACACACACACACGCACATGCACACACACACACACACACACACACACACACACGCACACTCACACACACACACACACACACACACACACACACACACACACACACACACACACACACACACACACACACTATCTCTCACAACATACACATACTATCTCTCACAACATACACACACACATACACACAATGAGACAGTTCCCATACAGCTTCAATATGTGTGCACACTCTGTATGTGTGCATTCTGGCATGTGCATATGTACTCATGTGCGTGCACACACATTCATACAAATGCAAGTAGGCAGGCAGGCAGGCTCACGTGCATGCAAGCCCACAAGCAAGTGCACAGGCACACGCATGCACACACACACACACACATACACGCACACGCACACACACACAGCAAACACACACACACACACACACACACACACACACACACACACACACACACACACACACACACTCACACACACACACACAACAGATTAAAAGAACACAGGGAGTAACAGGAGATTCATAATAATGGTCTCTGTGCCGCAATCGCATCTGTGTTAAAGGCTTGTTTGTGTGTGCTAGCATTCATGCGCATGTATGTATGTATCTGGAATTGTGTTTGTGTTTGTATGTGTGTGGTAGAGAGAGAGAGAGAGAGAGAATCGGCCCTTAAAGTATTCTGTTGCCTTGAAAAAGAATATTATTCACATGTGTGTTTCCAACACATAACATCACATGGCACACTTGTATTTTTAAAAAATCGATTTTTGTGTGTGTTTGGTCAGTTTTAACAGTTGACTGTTTAGTGTTACAACAAAATCAATATTCAGGACAAAATTGATAATAAAAGAAAAATTACTGTATCACCAGACAAAAGAACAAACAAATCACAAAACAAACACTACGGTTTTTTTGACCGCTTTGGTCTTCTTTATGCAAGACAGGCAACATTCAAGACAATGAAAATGAAGCACGAATAGTCAGTCACATATCTCCTTAAATTGGGTGCAAAATGGACAGGCCGGGAATACTAATTTCTGCCTGCAGTCACCTCACTTTGAAGCCAGTATTTAGAAAATGCCTGTAGATACTTTTTTCATACATGTGCTCTTCACTGGTCCACTAACCGACTTAGATCTATAGCTGAAGGCACTGTTGAGTGACCTGTTTTAACCATGTAGAAAAGGAACCCTGTTGTGGATTGATCATGTGCTTCCATCTCCTTAGTCACATAAAAAGAGTGGCAAATAGTGTCCATTTTGGCTTGTCTGTTCAAAATTCGACATGATGGTTAAAAATAAACAACAGCAACAACAACAAAAACAGATGGAGTTCACGAGCCTGGACCTCTTGCCAGAGTCATTTTAAGCTGATGATGCCTGACTTAAAACTAGTGGCTTGCACCCAGCATGGAAAGAGCTTGCCCAAAGCGAGAGAGAGAGCGTGTGACAGGGCACTGAATGGTCACGACTTCCTGTGGATCCCATTTCTTCCAATTTCTCTCCATTTGTTCATGCTGCGCAAACAGCATTGTCAGTAAACTAATGGGGCATCAAATTTGTCTGCATCATGTTTTTAGAGTTTTATTTATTGATTTATTATTTGCTTTGTCGTCTTCTTGCCCCCGTAATGGCATTACTGCCATGCTGCCACACCCATCATGGGCTGGAGCTTCATCAGAGACAAGTTTTTTCATTCAGATTTTTCAACTTGATTGTCTACTATCCTGAATTGTTGGGTGTGTTAAGGGTCCAGTTAGGAGATTGAAACCACATAGTCGTGAGTGTGTTTGGGATTCCACTCGGAAGACTGAAACTACAGTCGTGAGTGTGTTTGGGGCTCAGCTAGGAAGACTGGAACCCACACAGTCAGATTTCATTCGTTTTATGGATGCCTCTCTGACGGTGTTGGTCAAACTGACTGACTAACATTGCAGGTGGACCTTGGACCTGGTTGATGCCAGGATACATTTTGAAAGGAAGTTCTCTCATACACTCTCAGACCAAAATCCCAGTGGCATCATCCTCAAAAAAATTGATAAAATTCTGGATCATGTTTTGACTGTAAAATGTTGCATAATTGACCTGTGTTGCATTCTGTAGTAGCGGTGGGCTTGGGGAATATCTCAGTTTTTGTTTGTTTTTCTTTTGGTGGGCTGAGTTGTCTAAAAATCAGTTAACTATTCTTGAATAGCAACACAGCATATTGGCAAGTGTTATAGGGTCAAAAGAAGCATTTTGGACAGGATAATTACATGAACAAACATCACATACCAGATTAGTTACAGCAGTGCTGCACTGTCGTCATATTGTTAGGCCAGTGTGTTAATTATGTTAATCGTTTTTTTTTTTTTCCATTTTAATCATGTGTATTCATCAGTGTCAGTACAGCCCAAGGATTATCTGACAAAGAACTGGTGTGGGATCTGTGTGTGTGTGTGTGTGTGTGTGTGTGTGTGTGTGTGTGTGTGTGTGTGTGTGTGTGTTTTAAAAATCTCAGTCAGCCTGATCAGTTGCATTTAAAGAGTAACCTCCCATTCCTTTTTTTTCTTCATAATCTGCATGTGGGTACAACATGTTTGTTTCTTCTCTTTTTTACTTTTGAAATGTAAGTTAAAAAAAAACCTGCTTGATCTGAAGTTTCTGTTATTGTGTTACATCTCATCTTGCATAGTCTTCAGGGAACACCAAACAGAAATAAATGGAAGACTTACATTTCAGTTATCTTCTTGACGACTGTCGGGTTCACTGTCCCCAACACACCTCTGCCTTTTGCCTAGCCTGCTAAAAGAAGAGTAAAAGCTCAAAAAACACACATCTGCCTTTTGCCTACCCTGCTAAAAGAAGAGTAAAAGCTCAAAAAACACACATCTGCCTTTTGCCTAGCCTGCTAAAAGAAGAGTAAAAGCTCAAAAAACATTCATCCAGGCTAAACAGAATTGATGGATTGTACTTCAGAGACTGGAGTGTTCACAGGCCCGTGAGCTTGTTCCTTTTCTAGGGGCACTGCTTTTAGCTGAAAGTGGCATCTTGTTCTGAGAGGGATTTGATGTTTCACTTTCGGTCTTGAAATGCACATAAGAATTTAAGAGTTGTGCGTCTGGTTTTCTTTTATCCACTAACATTGTCGGATCTTTTGATATCGAGGGATTGATAGTTACCTTCATTTTCCTATAATGGTTAGTTGCTCGGCTAATAGCCAGGTATCAGTCAGTCATTGATTGATATACTGTTTTTTAATCAGTCAGTATTGTCTTGTCTAGTGTAATGTCAGCATGAGTAGAATTACATTGAAGAACGATGGAAAGAAGAATGGTGAGTATTGGCACCTTGGTGAGAGCCTTGACCAGAAGGTGGTGTGCTTGTGGGTGCAGTACAAGGTGACGGTGACAATGAGCGCTGATGGGTCATCCGGCACCGAGGTGGTCAAGATGCAGTTCGATATTCTGGCCTCCGCCTACACACTCCATGCTGTTGTAGGTAAGGCTCCGCAGGGGTGTCCTCCCGTCCGCTTGGCTTACAGGGTTGTGGAATGTTCTGTGTGTGTGTGTTGTTATGATTACCGAACATTCGTACCAGTGGACTATAAACAATATCTTCCGGTGCACAATCAATTAGTATTATCTCCCTGGACGTAACTAGGAGACCAGAACTTGGAGACACGAGTGAGCGACAACGAACGCTTCATCAAATCCAGATGTTGTTCTAAACTTAGCTAGTACATTCTGATCATCACCGATTATCACAAACACGCACAAACTTAACATGGTGTCAGAACGACGAAGAAGCCAAGCCCACGGTCGGTAACACTACTGAATTAACCTTCCATTGACTCAAGTGGAACAGCAGACTTCGTTAGGATCATCTAGTCAACTGCGTGACGTAGGTCATTGATGTCTGCAGCGAACGGTTAACGACAACACCGCCAATATAAAGTGTTTATTCCTCTTGTGCTGGATTTATAGACACTCTCGTGGTTTTTTTTTTAATTTAAAAAAAAAGGAAAGGAAAAAATATATGTGTATATATATCAAACAATTGTTCAGACAAAAACCAAAGAGGTTCTAAACAGCAACGACCCACGAGCCATTTAAGGTTTGACAGTATGGCCACATCACAAAATAACCCAGTAATGAACTGGGATGCCAAAAATTTAAAAGAAGAGATGGCAGAACTTTCAACAACATACAAGTTTGATGTTTCAAGGCCCACTCAAGCAAACGACAGCAGAAGCACGAGCAGCCTATCTTCTCATCTGGATCGGCCAAAAAGGCAGAGACATTTTTAATTCATGGGGACTTTCTCAAGATGAAGCAAAGGATGTCAACACAATCATCCAAAAATTCAAAGAACACACAGAGCCAAAAACAAACAAAGTATTTGCAAGCTACATCTTTCACGAAAGAATACAGAAAGAAAATGAAACTTTTGCTGAATTTGTCACTGATTTGCACAACCTCGTACAAAACTTTGGTTATTCCCCAGAACTAAAGGACGAAATGGTGCGTGACCGCATTGTTGCAGGCATCCGCTCACAAGAAAATTCGTGAAAAACTCTTAACAGAAGGTGACAAGCTTATTATGAGCAGTGCTATAGACATTGGCATTGCACATGAAACTACACAAGAGCGGTTGAAATCAATGTTAGCAGCATCAAACCCACAGCCAGTAGACACAATCAGAAAGCCGTCTACTAGAGTAGTGGCGTAGAGTGCGCTACCTTAAGCAGTAAAACACAGCTGAGAAGTCTCCGATGCGGAGCCAGATAACGTCTGTGTCATGAACGTGTCTAAAAATAGGTCTCCTGTAAGCGGGACAACGCGCCACCCTTCATTCCATTCGTTTCTTTTTCAGCAGTAGTAAAAGTGAAGGATGTGAGTGGCGACTCAGTGCGCTATGTGTTGGGTTAGCGCGCCAGGCGCTGGGGGGTGTTGCGCTAGTGGAGGGTGAGCGCGCCAGGTCATGTCGGCTATTGCGCTACTTGTCTATAAGTTCATTATTTCTTCAAGACAATTAGATGTTAAAAACACATTAAACATTTAGCAAAGCATATTCCTACTTTCCATAGGCAATACCTTGACAGACAGACAGAAGATAAGAAAAATATGGACAAAGAAAACAAGCCCAAATCGTCGCAATAAGGCTGAGAAATCAATGATTTTACAAGGTTTAATCAATCATGTGATTGAAAGCTAACTAGCATTTTAAGTAAACAGTCAAGTCAAAAATAATGGACAGAATTAATTCAAGACAGCAGTAATGAACATAATGCAGGGGTTAATACGTGTGCCACTGTGTAAAGGTCAAATGACATCGATCCTTGAACATAAACTTGTATCCCCCCTCCCCCCTTCCCACCCTCTTCCTCTCTCCTCTCAGACCTATTTTGGTAAGGACAGGATATATGTCTAAAGTCTCTCTCCATTTTCCCTCTTCTTGCATGCAAACGTTTCTAGTACAGTTGGACACGCCCACTAGAATGGCAAAGATGCCGGGCAACAACTGCAATCTCACATCTGCCACTTGAACATTTCTCACAAAAAAACTCCACGTCCATGGCTTCGATGTCTTCCTGAGCCTTCCCTGTCAGGTCCATGTGAGACACACATTCTGTGTGCCACCAACTGTCACACAACACACACTGCACTCTCACATTGGCCCTTGTGTCATGCTTGCATTTCATGCACACATCATTCATCTCGTCAATCATATCATCGGAATCATCATCCAGCACTGGCTCAGCTCCACTGTCAGAAGAGTCACTCTCTTTCTTCGTTTGCTTTTGGGAGGCAGCTAAAATTTTCTTCATTTCTTTTGCTTCTCTGTTTCTCCTCTTCTTTTCCTCTTTCTCTTTCTTGAGCTGTTCCCTTTCCTTTTTCTTTTCTTCCATTTTCCGTTTCTTTGTCACAGCAGCCTCTTCCCTTTCCTTCTTTCTCTCCTCTCGTTTCCTTTTTCTTTCTTCCTTTTGTCTTTCTTCCTCATCTTTCTTCCTCTGTTTTTCTTGAACCATCTGTCTGTACTCCACCCCACTATGGAGAATGGCATTGCTGCGCTTGCTTTCTTCACCCCTTTTCTTTTTGGAACGTAGGCAGAACCAGGAAATCGTCAATTGATTTGCTTTCTGAACTGGACAACTCAGTGGTCTTGGAGATGGAGACTGAGGCACCGGGAAAGATTTAGAGTTGGAAGTCTGGGTGTCTTGGAAGAGGTGGAAGGCTGGGGTTCTTGGGTAGAGTTGGAAGGCTGGGTGTCTTGGGGAGAGGTGGAAGACTGGGGTTCTTTGGTAGAGGTGGAAGACTGGGTGTCTTGGGGAGAGGTGAAAGACTGGGGTTCTTGGAAAGAGATGGAAGGCTGGGGTTCTTGGGTAGAGTTGGAAGGCTGGGTGTCTTGGGGAGAGGTGGAAGGCTGGGTGTCTTGGAAAGAGGTGGCAGGCTGGGGATCTTTGGCTGGGGCAGGGCTGAGGTGGCTGATTCAGTGATTTGTCCACCAGAGATTTCCATGTGATATAGGTGGAATCTTGGAGGTTGTACTGCTCCTCGTACCTCTTCATGTACTTCATCACCGTTTGTTCCCCAAGGGAGAAGTTGAGTTTCATCAACTGGAAGAGGTTGGAGACTCCCCCAGCTGCTGGTGGGATGGTAGGTCTCAGCTGAGAACAGGTGGGTAATGCAGGATCTCCTGAAGATGGTGAATTGGGGGAGGAGACTGAGGCAGCAGGCATGCTGATAAAGCTGCAGCTTGGTGCGAGCTTGTCAGAGCTCAGCACAGTTTCGGGATTGAAAGGGAAAATCCCAGACTTGGAAAAGCCCTTCAATGCCAGCTCTGGCCGAGCGGTGGTGTCCCATGCCTTTTTAAGTGTACGGGCGAAGGTTTTCATTGTCACGCTTTCGCCAGTGTCGTACTGGAACTTCCTCACAGCTTCATTCCATGCTGGTTTAATGGCCCCAAAGAATGCTTGGTCCAATGGCTGGATGAGATGACTGGCATGCGATTTGAGGCAGTAGAGGATGATGCCATTATCTTCACACAGGGTGCTGATGGCCATAGAATGGTGACTGGAATGGCCATCAACAAATAGCACCACTGGCCGTTTGGATCTGAGACCAGGGATGAAGATGTCCCTCAGAAAAGTGAAGAACACCTCCTCAGTAATCCAGCCATTGGGTGTCTTCTGGAAGAAGGCATCCTCAAACCCCTCCAGAGCATTGAATCGAGGGTCTCGAGTGTAGGGAAAGATCAGCAATGGCGGATTGTATTGCCCTACTGCTGAAGCACAGGCAAGCACTGTCACTTGCTGCCGAGTGCCACTAGTCACTGAGTATACATGCTTTGTTCCCATCATAGTGATAACCTTTTTGTTTTGGGGCAAATACTAAATCCTGACTCATCAGCATAAAAAATGCGGTCAGGGGACAACAACAGAGTTGGGTCCATAGCGTCTACGTAATTTTTCATCTCCTCAAACCAGGCTGACAGCCCATCTCTTGTCACTACTGCTCTCTCCCGGCCCAGTGGCTGGGCCATTCTTTGAGCCACCTCAGGATGCCTCTTGAAGAAGGCCAGGATCCAATCCTTTCCAGGGCGGTTGTTGGTGAAGACGGTCTTGGCTCCTCGATCATCAAGAATCCTTTTTACCATGTCCTTGAGGTCATCTTTGGTGCGGCCAAAGCCTCTTCTTGCAAGCTCCAGCAGCCACTTGACCAGCTTCTTCTCCTCCTCACATGACAGCACAGTTTTGGGGGCAGCCTTCATCGGTCTTCGACCACGCACTTTGTCCCCCAAAGTGGCATAAGGGATGCCGAATGCTTTGGAGGCACCGTTGAGGGACATCTCCTTTGATCTCACCACCTCCACAGCTCTCTCCACCTGCTCTTGCGTATATCCATGAGGTGATGCCATTTCAACAGATCTGCAAAATAAACTAATATTCAAGTACAGGTTCACACACACACACACACACACACACACACACACACACACACACACACACACCGTCATATGCTCACACACACACACAAAGTATGTTATTTTTCCTTAGATAAAAATACAGAAACAATTAAATTTAACTTGCAATTCACGATTTATACTATTCATAAAAACATTTGTGAAAAGGCAGTGATAAAATGATTGTGAGCGCATAGACACGACGATGTTATTTTGGTGTCGGATGACGCGCTACCCACGTGGCGCACGAGACGAAACCAGTATTACTGTCGGGCATGTGCGCCACCCCCCCACAAAAGCTCACACACTGAGGTTAAGCCTGTTTACGACCAACTGAGTGTTACTCACGCTCTTTAAACTACAAATCTATCAACATGCACTGTTGAGTTCGAATCAAAATTGACCATAGTGACTATGGCCTTCGGCAATGTGCATTAAGGGAAACCGTTAACAAATGGCAGTGAAATACAACTTACCTCGCCACGGGAAAACAAACACCGCGTCACTCAGGCAGGCCGGCGCAAAGAAGGGAGCAACTTTGGCGGGAACGCGGGAAGTCTAGTCACGTTGTTTCCGCAATGATTGGCCTTTGTTTTAGGTAACTTAGCGCGCAGACCCGATGAGCGCACAGACCCTCCTCTACTCTAGAGATGGTTTCGGACAACACCAACCTCAAAGATCTCCATACATCACCTCATGCAAAAACTGTGGAGGTAAACACAGGAGACAAGACTGCCCAGCTTTTGGTTCCATCTGCAACTACTGCCATAAACAAAATCATTGGGCTAAAGTATGCCTCGCAAAATGTCGGCATGAAACACAGAAGAAAGGAAGAAATGTACACTCAATTGAAGAGGAACAAGATGATGACAGCAATTTCTATGTAAACACCATATCCAACAAAATTGAAACTCCTAGCACTGTGAGTGCTGACATACAAATTGGAACAAGTGATAGGATTCGTTTCAAAATTGACACTGGAGCACAAGTCAATGTGATCCCAACCGAAACTTTCATGAATCTGTCATGCAGACCAGAAATCTATCCATGCAAAGAAAAACTCATCAGCTACACAGGTCAGCCTTTGAACATCTCTGGCAAAGTAACCTTTCAAGCAAGTTACAAAGGCAACACACTCCAAGGATCATTCTACGTTGCTGATTCTTCTACCCAACCAATCCTTGGACTTCAGGCATCATTACAACTACAGCTCATCCAAATCATCATGTCTGTTGAATCCAGTCCAATGACAAAAGAAGAAGTACTCAAAGAACACAGTGAGGCCTTCACTGGACTAGGATCCCTTGATGGTGAACTCCATATTCACAAGAAAGAAGACGCCATACCACTCGTCCATGCACCCCGCCGGGTTCCGCATGCGATAAAAGAAAGTCTCAAAACAGAACTTGTAAACATGGAAAAAAAAGATGTGATAACCAAAGTGACAGAACCTACTGATTGGGTAAACTCACTTGTGATCACTGAAAAAAAAAAAGGAAAACTGCGTGTATGTTTAGACCCAAGAGACCTAAACAAAGCCATCAAAAGACCACACTACCCTCTGCCAACACTGGATGATGCCCTTGCAAAACTAACAGGCGCAAAATACTTCTCAAAACTGGATGCCCAGTCAGGATACTGGCAACTCAAACTGGATGAAAATTCTTCATACCTTACTACCTTCAACACACCCTTTGGCAGATATCGATTCAAACGCTTACCCTTCGGCATTGTATCTGCCCAAGACGAATTCCAAAGAAAAATGGATGAAGTTTTCGAAGGCCTACCAGGAGCCACACCTCTTATCGATGATGTCATCCTCAGTGGAACAACTGCAGAAGAACACAACATGAACCTGAAAGCTGCACTGATTCGAGCCGAAGAGCAAAACCTCAAACTAAACCAGAGAAACTGGAAGTTGGAGTGACTGAAGTTGAGTACTTCGGACATGTAATTTCAGCCGAAGGTCTGAAACCAGATCCCTCCAAAGTGAAGGCAGTACAGGACATGCCTCATCCAAACAACAAAAAGGAACTTCAAACCACACTCGGCATGATCAACTACCTCGCCAAGTTTGCCCCACAGCTGTCAGACGTCACTAAGCCAATGCGTGACCTACTCAGGGATGATGCAGAATTCCTTTGGGACAAGCCCCAGCAAGAAGCACTGGAAAAAGCAAAGTCTGCCATCCTAAGCTAGCCAGTTCTTGCATATTTTGACCCTTCCAAACCAGTAACACTGCAAGTTGACGCCAGCAAGTTCGGACTTGGTGCAGCCGTATTCCAAGAAGGAAAACCAGTTGCTTTCGCATCCAAGTCTCTCACTCAAACTGAACAGAACTATGCACAGATCGAAAAAGAGCTTCTGGCAATCGTCTTTGGATGCAAACGGTTTCATCAATATATCTATGGTCAGAAGATCACAGTGGAATCAGACCACAAACCTTTGGAGTCCATTGCAAAAAGACTCTTGAAAACACTCCAACACGCCTCCAACGGATGTTCTTACAACTACAGAAATATGACTTGAACATAGTCCATGTTCCTGGAAAACTCGTCCCAGTGGCTGATGCACTGTCTCGAAAATTTCTACCAGCTGAACCAAGAGACATACCAGATGATCCTGAATTTCAAGTCCACAGTGTGCTCAACAATATGCCCATCAGTGACAACAAAATGCAAGAAATCCGGAAGGCCACCAGAGAGGACAAACAACTACAGATATTGCAATCAACCATCCATGATGGCTGGCCAGACCGACGGCAAGACTGCAACAAAAACATCCTCAAATTTTGGAGTTTCAGGGATGAACTGACAAGCATTGATGACATTCTCCTAAAAGGGGAGAAGATCCTGATCCCAACAGTTCTCCGGGAAGAAATGATCCAAAAAATTCATACAGGTCATCTTGGAGTTGAAAAAAACAAACAATGAGCAAGAAACATCTTGTTTTGGCCAGGTATGCCAATCGACATTGAAAAACACATTGCCAAGTGCCACATCTGTACCCCAAGTGCAAGGTCAAATCCCAAGGAACCCCTTCTTCCTCATCCTATTCCTTCACGCCCATGGGAAAAGATAGGAGTGGACCTATTCACATGGAACAACAAATCATACATGGTTTCTGTTGACTACTACAGCCGATTCTTTGAGATTGATGAATTACCCAACACCTCATCTGCTATGGTCATCAGAAAACTCTCTGTTCACTTCGCTTGGCATGGGATTCCTGAAACAGTCATGAGTGACAACGGTCCTCAATTTATATCCGAAGACTTCAAAAACTTCGCCTCAACATGTGACTTTCATCACATCACTTCGAGCCCAGGATATCCTCAATCAAACGGTCTCGCAGAAAAAAACAGTCCAAACTGTCAAAAAGCATACTTGACAAGGCCAAGCGAGAGAACCAAAGTCCCCTGCTCAACATACTGGAATACTGCAGCACGCCTGTGGACAATTTGGCATCACCAGCCCAACTTCTAATGGGACGTCAACTTCGTTCCATCCTTCCTACCACCAACAGGCATTTGATTCCAAAGACAATAGAGCACCGCCGTTTTCAGGACAGGCGTGCTCAACTCCAGTCCAATCAAAAGCGGTACTATGACAGGACTGCACACACCCCTGCCACCAATGCAGTCTGGTGATCGCATCCATGTGCAACTGTCCAGAGGAGACAGTTGGAAACCTGCTGTCATCACCAACCAGTGTGCTGAACCCCGTTCATACACAGTGCAGACTGATAATGGTGCAGTCTACCGGCGCAATCGTCGTTTCCTGAGACATGCAGCACGAGACCAAAGTGGAACTGCAGATAGTGCCAGGATTCCAAACTCCGACACTCCAGATCAAGTACTTGAACCAACACCTGTCCCTTCTGACAACACTGGACCTGCACCATACAGAACCAGGAGTGGCCGCACTGTGCGAGTTCCAAATAGAATGGACTGTTAAATTCTAAACTTCATCATGACAGTGTTTTACAGAAACTGAATAAATGAGAACCGGATTAACAGAATAAAAACATAAAAAAAGGGAGATGTTATGATTACCGAACATTCGTACCAGTGGACTATAAACAATATCTTCCGGTGCACAATCAATTAGTATTATCTCCCTGGACGTAACTAGGAGACCAGAACTTGGAGACACGAGTGAGCGACAACGAACGCTTCATCAAATCCAGATGTTGTTCTAAACTTAGCTAGTACATTCTGATCATCACCGATGATCACAAACACGCACAAACTTAACATGTGTGTGTGTGTGTAATTCAGTGTGTGTTTGTATGTGAGTGTGTTTGTGTGTGATTCATTGATAGTTGAAGATTCCTTATATATTTTCAGTTTTGGTTGGTTACATTTTTATGTGTGTTTGAGTTTCATGAAGATTCACCGATTTCAGGCTTTGTTTTTGGAGTTTGATATAATGTGACTGCTAAATGGAAAGGATGGACTTTAAGGAAAGCTTACCAAATGCTAACACAAATGGAAAGCAAATGCTTTTGTGAGTTTTGTTACCTTGATTTTTGTTTGTGAAAACAAATTATAACACTGGTTATGAAATCATTGAACATATTTGGAAGTATGGTTTAACAGAGCTGTGATTGTTGTCTTGTCTGAGAACTTTGCGACAGAACTCACGGAAACGTAAGTGCAGCAATGTAAGTATGTAGAGAAATAGGTGAATGAGGCAGGCCTGTGCCTTGGGTTACAATTGTAGATGAACTTCTTCCTCTGGAGAAGATACATGATGGTCTGTTAATGTGCAGCCTATGTCGCTTAACGAGAGACTCCTACATCTTGTCAGCTAGCATAGATGTTGTTATATTGCTTTTTGTGCATTTCTTGTTTTCTTTTGGTTTTGGTTTGGATTTTTCTGATGATTGAATTTTTTTTTTTTAACTGGGTTCTTTCCAATGCCCAGTTACTTGCCTTGCTTTGTGTTTGCCTGTCTGAAGTTCTCCTGTAACAAAATAAAGAATTTATGGTTATGTTGTGAAAGTTTTTTCAGTACTGTAAAACGTTATAATTTCAAGTGTACGTACACACTTACATCCTGTTTCGTTGAGCTTAATGTTTTGATCTGTATCACTGAACATGAATAAAAAATTAAAGGGGGAAAAGCTGCTTTGCCTCCCTCATAGTCTGTTGAAACTTTGAATCCCACAGAGACTTTGGCTCTGCTGCGAATCTCACTGAGACTTTGGCTCTTCTGCAAATCTCACAGAGACTTTGACTCTGCTGCAAATCTCACAGACTTTGGCTGTACTGCGAATCTCACAGAAACTTTGGCTCTTCTGTGAATCTCGCAGAGACTTTGGCTCTACTGCGAATCTCACTGAGACTTTGGCTCTACTGCAAATCTCAAAGAAAATTTGGCTTTACTGCGAATCTCACAGAGTATTTGGCTCCACTGCAAAACTCTGCATGGTGGTACCCAAAGATTATGACCTTGAACTTTCCCCCACATTCTGTCAGAGGCCTGTTGCATGTATGTGAAGGATAGAATAAGGAACTGGCTGTCATGACTGAAATTCAATGGTTGTTGGAATGTGAGAGGTAAGTGAAGTGTTGATGGCACTGTCTGGGCAGCTCAAAACCCACCGCCATGATTTGAACTCAGTGGTTGTTGGAATGTGAGAGGGAGGTGAAGTGTTGACGGCTCTGTCTTGGCAGGTCACGGCCACAGGGGGGCTGCCACGATACACATGGCTTGCCACAGCCCGACCTCCACTCAAGTGGCAGTCAAGCGTATCAACCTGGAGCTGTGGGACCAGGAGTTCTCCTATATACAGGTGAGATGCTGCAGGTGTGGTTTGAGAATGGTTGAAAATACTGGCTGATCCGAGATTTAGAGATTCAAAAGCGCCGAGTGTTTGTCTTGTGCTTTGTGTAATGTAAGATGGTTTTATGGAAGCTGAGGATAGTGGACGTTTGTTGCTCTCTTTTTCACTAAATTGGCACAAAGGAAGGCTTTATTGGGGAATATATGTGCACTTTGCTGTGATTTTTCCCCTATGCCCTCATTCCTCTTCCTGATACAGGCTACACCCAGACAGTTCCGGTCTCAGTATCATGACTGGCAGTTGACGGGGAGCAAATGGTGTCAGCACACCTTAAAGCAACCATCAGAGAAGACACTGCATTGCTGCCAATCTTTTATGTGATCTTCTTTGGTGTCTGTTCTGATCCATCATTACCCGGACAGAGGGTGCTACCATGTTCGTCCAATGATAGTCCCAATGCACTTGCTGATGTGACAGCCCTGACACAAACTCACCGTAGCTTTTCAGCAGATTTCTGTAAACTGACCACAAGCCAAGAGAAAAACAATACCACAGCAAAAACCTTACTTCCAGCTGACCTCAATTCAAGGGACAGTATGGGTTCTGTTCTGCAACTGTCATTTATTACGGCTTTACTCAATTCAAAGGAAGAATTTGTACTTCACTACAGCAGGCTTCAGTTACAACTAACCGGAATTCAGTAGGAAAACAACGGCCCTCTTGCTGCTTCAGGTTTTCGTTACAACTGACTTAATTGGTGGGAAAGTAAACTACCCCTGAACAACAGGCTTTTGACTACAACTGAACTCGACAAGTTGAATTTATACTCATGAATAGGGGTTACATGGGGTGTTTTACTTTGCAACTGTTACTAATTTTTTTTGGCACTTTTTTTTTGAGTCATGCTGTATGTTTTAGATGGTGTGTACTGGGAATTTTTGTGGGCTTCACAAACTGCTAAGTTCTCATGGGTTCAAGGATCATGTACTGGCACATTTTGATAAACACACACACACACACACACACACACACACACACACACACACACACACACACACACACACACACATATATATGTATATCTGTATCAGTCTCTATATCTATGTTTATGTATCTATATGTATAGATTTATGTATGTATATCTCTCTCACTTCTCTCTCTCTCTCTCTCTCTCTCTCTCTCTCTCTCTCCTCTCTCTCTCTCTCTCTCTCTCTCTCACACACACACACACACACACACACACACACACACATGATTTACCCTTATCTTTTAAACATGGTTTTAGTTTTTCAGCAGCTTGTTTCTTTACCACACTTTTTTTTGGTTTGACTTTTCTACCCTGCCTTTGGATTCCGTTTTTTTTACCCCTTGGTGGCGAGAATACCATGGAGCTGTAGACAGTGGTATATCTCTATTTGATGCCAAGGGACCACAGACACAGTCAGCCGTGTTCCCCTGATGAGTCCGATCCAGCAGACGAAAGGCCTCGGAGCTGGCAATATGAATATTTCTGTCTTCAAGATGGGTTACGATGGTCCCCATAGGCAGCTAGTGAAGGATTTCATACTTATAATATATATATTCCATGACTTTTCATACTCATTTTCTTTATTTCCTGAACCCACGCCCCTCTTTCCGATTTTTTTTTTTTTTTCCCTTCGAATCTTTGTCAAGTTATTATTAATGTAATGATGGAGGAATTGTTAGTCTGCGCTTGTTTTCTCCCACTACTAAATTGTCATATATATATATATATATATATATATATATATATATATATATATATATATATATATATATATATATATATATATATATATATATTCACAAAGGGTTCAGTTGTATGCAGGCAATAGTGTATGTTGCTTTGGAAGATTGGAAGATCACTCTTGACCCACCAGAATTTAAACACAAACATTTTGGATCGAAATAAAATGCTGACTATTACATCAGTTGCTTTATGTAAATATGAGTCAGTAAAAGTGAACAGCATGACCCACCCTATATTTGAATAGTGTGTATAATGTGACATTTAACAGGTAGGACTATGCAGTGCATTTTCACCATGAAGGGGGCGCCACAAAGATTGCAAATCTCGGTTCCTTGGGTTATAACTTGTTCCATGACAATGGTTTTTTATCACCAGGCATCCTCTGTGTAAAGTGGTTATAGGCACAACCATGTCTCTTGCTGATTCATTTATAAGCACAAGAAAGAACAGTTGAGGTCAGTGGGGGACTTGGCAGGTGGTGTCCTCTATACACTGGGTAGCACAGGCACGATTGAACACATGTAAGTGACTCGGCAGCAGTGCTGTGTCTCATCTGGTGGATTGCCTCATTGATTGTATCTTTTGGATTGCGATGCTAGGGCTGCAGTGCAATGTTTTTGGGTGAAACTGCATATATATGTCCAGAATGAATGGTGTCAGAATGAAAATGCATTTAGATGTTCAAAATGAATGTTGTCAGAATGAAAATGCATATTGACGTTCAAAATGAATGGTATCAGAATGAAAATGCATATAGACATTCAAAATGAATGGTGTCGGAATAAAGCCACTAAGAGGGGAGGGGCCTGTAGGGAGGGAATGGGAAATGAAAAACAAAAACAGGTTAAAGAAGAACAATTAAGAAGGCATCTATGTGAGGTAAACAGGTATGTGAGAGGTAAACATGCACCTGTGCTTTTCTGAATTACAGGTAGGTGATACTGCAGTGAAGTGCAAGTCTGTGTGAAATTTTGTCTTCACTAAGAATGGCATGGCCCTTGGGCATCGGCTAAAGATCCTTTGCATCATGGTATTTTGAGGTGCTTTGCTGCATCCACGGCTATGGTGTGATGTGTTTCAGAACGAGATTGTCCTGAACAAGCAGCTGCACCATGAGAACATCCTGCCCCACTACTGCAGTTTCATTCACTCTCAGGAGCTGTGGATTGTCATGCCTCCCATGGGCTTTGGTGAGTGTCTGATAACGGTGGTGTGAACTAGGTTAATGACAGAAGTGTAAAGTGTTATAGCTGTAGGCGTGGCAATGATGGATAACTGTGGTTGTTTAAAAGTGTGTTGTATTTGTAGTCTTGAATTTAATGAAATAAAAAAAGGGGACTGAAATATGAATGTGTGTGTGTTTATGTTCATGTGTCTATGCATGTGTGGTGTGTGTGTGTGTGTGTGTGTGTGTGTGTTTGGTCTGTGCAGGGTCATGTCGAGATCTAATGCACGCTTATTTCACGGCGGGTTTGCCTGAGACTACCATCGTCTATGTGTTGAGAGATGTGCTCAGAGCTTTAGAATATCTACACTGGAGGGGAGTCATACACAGGTGAGTCTGGTTGGCTGTTGTTGCACTGTGTGTGTGAGATTGGGGGTCATTTGATGCGTTTTCGAGTCTTAAGACCTTTCCAATGACTCCCCCATCTTTCTTCTTATTAAACTTTGACAGGTCTGCAGATTATACACTTTAGGTGTGGCTCAGGTTTTGTTTTGTTTTGCTTTTTCTTCTTTCTCACTGTTTAGACTTACAAGTTACGGTCTGAAAAGATTCTCTGAACAAAAAGCTTCCTTCCTTTATGAAGACTAGTTTTCCTGGACTTGGTGCTTGATTTGTCTTCCAATAAAAACTCATTTGTGTAAAGGCTTAAGAAGTTTTTTTTTGTCTTTGTACTAAGTGCCTCCCAGTATTGATGTAAAAGACGTTAGGAGGGAGGAGGGCACACCTGTCATGTAGTACGTGTGGTGTATTACTATGAGAGCTTTGCGGTTAAAGTGATAAAAGTGTCGGGGGTGGGGGGGGAGGGGAAACAAGAGAAACCCTGTGTACACCTGTTGCGCAGCGTGCACTGTGGTGCTGGTGTGTTTCAGAGGGGTGAAGGCCAGTCATGTTCTGATCTCAGGGAGTGGCCAGGTTTGTCTGACAGGTCTTCACAATTCCTTCTGCACGCTGACAGGAGGGCAGAGGCTTCGCACCGTCCACCACTTCCCTGAACACGCTGTCGACTGCCTGCAGTGGTTCAGCCCCGAGATCCTGGAACAGGTTTACCTCCCTTTTTTTCCCCTTGCTCTCTTTACTCTGTGTGTGTGTGTGTGTGTGTGTGTTTGTATCTTCTTTCTTTCCTTCTATCTTTCTCTCCAGTTCTTCTGTTTTTGTCTCGCCTTCTTTCTGTCTGTCTTTCTTTTCTGTTCTTCAGTGTTTTGTCTCCTTTTTTTTTTCTTCTGTTTTTGTCTCTTCTGTTCTACCATGTGTTATCTTCATTTTTCTTTGTTTTGTTTGTTTTTGTTTGTTCTCTTGTGTTTTGTCTCATCCTCTTTCTTTCTTGTTCTTCTGTACTTTATCTCTATGTCTTTCTTTATTGTTCTTCTGTATTCTGTCTCCTTTTCTTCCTTTCTTTCTTGTTTTTCTGTGTTCTCTATGTCTTTCTTTATTGTTCTTCTGTATTCTGTCTCCTCTTCTTACATCTTTCTTTGTTTTTGTTTCCTCTTCTTTCTTTTGTTGTAGTTTTTGTTGTTATTTTGTGTTTTGTATCCTCTTCTTGACTTCTTGTTCTTTGATGTTCGGTCTCCTTTTGTTTTGTTTTTTCCTGGTTCTTCTAGGATTTTCTTCTTCTATCTGTCTTTCATGTTATGTTCTGTATTTTTGTGTCGTCTGCTTTCTTTCTTTCTTGCTCTTTCATTCTTTCTTTCTGTTTGTGTTTTGCTCTTTTTCTTTGTTTTGTATTTTGTCTCCTCATCTTTCTTTTACTTGTTGTTTGTAATTCTGTGTTGTGTTTGTCTCCTTTCTTTTTGTTTTTTGTTTTTTTCCATTCAAGTTCTGCGTTTTGTGTATCGGCTTCCTTTCTTGTCAAGCTGTCTTTTGTGTCTTCTTTCTTTCTGTCTTGTATTGCTTTTTGTCTCTTCTTTTTTTTTCTCCCAGTTTTTCTTCTCCCTGTGTTTTGCGTGTTCTTTCTTGTTCCCTGTTTTACCCTTTTTTCTCTATGTTTTGTCTCCTCTTTCTTTCATGATCTTATGTGTTTTATCTTTCTTTTTCTTCCGTGTTTTTCTCGTTTTCCTTCCCCTCTCCCCCTCCCCTTCTTGTTCTTCTGTATGTGGTTTTCTCTCTCTTTTTTTTTTTTGCTGTCCCAACCTCTGCGCTACCTCAGAGGCAGTGCACCCACGCTGCTCATTCCGACACCCCGTCCACAGCCATAGCCCGGCTGGCCCCGCCGCAGCCCCGACACCGGCAATCCACAGGGAGCAGTCAATGTCAAGTTGTCATGAGGCAATCCACTGGAGGAGACACTGCACTGCTGCCGAGTCACTTCGGTGGTGTTCAGTGGCGCCTGTTCTGATCTAACATACGCAGGACACGACCTACTAAGCCCCCTACTGACGATAATAATTGCTTAGTCGCGGAGTCGGCGTGAGTGAGCTCTCCCTCCGGAGGGCGCCACCACGTCCGTCCAACGACAGCCCCCATGGACTCGCCGATACCGGTGACCCAGACGGAAGCAAACCAAGGCCACAGAACGCGGAGAGGACATCGAAACTGAGGTCACCATGAGAGCAGGCATGAAGGGCCACAGAATTTGAGACATTTTTTTTTTTAATGCTGATCAATGGAATGAGGATGATTAAGATGATGCTACGGATTTCCATTTTGGTCTGAGACTACATGACAGGGCTGTACTCTACGCTTCCTTTCATAATATATCCTGGCGTCAACCAGGCCCGAGAGATACAGGCACCTGCAGTGTTGGTCATGAAATTTGAGCAACACTCTCAGAAACGCATCCATTAAGTGGATGAAACTCGACTGTGTGGTCCCAGTCTTCCCAACTGAGTCCGCAGCAAACTCAACTCTGGGTAGGAGCCGGTCGGGCAGAAAAACCCACATGACTCTGATGGGATTCGAACCACGACCTCCCAGCCGAAGTCCGCGACGCTAACCACTTCGCCACCGCGGCTGGTGGTTTTCTCTTTTTTTCTTCTTCTTTCTTTCTTGTTCTAGTGTGTTTTATCTTCTCTGTAACTATTTTGCTTTCTTGCAATTTTTTTAACTTCAGTCTTGTCTGTGTGCCTTTCATGTTCTGTATTTTGTCTTCTTCCATTTTGATCTTGTTCTTCTGTATGTGTCTTTCATCCTCTTTTTTTTCTATCTTTTAAGAATTGTAGGGTCACACAAACAGCAGGTAAAGGACACATCGGTAGGTCACTATAACGGCGAACTTAGAGGATTGAATGCTCAAAGGTTAAGGAAACAGAAAAAAGAAAAGCAAAAGAAAAAAATAAAAACGGGTCAATTTTGTGAGAATCACCAACAAATATTCTGATATGATTTAAGTAAATCTGGGTTTTATTAGGTAAAAAAGTTAATTACATTTTTTAGGATGTTTATTTGCACCCATTTGAATCTGTGAAATTTAGGTAGACAAGTTTTCGTACTATTGTTAGGCTTGTGTGTGTCTGTGTGAAAATCTGAGTGTAAATAAGCGTGTCTAATGAAAAGTTAAGTAGGTCAAGAAAGACAGAATTGTCTAATCTTGGTTCGTCTACGTTTCATTTCAGTTTGCCTTGTAGTTCTATTCAAGTTCTGATTAAAGAGTTTGTTACCTTCATTCCCTGGCGTGGGGTTCAAGGATGGAATTATTTGATCTTATTGTATGTGTCTAATCAAAGCATGCATGCACCTGTGCAAATCCTGACTGCATTAAAGTTTCCTTGTGTATAGCAGAGATGGACCTTACGTTAAATTCAGTGTGGAAAATTTGCCTCTGGATTTTCTTTTGCGTCTGTGTATTGTGAGTGTGACTGGGATATAGAATAAACTGTCTGTTGCACAGAATCTGGCGGGCTATGACAACAAGTCAGACATCTACAGTGTGGGAATCCTGGCCTGTGAACTGGCCAATGGACAAGCTCCTTTCACCGACATGCTGTGACTCAAGTTGGTGTTATCTTTGTATTGCATATCAAGATGCTGATTTACAATTTCATGCCTGTGTTTTGTGTGTCTGCGAGTATGTGTATGTGTGAGTGTATGAATGTGTGTAAAGAGAGCGTGCGTGTGCGAGTGTGTCCTATGTGTGCATATGTTTTTGTTGAAGCGTCATGAGCTCACAGATAGGTTGGGGTTTTTGGTTAATTTTTTTTCACTGATTTTTTTTTTTCATTCAATTTTTTTTCATTCACTTTTTTTGCCCTTCGCTATTCCACCAATAGTTTCTGTGTTCTGTCTGTGTTTCTGTCACTTTCTAGGAGCTAGTTTTTACTTCTTCTTTTTTGTTTGTTCTCGTTTGTCACACCCGATTCAAAACATTTTGTGTTATAGATGTTAGCTGATTTCTTGTGATTTTGAAACCATATTTGCAGAAGAAATGAAATGGAGTCTTGCTTGTGGCATGTGCTTCCAATTGAGTAGGTATGGAGAGGAAGACAGAAGTGGTGAAGAATGGTTGTCATTGGGAGAAGGATGCTTTCAAGGGAGGGATGGTTTCTGTTGTCTTAGATGACAACCTTTGTGTCCACTTCTTTCTTTGTGTGCTGTTACGTGTTCTGTATGATTCACCTTGCCATTTTTTTGGGTGCATGTACATTGCTGGATTTTTATATTGTTGTCGTTATTGTCAGTAAGGAATGTCATCAAAACAGGTCTGCATTTTGTGTTGATTTACAATGTGAGTGTGTGTATGTTGGTGTGTGTGCGTGTCTGTGTCTGTATCTATGTCTGTGTTTGCGTGCATAATTATAACTCCGAAAAAGCTTTTGTGTCTGATGAGTTCTGCTGAAAGTCAGTTCTATCCAAGCAGTTATTTGTTTCCCACCATATGGCAAAAACAAAGAGATACTTATGTTGCACGGTCTTGTTATTGCCTTTTATTTTGATGTGTATAATGGACATGGATAGTAATCAGATTGTAGTCTGCGAAGAGATCAAGTCAGTGATTGTTGTTTCATTTTTGTGTATGTTTGTATGTCAAGATGCTACTGGAGAAAAATTAAGGACCAAACCCATGCTGGCCGACTCTACGACCTGTGGGGAGTTCATCATTGATGACAACAACACTGACGAGTGTAGGTGTCCTCTAGATCTCTCTGTTTATCTCTCTCTTGGCGTGTCGTAGTATTTTTATTGGTTTTTTTTTTTTTTTTCCTTTTCAGTTGTAACTTTTTGGTGATAAATGAAAAGGAATGAACACTGCAGCATGATCAAGGTTCATCTTTTTTAAGGATATCGCATTTTTTTTTTAACTTGTCATGTAAAGAATATCGCTAATAGTATCATCTTTTTTCTTTGTTTCTTTCTTTCACTGTGCACTAATTGTTTTATTTTTCTTTAACTTGACATGTGTAGAATATATTGAAAAGTATTGTCTTTTTATTCATTGTCTTTTTCTTTGGCACTTTTTCCCAAGGTGAATTTCCTTTTCTTTTCTTTTTTAATGTTTTAGTAACAGCTGTCCAGGGGGCATGGCTGGGCTGTAATACATCTGAAATGACAAGTTTTTTTCTTAAAACAAAAGATGGTGGGGGCGGGGGGGGTGTCATGAAAATCATAGTTGGCTGGACTGTGATACAACTGAATCTGACAATTTTTTTTTTTCCAGAAAAAAAGATGGTGTGGAGGGAGGGTGTCATGAAAATCATTGTCAAAGGGAAAAGTATAGGGAAAAGGTTGTCAAAAGAAGTAAAGAGAAAAGGTTTGTTTAAACTTGTGTATACCTGGGTCCTGTTGATTCCCCAAAACTGTTATGTCTGTGAAGGTAAGTCTCTGTACAGTGACCATTCAGCTTCTCAGAAGTAAAAACGTTTACCTCAAAAACTTAACTTTAAAGCAATTTTGCTGTTTTTAAAAAGATTGGTTCTATGTTTTAAGGTGACCAGTTGATTAAAAGTTTTCTTTTTTTAATGCCTTCAGATTTTGCCGTTTTCGCTGGCATAGCAGATTACACAAAACAGCAACTCAAGTGAGTAAAAAATCTTACAAGTATCGAGTCAAAGTGCTTGCACTTCTCTGTACTTGATTGTATAAGAATCTTAGAACTTGCACTTACATGTATTTTTGTTCTGTTCACAGTGAATGAGGAAGGTGAAAGGAAGACGGGCGAAGAAAAAGCAGAAAATATTTTCTTCCAGCGCACCTTTGACCCCAATCTGCATAATCTGGTGTCTTTATGCTTAGAGAAGAACCCAGCTCACAGGTGGGATGTGTTGCCATTCATGTTGATGCTCGATCCTTGTATATATGTGCATATATGCTAGTTTCTGTGTGTGTGTGTTTGTGAGAGAGAGAGAGTGAGTGTGTGCATGTGTTTTGTATATGTGTGTGAGAGAGAGATGAGAGAGAGAGGGGGGAAAATTTTTTCAG
This sequence comes from Conus ventricosus, assembly GCA_018398815.1. NCBI lineage: Eukaryota > Metazoa > Mollusca > Gastropoda > Neogastropoda > Conidae > Conus > Conus ventricosus. The sequence continues at coordinate 31,023,325 of CM031620.1, forward strand.
AAAGTGTTCTGAGAAGATTTTGTGACAAATTTTAACGCACAGTGCAGTGGAGAGAAAGAGCGCTCAGTGTAAATGGTGTGAAGAATATTTGAACAAGAATTGAGATCTTGCTGACATTTTACTTGTAGTTATGGTCATTAATCCCTTTTGTTACATGAACTTGTCTTCTTTTTTTTCTTGCTGTTGTTGTTGTATTTAAATTGACCAATGCTTGATTGCAGGCCCTCAGCATCACAGTTACTCAACCACCCGTGTTTCAAGTCTATACGCAACAAGTCGGCAGAGGTTATACCGGCGACCTTGCACCCGTGACCCCACTGACCAACCTGACCACCAGTGGCAAAAGGTGAGGGATGGGATATGCGGTGGTGCTGTTGTGTGCGTCTTTAGGTTGGAGGCCCTTGATGCAGATCAGGCACAGCATCTTGTGCATTCTGTTGTTGAGTCAAAACTGACTGCAGTGTCTGTTTGTGGATGAACCATCGAACAGGCCCTGTCCTGACTTTCAGACACAATTTACGTACTCTGAAACTGTTTGTAAGGTAGGAACTCACAATACAAGGTTGTAAGTAATGTTTAATTAATAACCAATATGCAATAGACCCGGAAATTTTTCGACAAATATGTCTTCTTCAAACGTTGCAAACAACGGACGTCGGAGGTACAGATAACAATACTCCCCAGGTCGCAGGGAAGGTGTTCAGTTACGCTGCAGTCTGATTCTCCTGTCTGGAGTTTTCCACTTGTGCAAAAGGTTATGTACACACACCCGTTTTTCCAGCTATTTTTCTGCTGTCTGCTTGACTCTTCTCTCGAAACGTCTTTTTGAAGGAAAATGGAGAGCGCAAAGAGACATGCTCATTTCTACTCTGCTTGTTGTAGTAAAGCATTACTAATGTGATTTAAAAACATTATTAATCAGATTTCTTAGGGACAAAATCAACTTTTTCTCAAGAGGAAGCTTGTTAGGAAGGCAGTTTGCAAAGAATCTGAGATTCCTGTGTATTATAAGGAGTTCTGTTATTATCTGATACGATGGTAACTCTGAACTATGACCTGTATGTTTCTCTTTCAGAGAGGTAAATCTTCCAACATAAATGGACAAGAATTAGGAAAGAAGTTGTGTCCTGTTTGACCCATTTTTCCCCATAGTAATTTCAAAACTACAAAATGCATGCGCAACCTAATTGTGTGCAAAGAATAGTATTCCTGGATTTTTCATGTAATGTTTATATTATCTTCAGCAGTCCCAACCTTGAAACCTCTGATATATATGTGTTTATAACAATGTCCCATTGGCGTGTGTGCATGTGTGCATGTGTGTGTGTGTGTGTGTGTGTGTGTGTGTGCAGAGTCATCAGTGGACGAAGAAATGGCAAGACAACTGAGTCAAGTTTCAATGGAAGAAGATTGGAACTTTTGACGTCACGCTTTACAACCAAGCACCTCAGTAGACCTGACTTTGATATTCTGCAAGCAAGCGGCTGCTTTATTTGCTGAGTTTGTGATTTGGGTTTCCATGGAGAAGAGGTTGACAGTTTGTGAGTGAAGGCTGTGTGTGCTGTGCGTTGGAGGCATGAAGAGATTTGGATGTGATAAACTGTTTCTCTTGTTGAAAATATTGATGTTCCGAAGTGGTGACCATCACATGAGGGAACTGTAACCGTTTTTCGTTCTTACTGCACATATCTGTAGCTTGAAATATATAGCTGTCAAGCATTGTTTGTTTTTTAAAGAGAAAGATGTCTGTTTATCAAAAAAAATACAAAAACCCCATGTTTGGAAATCCAGAATACAAATTTGAAAATTAAGTTTTAAGAATATTTCTAAAAGTTTGATGACTTGTGTCCTAACAGCGTTCCGTACATGTGCATAAAGTACTGGCGGTGTTTAGAAGACAGATTATTTTGGGTTCTCTGTTCATGACTTTTTTAGATAGTCTGCCATTAGATTGCTGCGTGTTAAGATTCCAGACATTCCCAGAGACACCTTTCCTCTCCTGTCCCCTGGTTCCAGAATTTGGACTGTAGAAGGCTGGCAGCTATGTCGAATAGATCAGTTTTTCTGAGATGAGGAAGGGGAGTAGGGATTGATAGATTGATGATTTTATGAGCAGTCTGTATTGCTGGTACTGTATATTGCATTAATTGTCCTTGATGAAATAGCGGTGCCAGTTGTCACTGATAGTTTTTTTTTCTGTGTTAAATTTGTGTGTTCAGTTCTCTCTGTTTTAACTATTCATTACACAAAGAAAACTTTACTATTTTTAAATGTTTTAGTTATTACTCTTCCCCCCATTTCTCTCTTTGACTGACTTTTTTTTACGCCTTGGTTGTTTCCTTTGTTCTTGGTCTATAAGGTCATGTCACCTTTTTTTCTCGCTGTTGATCCAGTGTCTAACAGGCCAGTTTTCTAGTATGGTCTACGCCTGCTTAAGCTGTGTCAACCAATTGACATAGCCAGAACACAAGGCTACATCAAAATGTTGTTGCTCTGCATAAGTTATGTGGGATTGTCCTTTCAGTCTGACATAGCTCCTAGCACAATCTTATCAGTCCCCAAATCCCGATTCGTGTGGCTTGCCATGTGGGGTAATCAAAAACGGTCACACACGAATGATTCATCCCAGACAGATCGCTGCATTTTGCCCCCTAGTTCAATGCTTCGCTGTTCGATGATTCCTGGTCTTGCCAGTAGGACATCCAACAACTAGTAGGTCTGTTACAGTATAAGACAGAAATAATTGATACAAACTGACTAGTTGCCCACTGATGGGCAGGTTGCCATTGTCAGTGTTTTATTTGCCCATCATTGTTTATTGATTTCTTATGCTTTTTGTGTTGTTGAATCCTCAAGCATCCGAATAAAACAACAGGGCTACTTCTCAGCACAGCTTTGTTTGTTTTGCTCTAAGATTCCGTAGTATAACTGTCTGCATGTGGTGTCATAGTTATGTAGGCGGGGTTTGGTGGGCAGTGTGTTGGAGTTATTGGATGTATGCATGATGTTGTGTGTATGTCGGGATTCTTCCTTTTTGGATTTTTAATGGTGGGGCTGGAGAGACTGGAGGGGTAAATGACAAGATTTCCTGCATGCGATTCATGAAAGGCCTATATGCACAGACACATGACATTGAAAGAAGCAAATTCTTATTAGTTGAATGAAAACATGATAAAATGATTTTTTTTTTTTTAAATCAGAAAGAAACTTGTTTCTTGACTATGTGACATAAATGAGAGAGAGCTTACTCTCCTGCGCCATCTGGTGTTCACAACATGAGCTGGTAGACGAGACACCAAGATCAGAGCAGTGGAGAAGGCTGGTGCTCTTGTGTGCACAGAAGAAAAGGATTGACCAGTACCACTGTGTAAAAACTACACCCAGACCTGGCTGACAAATTTCCTGCGGGCAGAAATTCCGGAGATGCATATTGGCACCATGCAGCTCACACTGACAAATTTCCTGAGGGCAGAAATTCCAGAGATGCATATTGGTACTATGCAGCAGTTTAGCGGTCAGAGCTCTGGACTCACAATCTGAGGGGAGCTGGTTCAAGTGCGGACTGGGCCTGGTGGTTGAATTGTTGTGCAGGATTTTTCCTGTCTTCCAGGTCATATGTGAAGACAAGCTGGTATGGGCATACTTTGTGCATTTACATATGGAACTTCAGATACGCACATACAGGACCCTGTAACTTGTGTACCTGGCTTGGCAGGGGATACTTTTCTTTCTCTTATCCACACAGAAAAGGAAAGAAAATCTATATATTCTGAATTTTGCATCATTGAGATTATTGTACTCTGTATTCCCTTCAGGTCTTTTTTTTTTTTCAAACGCCATTGGGATACTTGTAGTTGTATATATCTACTTCAGTCTTTTTGTGTGTTTCATTGTAATAAAAGCTTATCAATTCTGTAGCTTTCATCTCTTATCTATTTTTCCCACCCAGTCTCAGATATGTAGCTGCTCACTTCTCATCTGATGTTAAACTGGTTGTGACTTTTTTGTTTGTTTGTTCGTTTGATTTGGTTTGGTTTTGTTTGGAAAGAAAGGACTTGCTGTTTACAAGAGACTGTCTTCACCAGTTTTATGAATGATGGTGTGTAAGAAAGAACAGATATGATGTTTGTTTTTCATGTAAACCGTCTTCTCAGCTGTCTCACTAGCAGTATGTTAGCATTACGTCCATCACCTGTTCTTCACATCATCATACATTGGGCTATTCTGCTGCCACCACGATAAACATTATTTTCAGGTAGTTTTAAGGCCTCTCCCCTCATCCCCTTCCCCCCTCATCACAGGAGACTCGGCTGTGCTAGACCACTCTGTTTGGTGGTGATTGTCAGTTATGCCCCTTTGAATTCGGCGTTTTGAATTAGAGGCTGTCGTGTTTCAACATGTTGCAGAACATGAAGTGCTGCCCTGTTCTGTCTTCAGTTAATATTCAGTCAGTAGCTCTTTTCAGTGTATCGTGTAATGTAAATCGGTTAATGAAAACCATGTGCCTGTCAATCGCTATGAACTGGTAAAACATTTGCACAGGGAAGCTGGCAGCTAGAATCGAAGAGGGAAGCAAATCTTTACCAAACTTGGTTATGGATAAGCAACAATTTATTTCTCTTGCTGTATGTGACACTGTACAAGACAGGTCTGGACGTCATTGTAATTTTGTGTAACTGTGAAAGGGTTAAAACCTGTCTGGTTTTGCCATGCTGGTGTTCACAGAAGGATTGACCAGAACTTGCAAAGTATAGACATACACCCCAGCCCAGGCTGACATATTCCTTGAGGACCAGAAGAAACAGAGGTACACCAGTATTGTGTTGGGGTTGAGTGGTCAGAGCGCTTCATTCTCAATCTGAAAGAGGGCAGGTTCGAGTCCTTGCAGCGCCAAGTGGGTGAAATGTGGAAGTGGATTTTCCCCCCTTTTTTTTAATCTTTTATGTCAGTTCATGTGCAGACAAGCTAGTAGCTGTACACGCTTCATGCATATACACACACTTAGGATTAGATATGCACATTGAAAATCCTGTAGTTGGTGTTCAGTGGGCAATCAGAACACATAAAAAGATAATCAATATGCACTAGGATACTTGGAAAAGAGAGGACATTGTCAAGAATTTGCATGTGTGTGTGTTTTGTTTTTAATCACATGCTGTGCTGAACACTCCACTAGCAGCAACATCATTGTTCATGTGTCTGTAAACAAACCCTACCATGCACTGGTCGTGTGATCTTGTGACCGGTGCTTTGGAAGAAGACTTAGTATGGCAGATACCAAATCTAGGAATAATTACAATGGGAAATGGACAATAAAAAGTTCGTTGCAATTTTATTCCTAATTCATGAACATAGAAAAAAAAGGCCACTGTGAAAAAAACTATTGTGGACTGATGTATTGCACAGTGATGGCTCTTTTGAGAAGAGTGCTCTGGCCTCAAGATGTTATACTGTACACTGAAGTGGAAGAAGTCATAAACCAAATGAGAAACAAAGGGCATACAGAAAATGATCATCAGAAGAGTAGGGATTATGTGTGAACAGTTAAAGAGTTAACATAGGTAAATGAATAGAATCAAACCTTGCTCTACAATTAAGTATTGGTCACAGTCTTTTCAATAAATATTTAAGAAATACTCAACTTCCTGATGTGTCCATTGTTTTCCTCTGTGTGGGTGTGGCTGTGAATGTGTGCGCATGCCAATGTGTATTTATGCCTGGAAATCGGTGTGTCTGAGAGAAATCAAGAGATACAGCCTTGTTCAATGAATATCCCACAACCAAGCAGCTTATCTTGAGCCTTTTCATTTTTCTTTAGCTGCTTATAAAGAAGACCCCTCACATAAACTTTTTGCGAGAAGTCTTCTTCTTCTTACCGCTATTTTTGTGGTTAAGAATCGTTCGTTTTCGTTTGATAAATTCACTTGAGTTTATTATACTCCTTTTATCAGCTGTAAACAAATTCCAAAGATTAGTCAGTTCACTTCCATGTTTTTATATCCACCTGACTATCACCTAGTCAAGTCAATTCCTTACATAATTGTACAAAAGAAAGAAAAAGAAAGATAAAAATAACAGTTCTGTTTGTAATTAAAGAAAACTGAAAGGTCAATAGACCAGTTTTGTTGTGGTGGTTGGTCAAAAATGATGAATGAACACAAGTAGGCTTGGTGGACGCAATGAACTGACTGGGAAATCACATTTTTCGGCATTCATTTGAACAAATGTACCCATCGTCAACACAGCGCAGGCCTCCAAGGGTGGTACAGGACTGCTCTAAAGGCAGGTTGTTGTTGTCGTACCCTGGCTAAAAGACTCCAGGGATCATCCAAACAAGCCGAAGTACTTGAACACTATGGTACAAATGCATCAGCTGGGATGAAACATTACGTGTGTGACCGTTTTTGATTACCCCGCACATGGGCAGCCACACTCCGACTTCGGGGAGTCTAAAGGCAGGTGAAGACGGTGCTTCTCTGGGTCCTCCCCAGCACTTCGGTGTTTCTTTTTCTTCTTTGAACAAGAAAAGAATTAACTCGATACCATTTACACATCAGTACACAGAAATGCTGTGGGAATACTATTTAATCATGTGCATAGTCTGTCCATACAGGAAAGTCCTAGATCAGTGCCAAGTAAAGGGCAACCAAAGTGATTATTCTGACAGCAGGGCTTCACTCTACTTTGACCACCAGCTGTTGACGACATCATCATCATCCTCATGTGCCATTATCTGAGCTTAATCTTAACAAATCCCAAAGTGTGTACAAATACCATAAGAAAGAGACAAACGGGAAAGGGAGGGGGATGACACAATTGCATATCAAAAAATAAGGGAAAAGTCATGAAAGCTGAAAGGAAATTATGCAACGCAGATATGGCACCAACAGACAGCAAAGTAGGTCGGACATGCACGCACCCATGCTGACATGACATGTCCACCCTTAAAGCCCCCTTCCCCATGTACCCCCATCTCCCCACTCCCACACTGCCAGAACCCACCCCCACCCCTCTCCTCTTGCTCAACACACAACGAACATATCCATAAGTGAATCAACTGTTTGCATTCTGATTTATTCAGCAATGATAACCAATTATTTACATCTAGTTGCAAAGTGAGACGACTGCAGGCGGAAATCTAAACAAATCTGAAAGAAATGCTGGCGAACCGCAAATCAACGCCTATCTTGCGCTGAAGTGATTGAAGATAAGTGATTGTTCGTTCATTTTCGTCGTCCTAATTGTTTTGTATCTTGCCTGAAGAAGACCTAAGAGGTCGAAAAACATCGTGTTTTGTCTTGTGATTCGTTTTGTCCACCTTTTTTTTTTTGCGGTTCGCTAACATTTATTTAACAATTATTACAGCCAATTATTCGTTTGTAGTGCTGATCTGCACTTAATTGAGTGTGAGCCGTTCACAGCGAGTTAACTGTTCAGAGTGCTGAAGTATTCACTTTAAGACTACTAGTTATTTACAGCCAGTTAATTTTTTGTAATGATGAATTACCCTACATTGACCACCAACCACTTACAGAGAGTTACCCGTTTGTAATGCTGAATGACCTTTACATTGTCTACTAGTCATTAACATTAACTTTTTTGCTGTCCTGATTTACCCTACGTTAACTCCAGTGATTTATAGTGAGTCTGCTGTTTGTAGTGTTGACTTGCCCAACATCGACCACCAGTTATTTACAGTGAGTTAACCATTTGCAATGTTAAATTACCCTATGTTCACACCAGCGATTTGCAGTAAGTTATTTGTAGTGCTGATCTGCACTTTATCACCAATCATTTACAGCAAGTCATGGTTGTTTGCAGTTCTGAATTGGCCAGAATTGACAATCTGTCATTTACAGTGAGTTAACCTTTCTGTAGTATTGAATTACCTAAAATGGACCACCAGCCATTTAGTTAACTGTTTGCTGAATTACCCTGCTTTAATGTTCAGTCACTTGCAGCAAGCTATCCATTTTGTATTCTTGAATCACCCTACAATGACCACCAGCTGTTTGCAGTCAATTATTTGTAGCTGTTGCTGAGTTATCAGAATAGTGTAGTGACTTTGTTGTTTTCTTTTTAGAAATAATATCGGTTCAAGATAATTAGGGACATGATTGATTATGCAGATCCTGCTGGATTGAATGCACCACATCGTCAACAGTATGTATTAAGACATCAAAAAGGTGTGTCTGGTGACAAATCAAACCTTTTTTTTTTTCCTTCAAATGAAGTGACTTACAACTTTTAATTGTTTTTAAATTATTTTTCTAATGAGTACGACTTTTCTGTACAGCAAGAAGTTACAGGTACATTTACACACATGTCCAATTTATTGCGATTCAGCCCCTAATTGTTTTACTTTTTATCTTCACTAATTGGGAGGTGAGTATGTAGTGCATTTGCACTGTGCCATACGAGAGGGGAACGGAGCAAACTCACACAGTACAAGACTGAAAAGCATGCCAGTCTAGCCAAGCAGAAATTAGAGAATCTGGTTTTGAAGCTGAAGTCCTCACCATAGAAGTTGGAGCAACAGGTTTTGTAGGCTATGAAAGAACTTCGGGGCGGGAGAGTGGGGAGAAGGCAATGACAGCGAACTGAAAAATGTTCCCAAGAGCTAGGTCTGGTTGCCAGAGACAGAACAAAACTTTATAAGCTTAAGTTTCCCAATTAGACGGGTCTGTTAAGAAAGAAAACAGAAGAAGAAAAAGCAATGCTTTGAAACACCCATCCTTCCAGTAAATGTTTGTTAGAATCCTGGCAATGGCTGAAAACAATAACAAAACGGCAGCAGAAGGGCATCTAGTAGTCATGACCTGGACGCAGCCCAATACCTTTAGCTCGGGACCGAAACATTTAATCTGAGAGGTGTTGCATCTCTGAAACCTTCTGCTGTTAAGCTTTCCCATGCAAACAGTTTCTTCCTCCTACAACAACAACAAAGTAGTGGGGAGGTTGTGGGGAAGGGTGGGGTAGGCGAGTGCAAACTGACTGAATGATGTTTGACGACTACTTGTTTGAACGTCAAGTTCAGGTACTCATGGGTATAATAAACCCTGCGCACTGTGGTTTTATGGTTTAGTAGATGCGGTGTTGCATGGGGATTAGTGCAGACGCGATGACACCTCCAACAAGATCTATGAAGAAATTGCAAGTAGGAAGATTGTTCAAGGAACGCGTCGTGTTTTGTCTTGTAATCTGTCGCTTTCGTAATTTTTCTCTTCGGTTCATTAAGATTTATTACATCGAATTGGTTCCTGTACCAACACATTCCTTACCCCCCCCCCCCCCCCCCCCCCCCCAACACACACACACCCCAAATTCTTTACACACACAGACACACACCATTCTTTACACACACACACACACACGCGCGCGCGCGCGCGCGAGCGGCGACCAAACTATTCTCAAAACAAAGTAACGGAAATGGATTTAAAAAAATGAAAGGGAAGTAACTCATTGTTTCATAATCTGCTCAAGGGTAAAAATCACGTCTGCTACTGAAAGTTCCAGTGTTATTTTTCTTTTCTTTTGACAGTTTTAGCGCTGTTTATATGATTGTTGAGATTGACACTGTTATTGATAACATTTCTGACTTTTCAGCAAGCTGATCGACATTTGATCTGGCCAAGTAGACTGGTGAGAACTGATAGTGATGCCTGCGTTAATCGTCGGAAATGTCTTTAACGAAATTTAACCTTTTCTTCTTCTTCTTCTTCTTCCTAAAATACTGGTTCACTCAAAAACGAGTAGGTCACCAGCCCTGACATAGCGATTAGCTTTTTAAACCATCCAAGCCTGGCATGTTTTTACAGTTCGGGTGGGACTATAAACCGAGGTCTAGTCTGTGTCACATGCACTAAAGACCATACACGGACTCTAAAGATCCCGATGCTCATGTCCTAAGACGGGTGAGTACCGGCTACACGAAAAACACAATGCATGCAATCTGTGTGCCAGAATAGTCTACTTGAAGACTGTGGGCACGGGGCAGGTTAAACATCCCCATCTGGAAGAAGAAGAAGAAGGAAGAAGGAAGATCGGGCAGCTTTACCTCACATTGTCATATTTCTGGATTTACATCTTTGTTGAAGGGCACACAGCTGCAGAGACGTAATTTTCTGTAGTATTATCACATGGGGAATGACATCCTCTCACATTTCATCAGTACTACATATTCCACACATTGTAATTATACATTTGTGATGAAATGCGAGTAAAACCTGCTAGTGCCATAGTCCCTGGTCACAGTCAAATATGTGTTTGGTAATACTGGCTCGTATAATTGCTAAAGGCAATTGTCCCTACAAACCTAAACCTAAACTGTTGATTTGTATGCTCTTGTGAGGAACTTTTAGAGCTATTTACTTCTTCTTCCTAAAATACTGGTTCCACTCAAAACGAGTAGGTCACCAGCGCGCATGTTAAAAAGTAGAACAAAATAACATAAAACAGTGCGACTCAGACTGTTGGCCCTGGAGCAAACTTGGCAACAAGGGGTCGCACATCGATATTCAATAAAATATCTGGGAAGTAAAAATAGAAAAACGTCAGTATGCAGATCTCAAAACTGTCGAATCAATCCGTTTTCTGAATGAGACTGCACCCGTGGCAATCTTGATGGCACCCGGCAGTGAGTTCCATAGCCGTACAGAACTGGGATAAAAAGAATGTAAGTGGCTGTCAATATTTGATGCAGTATGGTATAACATTGACCGCCACCTCCTGGTGCTACTTTATTCAATACTAGTTGTTCCATTGGAATATCAATTACTTTAGCTCTGCCTTTGAAAAAGGTGTTAAGTTTAATAAAAGCTCTTCTCTCTTCTAAGGTTTCCATTCTAATTTCCTCATGTTCTTCCTAGTATTCCCCTTTTCTCTGATGTGGTTCCCTGTTACGAACCGTGCTGCTCTCTTCTGAATCTTTTCAAGTTATCAATGTCCTTTAGATGGTAGGATCCCAAACTGAGCAACCATATTCCAGTACTGGTCTAACCATGTTTTGTAGCAGTCGTCTTTAACCTTTGGGGCAGTCATTGATATTCCTGTATAAGAAAGCTAAGATGTTATTTGCTTTCTTACATACTAAATTGTAATGTTCTTTCCATTTGAGACGACTATCTATAATCACGCCTAAATATTTTGCAGCATTAGTTTTCTTTAAGAATAGTATTATGGATAGAATAATCTGATCTAATTGGTGAGCGTTTGTTACATATACGCAACACTTGGCACTTTTGGGGATGAAATTCCATTTTCCAAGTTCTTTCCCACTCTTGTAAAGCGTTTAGATCTTCTTGTAGAATGCGTGTATCATTCTTGCTTCTGATTGTTCTATATACTAAACTGTCATCTGCAAAAAGCCTTATAGTAGTTCCAGGAGAGAGATTTCTACTTATGTCATTTATATAAATTAAGAAAAACAAGGGCCCCAGAACAGTTCCCTGTGGTACACCTGACAAGACTGGTTTACAATGGATGACGACCCTTCCACAACAACTTTCTGCGTTCTCCCAACGAGGAATGATCTGGCCCATTTTAGCAAAGAACCGCCAATGCCAATGTATTCTAATTTAAGCAGCAGCCCTCATGGTCAACCTTATCAAAGGCTTTAGAAAAATCTAATCTCGGTCTGGTGAGATAGGGTCAAAACGGTTGCTTTCTGAGCTGCAGTCTTCAATAGAATCTTCAAAAAGTCTCGAACTAAAATTTGGAAGCCCGCAGGTAAAACAAGTCCATGATATATCACTATTGCACAATGCTTCATAAACTGCTGAATTCATTAACATACATTTAGTGTGATACCATGAATTGCAGACGTCACAGGCAACTGCTTTATGTTTCCATGTGACTCTCAAATTGCAAACTCCGCACGGATATTTTACTTTGGTGACGGACCAGGATTGAGTTCAATGTCTCCTGATAGGATAAGGCTTAAAAACCATAATTTAACTCCTCTATGTCTAACTCTTTTAATCAAACAATTCCTTATCACTGTACTATTTCTAATATTAATTGAAATCAGGGGTTCAAATCTGGGCCTAGTAATAGACGTGAGAACAGTACTCGCACAGGTGCACACAGGAGACTAACATGGTTCAGGTTGCACAAAGTTTTAAAACCTGCAAAAATAGAACTAAAGGCGTCTACGTCTACATCTAAAATTTCAAAATTAAACTGAGTGCTAGGAATATTGTTGTTCCTGTCACATGTAGAAAGAGCAAGGAAAAATAGAAAACTTTTAACGAAGCCGAGAAACAACACGCCGGTAGCCATCTTGAAAAGCCAATAAGAAGGACTCACCTTTACCAAGATTGTCAGCAATGATCTCATCAAAAGCTTGTCATAATGTTACTTTTCATGCTCTTGTGTCAGGAAGGGAAAAAAAGGAAAAAGTCACCCCATCATTTCAAATTCTTCTTCTTCTCTTCCTAAAATACTGGTTCACTCAAAAACGAGTAGGTCACCAGCGCGCATGTTAAAAAGTAAAATAAAATAACATAAAACAGTGCGACTCAGACTGTTGCCCCTGGAGCAAATTTAGCAACAAGGGGTCGCACTCAATATTCAAGAAGATAAAAGCAATGGCCAAATTCAGGCCCAGGTAACAGTAAAATATCAGGGGAAGTAAAAATAGAAAATCGTCAATATGCAGATCTCAAAACTGTCGAATCAATTGTCTCTTGAATGAGACCGCACCCGTGGCAATCTTGATGGCACCCGGCAGTGAGTTCCACAGCCGTACAGAACTGGGATAAAAAGAATGTAAGTGGCTGTCAATATTTGATGCAGGTATGGTATAACATTGACCGCCACTCCTGGTGCTACTTTTATTCAATACTAGTTGTTCCATTGGAATATCAATTACTTTAGCTCTGCCTTTGAAAAAGTGTTAAGTTTAATAAAAGCTCTTCTCTCTTCTAAGGTTTCCATTCTAATTTCCTCATGTTCTTCCTAGTATTCCCCTTTTCTCTGATGTGGTTCCCTGTTACGAACCGTGCTGTTTTCTTCTGAATCTTTTCAAGGTTATCAATGTCCTTTAGATGGTAAGGATCCCAAACTGAGCAACCATATTCCAGTACTGGTCTAACCAGTGTTTTGTAGCAGTCGTCTTTAACCTTTTGGGGGCAGTCATTGATATTCCTGTGTAAGAAAGCTAAGATGTTATTTGCTTTCTTACATACTAAATTGTAATGTTCTTTCCATTTGAGACGACTACCTATAATCACGCCTAAATATTTTGCAGCATTAGTTTTCTTTAAGAATAGTATTATGGATAGAATAATCTGATCTAATTAGTGAGCGTTTGTTACATATACGCAACACTTGGCACTTTTGAGGATGAAATTCCATTTTCCAAGTTCTTTCCCACTCTTGTAAAGCGTTTAGATCTTCTTGTAGAATGCGTGTATCATTCTTGCTTCTGATTGTTCTACATACTAAACTGTCATCTGCAAAAAGCCTTATAGTAGTTCCAGGAGAGAGATTTCTACTTATGTCATTTATATAAATTAAGAAAAAAAAGGGGCCCCAGAACAGTTCCCTGTGGTACACCTGACAAGACTGGTTTACAATGGGATGACGACCCTTCCACAACAACTTTCTGCGTTCTCCCAACGAGGAATGATCTGGCCCATTTTAGCAAAGAACCGCCAATGCCAATGTATTCTAATTTAAGCAGCAGGCCCTCATGGTCAACCTTATCAAAGGCTTTAGAAAAATCTAATAAAATTGCATCCATTTGCTGTCTGTTGTTAAGACAGTTACTAAAATCATTGAGAGTTGTTATAAGTTGAGTCTCACAACTCCTTCGCTGTCTAAAACCAGCTGGGCGTTATTTAATACTCAAAGCAGCATATGATACAGGACGCAAACAACTTCCAAAAATACTCTCCCAGCACATTATTTATGCATGGAATACTTGTGATATGTATGGTCAGGCCTAACGTTAAAGAATAAATGCAATCAATATTCTGTGATATTATAACAAATTTTTACCACCCTGTTTCCATGATCATAATGAAGATAATCATTTATTATATTGTTATGTCAGATCTAGATGCAGATCGGAAGTATAAATGAAAGGGACCAAATTGACAAACTTGTTGGAGGGCACATACACACAACGCACGCACACACACACACACACACAACACACACACACACACACACACACACACACACACACACACCAAACCAACCAACCAACAACGACAACAACAAAATCAATAGAACTACCATAATGTTTTGTTAACTGGCATCATGTAGATTGCAACATGTCAAACATGATACAAGCAATGACCACTTTGTCTAGTAAAACTTTCCGAAGACCACTCCTGAAGTTGGATAGGGTTCAAACCTTTTATGGTTGACAGCTTATGAACCATTGTGAAGAATTTAGTACCATTTATTTATTTGGTTACTTTGCTTGTTTTGTGTTGACATTTTTGTGTTCTTTTTGTTATCAAAGATTTGATTTATTGTGCAACTGTAAGATAATTTTTGCAGCCACTAAAGTTTGATTGGATTTAATTCGAGATCCCATTTGATTGATTGATGGACATTTTAACTGATTATTAATTCTATGAATCAGGTCTCGGGGAACATTCTTTACAATGGCTGCCTTGAGTGAGCATGTCTCACGCGTGCGTGCCCTGTACAAGGCAATACTGAAGCTGCACAGAGGGCTCCCTCTGCAGATGCAAGCATTAGGCGATCAGTACGTCAAGGAGGAATTCCGTCGCCACAAGGAAGCCGAGAAGCAAGAAGTGAACGTCTTCATGCATGAGTGGACTGTAAGCACTGTTCATACGTATACACAGAAACTGGTTTATCTGTCAGTCTGTCAGACCTTCATGGCCATAGCAATGTGCCATTTGTAATGTAGATCTATGTGAGTGAACAACATTTGATGTACTGTATTGTTGACTGGAACAAGAAGAATCTAGAGCTCTTGACTGGTGGAGAGTTGTTGTCCTGTGGTTTTTCTGTATGCCAGAGTGAAAGTTGAATTTCTGTTTTCAAGAACAACTTCAGGCAATGAAAAACAGGCCAGTCGACAAAAATTTTGCAGAGAGAATTTAAATGAAGATCACAGTATTTCCACTATATTTCCATCCATATGTACACTTATTGAAGAAAAGGCTGGTGCCACTGATTGAAGAAAATGCTAGGCGACACCCCCCACGCACTGGATGATCACCTATCAACCCTTCCTCTCACATGCCAAAATGTAGATAAATGTTCTCTGATCCTGTCAGGCAACTATCTACAGGCTTGGCTCCATCACAAACTCCATTAGAACCATCCATTTTGCATGTGTTAGCATTAAGGAAGAGCTCTGTGATTGAGAAAAAAAACCCAACCTAGCTTGTGGCCAACATATGTCAACAGCTCACATGAGAGGTGGGGAACTTGACCGCCAACAGGAATCAATTGCACTGCTATTGGGTCTCACTGGTCAGTTACAATTGATGGAAATGGATCAGCCAGCTGACTGTAGTGTGTTCGAACAGTCCCACTTTTAGTTTGTCGAGCAGTTGTGTAAAAAATTTATGTGTACTGAATATATACTGAGGTGCCTGTAGCTGCGTATGGAGAGTTGGAATGAAGGGCATGGGAATAATACCACTAAGAAGCATAGAAGATGAGACAGCAGAACACACACACACACACACACACACACACACACACATAGACTCACATGCACACATACGTACACATGCATGCATGCACGCGTGGATGCGCACACACACACAAACACACACACACATAGTCACAGTCACACTGTACACACACACACACACACACATACACACATACACACACACAACACACACACACACACACACTCACCAACATTCTTTTGTTGCGACAGATTGTCTTCAAAGCATGTACCAACTTGATTCAGGACTATGTTGAAATAGGAGATGTTTGTCTAAATAGTTTTCAGCTCTTTTGCAGACACCACTGTTGTTTGTATGAACTCTGTTTTACAGAAGTTATTTAAATCAAGACCTCAGTTTGTCTTAGTGTTTGAAATAAAAGTCTAGGGTTCAGAAAGAAGAGCTGGCAAAGTTTATTAACGAGAGGAGAAAAATCTTGACATTCCATTACAAACCATGGACCAAGAACCACTTGCTTTGTTTGAGGCGACAAGGGTGTGTGTGTGTGTGTGTGTGTGTGTGTGTGTGTGTGAGTATGTGTGTGTGTGTGAGTGTGTGTGTGATGTGTATGCGTGTGTGGCGGAGGAAAGAGGAGGGAGAGGGAAGGGATGGGCAGTTGTGTCATGTGTGTGCATTAGTGCTTGTGCGAGTAGTTATGTGTATGTGCTTGCATTTTTGTGTGTGTTATGTGTATGTGATTGCATTTCATATGTGTGTAACGTGGTGACAGCCCTGATTCCCTTTGCGTCGGCTGGCTATAAGCAACATTCTACTATCTGTGTGTGAGTGCACTGTGTGTGTGTGTTGTGTGTGTGTTGAGACTATGTGTGTACATACGTGCGTGTGTGTGTGTGGAAGAGAAGAGGAGGAGAGGCAGGGTTGGGGAGTTGTGTCATGTGTGTGCATTAGTGCTCGTGTGAGTAGTTATGTGAATGTGATTTCATTTCATAGTTACATAGTGGGTATGCAAAATCCTATGAATGTTGTAAATTCAGTACATGTTTCCTGTATGTTCATGTTCCAGAAATACTATGTGACTCTTGCAAAGCAGCTGGGACCCAAACGCAAGTTCAAAACTGTTGGCCAGGCCCTCTCAGCAGAACTGCTGGACAATTTCAATGAGAACAACTGGGGCAGCTGAAGGAACTGTTTGACGCTACAACTCTTCCATCATCTAATGCTTCGGATGCTGAGGAGAAGAGATGATAATGTTTTTGATCTAGATTCATTTTTAGGGGCATGTATTTGAAGAAGACAGCGTCTGGTAAAATGTTGTTTCATACGTAATTATGTACGGTAATTTGTTCATGTGAATATTACCAATTGTGAAAAGTAGGTGAAACTTGCCATTGATACAGGTGTTTGCAAATTTTTCTACTGTCTTTACCTAGTGCTACAAATTGTGTCACAGAAACATGTCAGAGATATTACCATACAGTGATACTGATCAGATATTTGGTTTCTGATTCCAAATTTTGATGACAAAATACAGTTTTGATGAAGTAATGATCATGCGAGGAAACTCCCGAGCACAAGATGCCTGTCTGTGATAAGTTACCAAATATATGTGTTAAGTTTATTGGCACCTTCGTCCCTTGCATCTAAAAATGCAAACCTGTTGTGCTCTTCACACATACTTTACAACAGGAAGAGCAGATGATGAGGGTTCTGTTTGAAACGGTGAAAGTGGGGTTTAAAAAAGATGTGCTGGCAACTGCAGAAGCGTCTAGATTACTCTACAGGAACAAGAATGCTGTGTTTTCTGGTGACGCTTATTTGTATTTCTTGTTAAAGGTGGATTTTGATCATGTGGTGGCTCACAGCATGATTTGTTTCGTACTGATATCAGTGTCATTGTTCTTGGTGTGATTATGGCAAGGAGCTCAAGAATATGGGAGGGTCATGCCTTTGTTTGAAAGGGTAGAGAGGGTGGTGGCTGAGATGGTCATCATTTTCCACTGCAGCTGATATTTTGTCTACTGGTTTGTGTGTGTGTGTGTTCAGTTATTTCCAGAACTCTGAAGAGTCGATTGACACAAGGTAATCATACACAGAATGAAAAGCGAAGAACCTTCAGGTTTAAAGTGTGTGATAGTTTAGCAGGTTATGTGGCTGTGTGTAAGACATCTTCTCATATCCCTACAGTCATACAAATATTGTACAATATGGATATGCAGGTGGCTTTTCCAGAGCATTTCATTTGGGTGAAGTGTACACATTTGGATGTGCTATGATATACGTTGCATGTTCTTGCATTTGCTAATGTTTATGTTGCATATGTGTGTGCGTGTATGTGTACATGTATGTGTACATGTATGTGTGCGCATGCGTGCGTGCGTGCGTGTGTGTGTGTGTATGAAAATGTATGCTCAGGTTAATGTATCATTGTCATGGATATTACTGAATGATCGGGCAATGTTATTGCAACCACTTGCTGATACAACAAATGGTTTTGGATGAGTTTGTTCAGATTATGAATCTGCATGTAAGTAACTACTGGTAATAAGGTAAGTAGAGCTGTATGACAGTTTTGTGGGCATGTGTGCATCTACACAGATATGTATTTTTGAATGATTGATGTGCCTATTTCAGTGGTTTTCAGTGAACCTGTGTGAACATTATGAAATACATCTTCAAAATAAGAATTATTTATGCGTGATAGTCTATATTCTGCTTCTCTCTCTCTCTCTCTCCTCTCTCTCTCTCTCTCTCTCTCTCTTCCCCCCCCACCTATCTCCCTCTCTCTCCTGAATTATGTCGCAGATCCTTCCATGCATGAATTTCCGTGGTTTCCTCTCTTCTGCCTCCTGCTTCTCACTGCTGTCTGTCTTTCCATTACTCAGGCATGAAATTCGTCCGCCTAAGGCGGATTTTCCGCCCATTTTTTTCATCTGCGCCGCCCCCCAAAAAAATGTGCCGTCCCAAAAAAAAAAAAGAAAAAAATCCTGAAATAAACTTTCGTTCGATGCTATTCTCATTTGGACAATTTGTTATTCTCAAAAGAGTCAACCGGTCACTTCCGCCGTCAATCAACATCCAGTCTTTTCGCGCCTGTTGAACGTCGGACATCGTTAAATTGCCGAAGTTTTGTCAAGCGCGTCGCGATTTCACGCCAAAAAAAAAGGATGAGAAACGATTGGAGGTGGGACTGGCTAGACCAGGAAGTGGACGATGTTCGAGTTGGCGATGTGTTTCGCAAATTAGACGAAAAAGGCGCTGCATTTTGTGTTCCATGTGGAAAGATTGACCGACTGAATCAATGTTGTGATGAAGGCTGCCTCATTGTTTTCTTCTTCTTCCTAAAATTCTGGTTCACTCAAAAACGAGTAGGTCACCAGCGCGCATGTTAAAATGTAAAAATAAAATAACACAAAAAATGCGAGTGAATGAGTCAGTATGCACATATAAAAGTATATTATTATATATTATGATCTTTTGAAGTATTATTTTCATTACTGAAAACATGAAAATGTGGCTTATTTGCCCTTCTTAACAGCGCTGAAATAGGGGTTTATTTGCAGTTTTAGGCCTTTTATTTCATAAAAAAGCTTCAGCTTCAGGGGGCTCTGCCCCTGACCCCTGCCGATTTTTCAGCCTTTTTTACTGCTGGTCACTTTCATGCCTGATTACTCCCTCTGACTCGCTGTGCCAGTGTCTGTCTCTGTCTGTCTGTCTCTCTCTCTCTCCTCCTCTCTCTCTCTCTCTGAAGCAGTATGTCGGTATTAACAGCATTATTGCCATAAATATTGGCAATTCATCAGCGCAACGACATAGTGTGTGCAATGGCTTTAACATAGTATTAGCAATCATACTATAGGTATGAGCATTGATCCAGTAGGGTCACAACAATGACATTGTGAGTATGAGCAACGGCTGAGAAGGATAACAGCAGTGACGTTCAGAAGGAGATTTAGAGTAACAAATATTTAGAGTAACCATTGGAACAATAAGGCAACAGCAGCAATAACAGAAAACACTGGGCCCCCCCCTGCCTTCAGCAGCAATATCAGAAAACACTGGGACCCCCTCCCCCCCCCCACTCCCCATTGCTGTCTAATCTTTCATGCCACCATATTTCTGCTGTGACCCACACTGGTCATTCCGGCTTCTCCAAACCCAGGTTTGTCCTGTCGTAGGCGCAGGATTGCAGTCCCAGAGTGCGGTCAATAGTTAGCCATCATGAGGCAACCCACCAGAGGAGACGCTGCACCACTACCAGGTGTTTAGTGGTACATGGTCGGATCCAACGAAAACAAGACACCCCTTATGACGACGGTGGGTCTCCCCTTATCACCACTTCCCTTCCCCTCCACACTCCACTCTTATGCCCTATTTACCCTGACAGGTTCATCTTTACGTTTATTCAACGATTGTCCCCATAAACATGCCGCTATTGGTGACTCTCACATAAACCTATCGTGGGCTCGGAAGTGGAAACAAAATGGACCTTTTCCCCAATAGGCTAAACTAGAGGTATACTCAGTCTCCGTTACAGGATAATGAAATGATCTGTGATGAGGTCAGAAACTTCATGAGGTCAACGGAGCCTACAACTGTAACGTACAATGTGAAAAAGAAAGTGACTGAAAAACTATTATAAAAGAACTGTTGAAAATAACGATTTCCCAGCTCATTTATTTATTCAGTGTGTGTGTGCGCGCGCTGTGTGTGTGTGTGTGTGTGAGGAGGGAGGCTGTTTCCAGAGGTAAGCAGGCATAAAAATGTGACCACCTGATTTTGAGGTTCACGTCAAACAGGTTTCTTAGCACAGCAAATACGCTAAAATACAGTACTCCTTCCATCCCCCTCGCCCTCCTCTTAGTCCCCCATTCCCATCCCCGTGACCTTCTCTCTCTCTCTCTGTTTGTGGGTGAGTGAGTGAGTGTGTGTGTGTGCGCGCGCACGCATGTGCAAATCACCTACCAGTTTTAAGTGACCTCTTTCTTTCTCCACCACTCAGCCTCCCTTCCCTTTCTCTAATTCTCCCTGTATTCTGTGGGCAATCTTAACGTGTCAAAAAAAAAAAAAAAACCGTCAAGAAGAAGCTTTTTCTTTTGTTTGTCTTCCAGTCAACGCCCTCAATAGCAGAATCCCCGATGTTGACCTTTTACAGTGAAATGAATGGCCAGACAGGGAACGACCCAGCGGCGGACTCGTGGATTCCCAATAGAATGTCCACAGCCTTGTGGGCGTGTCACAGCTGTCAGGAGATTTGGCGCTGCTCAGCCAGACCGTCATACACACACACACACACACAGTCTATGAAAAGAGCGGGCGATTGTAAGAGGCGTGGGACAAAGTCTGCGTGCTGGGAGTCATCCGACCGTGGCAAAAAACGTTGAAGAGGTTTGTGATTTCACAGCTGAAGGCACAGAACGGTTCTGTGATGACCCTCGTGCTGCCGTCTCTTCGAGCGAAAGGCTTAGACTGTCTGTTGGCACGCCACCTTCCGCTTTCGCCCTGTTGAAGGCATTTGCGAACAAGCGTGTAGAATTTTGCCAGGACAACTTTTTTGTCCGCTTGTTTGTTTCGTTTTGTCTTTGTTTGTTTGTTTACATTTAGGATGGATATTTTGGTTGAATATTTACCTAAACGTCTGAATATTCGGTACCAGAAAAAAAAAAAAAAATACCGGAAGTGGTGATTGGGGTGTTCTCCCTTCAGCGAGCCAACTTTGGGACTTCTGCGTCCCAAACAGTTGTTTTTTATTTTTATAACCCTTTCACCGCTTCCAGGTGTATTGAATCTAGGCCTCCTTTGATGTCTTCCACTGCCAACTGTTCTTCTTCACTCTCTGTAAATGCGTTACCTTCACCACTTTTGAAGCGAAGTTCTTGTTACTTTGACTAAAACAAAGGAAGACAGTTGTAGTTTCAGTCTATTACGAGCAAGTGTTTTCTTTACATAGTTTTTTCACGATCTGTCGGCCACACAATACCACAGCTTGAATTGATGCCGTCATCGAAAATCGATACTGTGTTTTGCAGTTGTAGTCCAGTTACATGGCAGCGAAAGGTTAAACACAGAGAAAGCTGGTTGGGGCATTCGTTTTGTTCATCCGTGTTAACAATAGGAGATTCCAATAAATTTTGAATGGTGCTGGTCATCATCATCATCAGCATCAGAGAGAGAGAGAGAGAGAGAGAGAGAGAAGTTTTAAAGGTCCTGTAAACCCGGTTTTTAAGTTTGCACAGTATAGCAAAACCGCTGTAAAATGTGAATCAAAATAATATAAAAAACATTATAATGCATGATATCACGCATACTCACGCAGATTTAGTCACATTTAAGAAAAAAAGCATACTCGATCCGCGCATATTTCGTCTGCTCCCCAGAACGCTGCACGCTGCATACTAAGATGAGATGAAATGCTGAAAAGAGAGAGAGAGAGAGAGAGAGAGAGATCAGTTTTTCAGACTGCACGTCGCATACGAAAATAAAATGCTGGAGACAAGACAAGACAAGACAAAATTCTTTATTTACGAGGATAATAGATAAGCACTGATGTGCTTTTTTACATCCATGTCCTCGCCCTGTGTAGGGTCATCAATATAAAATAAAAGGCAACAAAGGAAGCATGCAAGAGTGACTAGAACTACAATACAATAGGAGATTAAAATTTAAAAGGGGAAGAAGAAGGGGAAAATAAAATTAAAAAAAAAAAATAAATAAATAAATAAAAAAATAAAGAGAGAGAGAGAGAGAGAGAGAGAGAGAAGAGAGAGAGAGAGAGAGAGAGAGAGAGAGACGCAGGAGCGAAGGGAGTGCGGGGTAAGCCTGCAGAGAGAGAGAGAGAGAGAGAGAGAGGGGGGGAGAGGAGGGAGAGAGAGAGAGAGGTGGGGGAGAAAGAGGCTAGAGTGGGTGCGATAAGAGAGCATGTTTAGAACAATCTGACAATCAAAAAATTCCAAAGAGACACAAAACAAGCAATTTGAAACACCGGGGAGGGGGGGGGAAAGAAATAAAGCACAAATGGAGGTGGGAAATGCATAATGATAGCCCAGTCGCCACGGGTAGGAAGGGATATCATATGGATAAAAATCAAGTCATTCCAGCAGAACCGTGAGAGAGAAAGAGAGAGAGAGAGAGAGAGAGAGAGACAGAGAGAGAGAGAGAGACAGAGACAGAGAGAGAGAAAGTCACATAAAAACACAAGCATTTCGACAGAATGACAAGAGGGCAGAGGTAGTAGGAAACACACACGCGCACACGCACACACACACACACACACACACACACACACACACACACACACACACACACACACACACACACACACATATACTCATATAAGACATAGGCCTACTTACTAAACAAAATAACATACATGTGCATTTCAAGTACAAAAACACTTTCTAAATAGTCAGGTACATACATAAGGCAAAGAGGGTGGTGGTGAATGGTGGTGGATTATGGCGGAGTATGTAAGTACTGGCACATAAGATGGTTGAAA
Organism: Conus ventricosus; assembly: GCA_018398815.1. Taxonomy (NCBI): domain Eukaryota; kingdom Metazoa; phylum Mollusca; class Gastropoda; order Neogastropoda; family Conidae; genus Conus; species Conus ventricosus. The sequence goes on from CM031620.1 coordinate 31,046,446, forward strand.
TAATGGTGTTTGAAGGTTGATATGCATTGGCGCTGTTTGGTTGATTCAGGGAGCGAGTTCCATTGACAGGAACCTGAATATGTTAAACTGGATTTGAATAAGTCAATTCTAGGAACAGGGACATGAAGTTTGGGTAGAGTCCTTGAGGAATTTATTGAGAATCTGTGAACTAATGTTGAGGGTGCCTTCCCAGACACAATCTTGTGCATTATGATCCCTTTGTTGTATTCTAGTCTCAGACTTAATGGGAGAACTTGAATCTTTTATAGTCCGAGTCCAGAAGACTACTGCTTCTTAGGAGGACTAATTTGAGTGCTCGCTTGTGCAGGCTTAACAATGGTTTGAGAGTGTTAGCGCTAGCACAGTCCCATAGAGTAGATCCATAGTCTATGTATGATTGAATATGAGACTGGAAAAAGAGCTTGCGTGAATGCAGGTCGAGGAAGCGTTTGATTTTGGAGAGTTGATAAACTTTCTGTGAAACTTTTTTGCATAGTGAGGTTATGTGAGCTTGCCAGCTCATATTGTTATCAATTGTTATTCCTAGCACTTTAAGGCATGTAACCTGTTCAACGGTTCATTTTAAGATGTACAGGAGGAAACTTAAGAGTGAGATTTTGTCTTTTTTGCCTGGTTGTGATAAGCATGGATTTAGTTTTTTGAGGGTGAAGCGACATGTGATTTAGTTCAGTCCATTTCACGAGATCATTCGAGAGAGAGAGAGAGAGAGAGAGAGAGAAAGAGAGAGAGAGAAAGCAATCAGTTTTTCAGATGACTGCACGTTGCATACAAAGATGAAATGCTGAAGAGAGAGAGAGAGAGAGAGAGAAGAGAAGAGCAGTTTTTCAGACTGTGCGACGCATACGAAAATAAAATGCTGAAGAGAGAGAAGAGAGAGAGAGAGAGAGATTTCAGACTGCACGCCACATACGAAGCTAAAATGCTGAAAAGGATATTCTCTTGGCGGCAAACATGCTAACAGAGGCATTTTTCTTATATACATGGGTGAAATAATTGCGTGACAATGCCTTCTGTGACGCTCGGTCATAATCACCCAAGTAGTGACAGTTAAGAAAGTAGACCAGGCAATGAAAGATGACAGACGACGTGTACAGTGGGACCTCTCCATAAAGGCTTTTCCTAAGTCCTTAGAAAAAACAATGTAAATGGGCGAGAAGCTTAACTGGGACAAAAGTAATAATAAAGAATAGTTGCTGAGCAAAACAATAGCCTCATGTTTCTATGTTTGAAATGGTCACACACACACACACCACACACACACACACACACACACACACACACACACACGCGCGCGCGCGCGCGCGCACGCTCGCGCTCGTATGCGCGCACGCATGCACGCACACTCATATACACACACATATGTATGATAGCCATAGAAATATTAGGCAGCATAAAAAAAGATGATGATGGGGGAAGGGGGTAGAATACTCATTTTGGATACAGAGGATTCTAGAGACATTTTAAAGCTTTTGGCCAGGTTCACTTATTATGAGACGAAGGCAGTTCTAGAGCTGGTTCCAGGTGGGTGGGGCATGACAGGAGAAAGAACGATGGCCGCAGGATTTGCAGGGCGGATCAAGTACTACTAATGGAGGGGGTCTAAACTGAGATGGGGTCCCAGGGGTCACCTAGGCTCCGATGGCGGTTATGGGCGAAGCCACAGACACGAAGTCTGGGAGTCAAAGTCTTCCATTCATCTCCTACACCCCCCCCCCCCTACACACACACACATACACACGCTAAAGAAATTTTTTTAAAGTGTATTGGAGACCTCCGTTGGAAGATAGCAAGGTGTCTATTCATTTAAGTTTTGTTTTTTTTTTTTTTTTTTTGGTCCACTAGCCTCCATTTTTTTCACATTTCCCCCGATCCCTTTCTTTTCTTTCCTTTGTTTTCTTTTTTTTTTTTTTTCTTTGTTTTAAAACGTGGATCATCGTCCTATTTTTTTCTCACATTTTGTTGTTGTTGTTTTGTTGCTTTGCTTTGCTTGATCAATTCTCATTCACCACGCAAATCGGTATGTTCTATTACCAATGGACAATCTCATGTGAACTTTGACATTTTAGTGTTTGATACAGAGCGTCTGGGCTTC
>CM031620.1:31053558-31056058 GCA_018398815.1 Conus ventricosus
TTAAACTGACTGTTAAGTCTTCATTTGATTTGTGTTGTCCCGCCGGTAACATGAACAAAGTGATGTATTGGAAAGTATGCCGGATGCCTTTTTTTTCCACCATGAGAACCTGCCGTACTTTGGGGGTCAGCTCGATACGTCCACGGCCCGATGCGTCCACGGTCCGATGCGTCCACGGTCCGATGCGTCCAAGCCCGATACGTCCAGGCCCGATACGTCTGTCACGGTCAAAAATAGAACAACCAAGTCGTGGTCCAGGTTGTTTGGACATAAGCTCTAACTCAAATATTCTGGGCGCCACGTAGACGGGCCCATGGTTCGGATCCAGCCAATTAAGCATAGGGGAGAGGCTCCACAGAGACGGTCTGTCCGGCCAGACGGACTAAGCAGCTTTGACTGATGCCTCGATGTCTAGCGAGACGAGTCGTAGCACCTGGCTCAGGCTCATCTAGCCAATTTACACTGACCAGTGCCCACACGTTAAGCCACACGGCGCCAGTTAAGTAGGAAAGGGGGGAAGGTAGTGCGTGGTGGGGGTGAAATCTAGCTAATCAATTAAATGACCAATTGACCACCACAGAGAGTAAGGCGTGTAGGCGTGACTGTCATGATTTGAATATCCAATGGAATTAGAGGGAGATAACTTCGGGTATCAGGCGGTAAAAATACTGACCAATGGTACTGGCCCTTGGACACGGAGTGAGGGCATAAAGTAATGCATGAGTGAGAGAGAGGGGAGAACGAAGAAAACGAACAGACAGAGAGAGAGAGAGGAAGAAGTTCGGGGGAGTAGGCTCTCGCCTACAGGAAGGCAGGGAGATGGGAACGAACAGAGAGGGAGAGAGAGGTTCTGGGTGTAGACTCTGCAGGAGAAAGGCAGAGAGATGAGAGGAGTGAAGTTTGAGCATTAGCACCAGATATAGTCTGCAAAGGGAGGACTAAAGAGAGATGTGGAAAGAGAGAGTTGCTAACTAATGAAGAGAAAAAGAAAGAAAAGAAAAGGAAAAGAAAAGCAACCATGTCCATTTGATAGGGCAGACTAGAAGAGAGAGAGAGAGAGAGTGCAATGCATTAATGCAGGAAGAAAGAAAGGAGAACAGATCGATGTTGATAGTCACTGTTCCATCTTAACCGGGGTTCGACCTCATACCTGGCAGCGTCACTTTCATTGGCAGTCCAACCTGACCAACGCCAGCAGTCCAGCTTGACCGGTGCAAGCAGACCAACACCAGTGCCAGCAGTTGTGTCGTGTTGTGAAAGTGACAGTGAAAAGAAAAAAAAAGGAAAAGAAAAAGACAGTGATTCGTGAATAGTTAAGATCACCTGGCCAGGTAAAGTAGAAATCTATTTATACCCGGGTTAGTTAATGATGTTTTAGATAAATGATTTTGTGAAGTTCAGGAAAGAGAGAATGTTTTATTTTGTTTGATTCCATATGCATTGATGTTTCGTTCTATGATCATGTGTAGTAAAGTTATAGACTTTACTAGTGGTTTGATGTGACGAATGCATGATATATGAATGAGATTGTAAGCAAGCTGTGAGTGTGTTTGGGCTGTGCGCTAGTCCTTCCTCCATCGACATCACCCGAGGTTGACAACGTCCAAGGTCCGATACGTCCAAGCCCGATACGTCCACGGCCCGATGTGTCCATTTGGACGTATCGGGCCGTGGACGTATCGGGCCGTGGACGCATCGGAAACGCCAGCACCCGATACGTCCACGGCCCGATGTGTCCATTTGGACGCATCGACGTAATTTGTCACCATTCATTCCGACGTTTTTGGGCATATTTTCTGTTTATAAGAGATGGTTTTAAACATGGTACTGTGCGATAATAACACTACCACTCACTGGCAGCTTTGGGAAGCCATTGGGTCGTGATTCTCTCCCTTGATAATGGGCACACAGTTGTGCTATCAGCAGTTGTGAGTCTTTGTTGGGTCCCATGGGTAAACGGTGACTGTCATTTGCCTGGACGTCTGATCAACCAGGCGTTCAAACCCCAGTTGAGCCGTGTGCGGAAAGAGAGCTCTCCACATATGAGTGAATTCAGCGCGGCATGCGTTTGGTGTCCTTGAAGGCTATAATTACTGTCCCGTTTCCTTCACGCAGAGGAAAAGGAAGTTAAAACAATCAACGCCGACAACAAAGAACAACGACGACAACAACAAAGAACAACGACGACGACAAGAAAACCAGAGTCTATGATTCTTCAAAACTAGTTTTTTGTGATGGAAAGAAAAGTTATTTGTAGATACCTTTTCCCTGCTCTCTCTCTCTCTCTCTCTCTCTCTCTCTCTCTCTCTCTCCTACACTTTTTTTTTTATTGCTTCCCCCTTCTTTCTCCATTGCTGTATCTCTGCTGGCAGTGCTGACAGTGCTGTGTTAGGCCTACACATACCATCACGTGCATGCTTCATTCTCCCAACCCTTTTCTTCTTATGTGCCGTAAATTATGTCAAATTTTAACAGCTGCAACAACAACAACAACACCAAC
>CM031620.1:31063558-31071058 GCA_018398815.1 Conus ventricosus
AATACCGAAATGGTGACCAAAACCATGCGGTAAGGGTCACAGCCCGCCGTTTTGATAATCTAGATTCCCAAAATAGTGGAGTGACGGACCGCCATTTTGATATCCGTGGCCATTTCAGTCTGGATACCCCCAAAACAGTGGGGCGCCATTACCCGCCATTTTGGTGCTTGGCTATGCTTGTTTTTTGCGTGTTTGTTTTGTTTTGATTTTGCTTAGTCGGACGTGGGTTGATGAAATGAGCACTCGCTGGCCCCGTTGGCTGGTTCGGCATTGGTGTCAGGTGACAGGCCTGGTGGTCAGTGCTTATCACCCTACCTTTCACATCAAATCTCCTCGTGTCACAGAACGCACTGCTTCTGCTAGGGTCGGCAAATTTCACCTTCCTCTCCCCCCCCCCCCCCCCCCCCCCCCCCCCCCCCCCCCGCCTCCCCTGGAGACGAGTCTGGTATCAGAATAATGTCAATAAAAGCGCTTATTTCACCCCCCACCCCCCCCCCCCCCCCACTCCACTCCCTCTTCCCATCAGTGAAGGTGAATGGGGAGCTTTGACCTTGAAGACCAAAATAGTGGGAAACGTTTTGGTATTCACACTAAACGGTCACGCATACCCAAAACGACGGTCTGTCGCTCCGTTGTCTGTGAAGCCAGGCTAACACACACACACACACACACACACACACACACACACACACACACACACCCACACACACACACACACACACACACAAACACACACACACACACACACAGAGGAACAACATTCTGTCGGCATTCTGTTCCGGTAACCATGTCCATTTGGTATCTGGGTTCCAAAATGGTACAACTACCAAAACGGCTGCCCACAGTGAGTGTCAAAAAGCGTCGGCCAGCGCAACGCTATTTTTAAGTTGAATGACGTCATCCATTTACTCTGTGCCAGTCAAAACGCTTTCTCGTCGTTTAGGCTGTAGAGACGATAAGAACACCACACATACGATAAGGACACAACATACACGATAAGGACACAACAGGCGGCCGTATCCCGCAGAAACGGATGGGTCTTTCCGGGTGGGATCAGGTTGATGTATCCGATCCTTGATGGATCCCACCTCACCCACCAGTGAATCCCTGACCACGAGTGATAGAGGGATCCCCCCGTCAATAAACATTAGAGTCAATAGAAAACTACGGTCCCGTTTTGTTGATGGATATCCCCGTCCACAAATATCATAGTCAATAGAGACTACAGTCCTGTTATGATGATGGATATCCCCGTCCACAAAAATATCATAGTCAATAGAAACTACGCTCCCGTTTTGTTGATGGATATCCCCGTCAATAAATATCATGGTCAATAGAAACTACGGTCCCGTTTTGTTGATGGATATCGCCGTCAATAAATATCATGGTCAACAGAAACTACGGTCCCGTTAATTCTCATTGTCAATAGCTTCCACACTTGTTAGATCTTATTGCAAATAATCGCACGATCGCCAGATCGCATAGCTAATGGATTCCACGGTTCTTAGATCCCACAGTCGGTATATCACAAGGTTGTTAGGAGTCCTTTAGCGATTAATTTCAGTTGGTAGCACACACGCACGCACACGCGCGCGCACGCTCGCACGCACGCATGCACGCACGCACGCACGCACGCACGCACGCACGCACACACACACACACACACACACACACACACACACACACACACACACACACCACACACACACCTTTATCTTCAAGAACAGCTTTTTCTTGTATGAGTACAGAAGAAAAAGAAACTCTGAAATTCTTTGGAATTTGTTTTCGGGGGGTTGGAGGGGGGAGGGGGTGTCCATATTTCTGTTTTCACCACCTTTCTTTACTTTTTTTAAAAATTAACCTTTGTCGTTGTAATCTTCTTTAAACATCAAATTAAACACCTAGAAATCTTTGAAATCTTGAAAGACCAACATGCCCTTGATGATGAGAAAGTGAGAGACGACCACTGACAACAGACGACAGGCCACCGACAACAGGAGACCCGGCTCTGCTACGTTCACTTCATCTGTATTCTTCTGTTGAGCCTATCTTGATCTATTTTTCATATAGCGGGGATCTACCAGATCCAGCCACTTCTGATCACAGCAATCGTTTGAGTGTTTCATGTCATGCCTGTTTAGATACTATACAAGTGGGTGTTCTGTGCTGTGTCAAATAGGCCTACTCCGTCAAAGCCATACTCTCTGATACTGCTTTCAAAGCCCTTTCCATGCGCGTGCACAAACACACACGCGTGCTCGCGCATGCGGACACGGACACACACACACACACACACACACACACACACACACACACACACACACACATACTCGCGCGCTACACACACACACACACACACACACACACACACACACACACACACACACACACACACACACAGAGTCAGTTTTCGGGAAGTTAATACACCACTGTTTGTCCATGTGTTCCAGGTAGTGTGGGCCAAGTCGTACGCGCTGGGCTGTGGAATAAAGTACTGCAACCCTCTCCGTAACGTCGGCTTTGGCGCTGGCTACATCACCGTCTGCAACTACGGCCCGGCGTGAGTGTTTTGGTTTGTTCCGGTTGTAAGACACCACGACTGTTACTGGACCGCAAAACGAATGAAATGTACAAATGGTAATCTTTTGAAAAAATCAACAAGGGAATGCGTTTCGATCCTAAGGTTTCTGCTGATAATGCAAACAAACGTGGCCAACAAGATAAAGCGAAAAACAAAAGACTGAATGAAATTGCTTAGCTGTTCTGGGAAGTAAACAAAGCAGGAGTATTTAAGTTACTGACTAATATCAATGAAAACAAAGCTACTGGTCCCGATGGCGTTCCTGGCAAGCTCTTAAAATTATGTGCCAATGAATTGAGTGAGGTATACCAATTACTTTACCAAGCTTCACTGGACCAGGGAGTAATACCTGATGAGTGGCGAGATGCGAGCATTGTTCCCTTATTTAAAAAGGGTGACAAAACAAAAGCAGAGAACTATAGACCTGTATCTCTTACATCCATATCAGCTAAATTACTTGAACACATAATATATAGTAGCATAATGGACCATCTTGACAAATATGATTTCTTAAATAACGCCCAGCATGGTTTTAGACAGCGAAGGAGTTGTGAGACTCAACTTATAACAACTCTCAATGATTTTAGTAACTGTCTTAACAACAGACAGCAAATGGATGCAATTTTATTAGATTTTTCTAAAGCCTTTGATAAGGTTGACCATGAGGGCCTGCTGCTTAAATTAGAACACATTGGCATTGGCGGTTCTTTGCTAAAATGGGCTAGATCATTCCTCGTTGGGAGAACGCAGAAAGTTGTTGTGGAAGGGTCGTCATCCCATTGTAAACCAGTCTTGTCGGGCGTACCACAGGGAACTGTTCTGGGGCCCTTGTTTTTCTTAATTTATATAAATGACATAAGTAGAAATCTCTCTCCTGGAACTACTATAAGGCTTTTTGCAGATGACAGTTTAGTATATAGAACAATCAGAAGCAAGAATGATACACGCATTCTACAAGAAGATCTAAACGCTTTACAAGAGTGGGAAAGAACTTGGAAAATGGAATTTCATCCTCAAAGTGCCAAGTGTTGCGTATATGTAACAAACGCTCACTAATTATATCAGATTATTCTATCCATAATACTATTCTTAAAGAAACTAATGCTGCAAAATATTTAGGCGTGATTATAGATAGTCGTCTCAAATGGAAAGAACATTACAATTTAGTATGTAAGAAAGCAAATAACATCTTAGCTTTCTTACACAGGAATATCAATGACTGCCCCAAAAGGTTAAAGACGACTGCTACAAAACACTGGTTAGACCAGTACTGGAATATGGTTGCTCAGTTTGGGATCCTTACCATCTAAAGGACATTGATAACCTTGAAAAGATTCAGAAGAGAGCAGCACGGTTCGTAACAGGGAACCACATCAGAGAAAAGGGGAATACTAGGAAGAACATGAGGAAATTAGAATGGAAACCCTTAGAAGAGAGAAGAGCTTTTATTAAACTTAACACCTTTTTCAAAGGCAGAGCTAAAGTAATTGATATTCCAATGGAACAACTAGTATTGAATAAAAGTTGCACCAGGAGTGGCGGTCAATGTTATACCATACCTGCATCAAATATTGACAGCCACTTACATTCTTTTTATCCCAGTTCTGTACGGCTGTGGAACTCACTGCCGGGTGCCATCAAGATTGCCACGGGTGCGGTCTCATTCAAGAGACAAATTGATTCGACAGTTTTGAGATCTGCATATTGACGATTTTCTATTTTTACTTCCCCTGATATTTTACTATTACCTGGGCCTGAATTTGGCCATTGCTTTTATCTTCTTGAATATTGAGTGCGACCCCTTGTTGCTAAATTTGCTCCAGGGGCCAACAGTCTGAGTCGCACTGTTTTATGTTATTTTATTTTACTTTTTAACATGCGCGCTGGTGACCTACTCGTTTTTGAGTGAACCAGTATTTTAGGAAGAAGAAGAAGAAGAAGAAGTTATCATCCAAGCGAGTAGGACGTGTCAATAGAATTATCTTCTCCTTGATAGACTGATGGGAAGTGAAATTGAGTGAAGAGAGAAAGGTGCAGATTATGACAGTATAGATAGAGGAATAACTAAATAGACAAAAGATAAGTAAATGAATACATTGATAAATCAATGAACAGATAAATGAATAAATAAATAACTGAATAAGAGAAATATATTGGTAAATTGTGAGACTTAGCGGATGTCACCTCCACCAACAGAAATCGGTCACAGTGAAAATACACCACTTGACTGAACATAAACCCAAGCCTGGGCGAAAAGTTCTCTCGGTGTTTGATGCGAGCTAGGACCTTGAGGTGTTAAGTGAAGGTTATTTTCAGTCATTCTTAACACTTTGCATAACAATTCCCACGCTGTTGAAAAAGGATTAGTTTGAAAGCACAGAGGCTGCGGGCGCGATGGAAGAAGGACGATACAGGTGATGTTACAAGGCCGCAAGAAAGACGAAAACAAAACAAAACACACACAAAAAAAACAGGACAGAGCAAAGGCAATGCGTTTTGATATTTTAGGGCTTCCATGAGCAAGACAAACATGGCAAACGAGTAAACACACACACACACACACACACACACACACACACACACACACACCACACACACACACATCTGCCCAGGAGTTAAATCCTCCTGAAAGGGATTGTGACTGCGTGCGTATTACAGAAACTGTTAAAGATGCATACCCGCAATCCTCTCACTCCAAGGAAGGCGCTAGGTGGCTGGACAGTTGTGTTTGGAGGGTACATACATCGAGCGTACTCTCGCACTCAGAATATGACCGATGGATCATTGGAAACGGATTACATTCTGAAAATCATCTTCACATCACAGCAAGAGATGAGTAAAGACCCTTCGTTGTTAAGCGTTCAGTATCCAAACGACGTTACAAGGGAAGCCACTCTTCAAATACAAATATAAACACCATAAAGTAAATAGTGTGGCTTCCCTTGACACCCAAAATGGGGAGGAAAAAAAAAGAAAGAAAAAGAAAAAGGTTTCAGACTGCCGCACGGAATTGTCTTTTTAAAAGAAAGACAACTGCTTTTAGAATCTGATGGAATGACTATCTATTTTTTGGAAATGAAATGAGGCAGGGAACAGTAAACAATAAACAGTAAACAGTAAACAAGTGGGGTAACGTTTGCTCCCATAAGAAAACCTAACACAGAGTAACTTTTATTCAAGACTGGCACAGCCTTTTAAACTTGAATAAAGTCAGACAAATACATAGACGAACAATCTAATGGTGGGGGAACTTTTCCCCACCATTAGATTGTTCGTCTATGTATTTGTCTGACTTTATTCAAGTTTAAAAGGCTGTGCCAGTCTTGAATAAAAGTTACTCTGTGTTAGGTTTTCTTATGGGAGCAAACGTTACCCCACTTGTTTACTCTCTATTTTTTTGTTTTTAAACATTTTTATTTGTTTTTATTGTTATTCCACATACAAAGAGAGAGAAAAAACACCACACACATACATAAAAAGAAGCCAAATAACAACGAAAAGAAATAAACAGCAACATTCAGAACTAAAAGTTAGGTATAAAGCAAGAAAAACAAACAAACAAACATACACAAAGAGCCAAACCACACACACATGAAAAAGGAAGAGAGAGATAGACAGTAGGAGAGAGAGAAAGCAAGAGAGAGAGAGAGAGAGAGCGAGAGAGAGAGTGCGTGTGTTTCAGTAGAGCATTGTCTATGTATTGGAAAAAAACTCATGGTTACTTATTGACAATGCTATAAGAAATATACATAAACCTCTATACATCATATTGTTCTAATATTACTACCCATAATAGATGTACACATGCGTTTGATGAAAAAAGAAATAAAAATGTATATATATATATATTGCAAGATAAATCAGCATGCATACACAGATAATAAAGGAAAGGTAGACGGATAGACAGACAGACAAACAGACAGACAGACAGACGAACAGACAAGCAAAGAAACAGGAAGACAGAATGGGTTGGGTCACAGTGAGTGAAGATAATATATGTTATTATCATAAGGTACATCATTTCTTGAGTACCACTATACAGAAATATTTCAGCAGCATACAAGAGAATGACTCTCACCAGTAGCCACATTCATCTTGGGATTTTTTCTTTTTCAACTGACTCTTGCAAGGAGCAGAAACAGGCAAACCTCGAATGGTTATTCCGAACCCGCTGGAAAGAATATGATGAGCATTCACTGGATTAATTTATCATCACACTCAACCACAGCCCAATTCAGACGCTTCTCATTTCATAACCATACAACTTGGAGTCGTCTCCATTAAAACGAATGTTACTATCTATACAAAATTAAATTACGAGTGAAGCATAAAAATGGTCTTTCTCCCTTTTCAGAGGGAACTACATAGGACAAAAACCATACGAAAAGGGAAGTGGAACAACACAGCTTCTCAAAGTATCAGGCTCGGGCTCAGGCTCGGGCTTGGTCTCGGGCTCAGGCTCAGGCTCAGGTTCAGGCTCGGGCTCGGGCTCGGGCTCGGGCTCGGGCTCGGGCTCGGGCTCGGGCTCAAGCTCAGGCTCGGGCTCGGGCTCAAGCTCGGGTTCGGGCTCGGTCTCGGGCTCAGGCTCAGGCTCGGTCTCGGGCTCAGGCTCAGGCTCGGTCTCGGGCTCAGGCTCGAGTTCAGGCTCGGGCTCAGGCTCGAGCTCAAGCTCGAGCTCCACTTCCGGCAAGAAGGGGAAAAAGAACAAAAGGAAAAAGAACAGGACCAGAAGAACAGGACCAAGAAGCCCCGAACCAGGAAGAGCAAGTCCGGCAGGCGGAAGAGCAAGAAGAAGTGCAAGACCGCAGACAAACCCGGCGCCTCCGCCGTGCTCCAAGCGGGCCAGCCCGCGCCCCCCTCCAGCTCTGGCAGCCAGCCCAGCACCACTTGGAGGAGGACCCTGTCCAGCACGTGCCAGA
>CM031620.1:31076439-31148688 GCA_018398815.1 Conus ventricosus
CTTTTTACAAACTTACCCCCCCCCCCCAAGTTTAATTGTATAATCCCCATTAACATATACAGGTGGTACTTAATGACAATAATGAAATAAATAAAACTGTCAATAGAAATATTCACATCAAAGCCTTGTAATGCAAGTGATCGAGTTAGTTACTTATTTTCTACGTCGACACATCTTTCATTTATCATCAGGTCAGTCGAACTGGTCGTTGTTATCTTCATATAAACACACAAAAAAAACTACTCTTTTCTTTGTAAACGACTCCTGTTTCCTGTAAAACGACATTTTCACCAAGACTTCTAAGTAGTATTCTCAACTTAATTCATTTCAGTTTTATGTTTGTTTGTTTTAACATGTTGCACATATGAAAAGCGTGACTTCCAGTCATGATATACCAACAGTTTTAAATCCAGTCTGTCACAGATTTGTATCCATAAATCATTTTCAATCAATACATACCATTATGTGCGTGTAAACGTAATACTCTGTTTGCATAAAGTGTCTGCCATTCACAAACGTTTTATTGACTTTAAGTTGAAAGCATATACGATCAAGAAACTAAGAAAAATTGAAAAACTTCTCTGGGTTTGTCAGTGGATTATCTTCTCTTAGTTTACTCATTGAGTTTCTTTCCATCACTGTATTATTTTCTTTTATCCGTGGCTATACAGCCCCTTCCTCCCCCCCCCCCAAAAAAAAAAGAAAAAAAAAAAAAAAAAAAAAAATAGAAAAGAAAGAAAAGGAAAAAAGAAGAAAAAAAAAAGGAAAGGAAAGGAAAAAAAGGCCAACAACTCAGTCGACCAAATCGGCCCTTCACTTCACTTGATGAAGAGAGAGACGCGTAAACACGTCTGCGATGTCGCTAATGCGTTCCGTCACAAACGTGATGTAAACCTGAACAGGCATGCTAAAAATAATAAGTGATTTCCACGATGCAAAGTCTGGTTGCCTGTAAAGAATTATAGCAAAGTCAAGGTTGTCTTCGTTTTCCATCCGCAGCCAGAATCAGTTTTCAGATCAAACCAGTCCACTTCTCCAGATAAAGCTAGCGAAAGCTCATTTTGCATTCAAGGTCTCGATTGTACTTCTGTTTTAGAAATATCCATTCATATTTGTTCTGTTTTGTTGCATGCATATCGATTTGACACAGAAGACATTCCAATCATTTCTAATTAATTATTGGTTAATTTGATGTCAGATTTGTGCGGTGCAAAGTTTGGTCCCATTATTTGCCATCGATTCCCGTTAGCGACACCACCACACACACGTCCAACTGGTTCGTTGACTGTTAGTTTAATTCCGACATAGGACCGTATTCTTCCGCTTTCACTGATGTGACAGCAGACGCAGAGATCAGTCTTTGTACTTGCATGTAAAACAGCGGCCACGGGAGACAACCGCTTATACACAAAGGTGAGAGCAGACGGATGAAATCATTCCCGATCTTATTTCCAGGTAGTAGTAGCAGACGCATAAGGATACGCTATTTTTTTTTTTTTAATTTACAGTAACAACAGACATCAGAAAACGAATCATTTTGCTGGCAGGTATGATCAGGTGTGTAAGATTAATCGTTTCATTTGCAGGTAACAGTGGAGATGTGAAACAATGATTTTTTTTTTTTTTTTTTTTTTTTTTGCCGGTAGGAGCAGACATGACATAATCCCGTTTCTTTTTCAGGAGCAATAGACATCCGAAATCATTCCTTTTACTTGCCGGTAAAAACAGACATAGGAAAAGACCTCCCCCCCCCCCCCCCCCCCCCACCCCCTTTTTTTTTTAAACAGATAACTGACACACGTGAAAAGAAGTGATTTCATTTACAGGTAGCAAGCAGAGTATTGTCAGCGTGTCCAGTATACGTGTGGCTCACAAACGCATCATGGGGTCGGTGCCATGTTTTACTCTGCTCCTCCTGTTCTCTGTGGCAATTGGTGAGAAGAGAACGAAGCGCAGCTCTGATGGAATTTCCCGTGCTGAACAGCAAACCATCGTCCAGGTTCATAATGAGTTCAGACATTCTGTCGAACCCCCTGCTACCAACATGCAGGAGATGGTAAGTGTGTGTGTGTGTGTGTGTGTGTGTGTGTGTGTGTGTGTGTGTGTGTGTGTGTGTGTGTGTGTGTTTGTGTTCGTGCGTGCGTGCGTGCGTGCGTGCGTGTGTGTGTGTGTGTGTGTGTGTGTGTGTGTGTGTGTGTGTTGTGTGTGTGTGTATGTGGTGTGTGTGTGTGTGTGTGTGTGTGTGTGTGTGTGTAATGTACTGGCATAGCCTATAAACTGGGTTTACCAAATCTTAAATAAATGTTAGCGAACCGCCAAGAAAAACGTGGACAAACGAATCGCAAGACAAGACACGATGCGTTTCGACCTCTTAGGTCTTCAGGCAAGATACAAAACAATTAGGACAACGAAAATGAACGAGCAATCACTTATCTTCAATCACTTCAGCGCAAGATAGGCGTTGAATGGAAGAGCGTGCGTGCGTGAGTTTACCATCGGTCAACATCCTAGACAGTGGGGTCTATTTTTTTTTTTTCGTAAACCAGTTTGTTGTCGCAGATATCCCGACGTATGTTTTACGGTCGGATATATTTCTAGAATGATTTAATGCTGCGTGTATGGCTTATAAAACGACTAAATGTTGGTAAAACACATAATTAATGTAGAGGGAAATTTTTTTTCAATTTTCGTAGAACAAGACGCAGGCATAAACTTGGCATTCTTTCCGTAAATCATAGCATTCTTTAAGTACATTTACAGATTCGATGAATTAGATTATGGGTTTGCGTACTCAAGCAGAGCGCGCGCGTGCGTGCGTGCAGCATGCATGCGTGCGTGTGTGCGTGCGTGCGCGTTCTTCACATCCGAAAAGACTTTGCAATCAGACCACTGCTTATGGTCTAGCGAGAAAGGAAATGAAGAGAACCTGCCTCATACAAACAAGGACCACAGAACCAGTATGCTGCCGCTTCCAACTATTACCTGCAGGTCCACCTTATTCTCCCTTCCTACGCATTATCCACAAAACCACCTTATTCTCCCTTCCTACGTATTATCCACAAGACCACCTTATTCTCCCTTCCTACGCATTATCCACAAAACCACCTTATTCTCCCTTCCTACGCATTATCCACGAAACCACATTATTCTCCCTTCCTACTCATTATCCACAAACCACCTTATTCTCCCTTCCTACGCATTATCCACAAAACCACCTTATTCTCCCTTCCTACGCATTATCCACAAGACCACCTTATTCTCCCTTCCTACGCATTATCCACAGGCCACCTTATTCTCCCTTCATACGCATTGTCCACGAGGCCACCTTATTCTCCCTTCCTACGCATTATCCACAAAACCACCATTCTCCCTCCCTATGCACTATCCACAAAACCACCTTATTCTCCCTTTCTGGCATTTCTGCAAGACCATCTCATTTCTCTCACCAATCCTTGGCGTTATTTGCAAAGACCACTTATGTTTCCTTCTTGGTGTTATCTACAAGACCACCTTATTCTCCCTTCTTAGGTTATCTACAAGACTACTTATTCTCCCTTCCTGGGCGCTTATCCACAAGACCACCTTATTCTCCCTTCCTGGGCGTTATCTACAAGACCACCTATTCTTCCTTCTATGTTATCTACAAACTATCTTATTCTCCCTTCCTGGGCGTTATCCACAAGACCACCTTATTCTCCCTTCCTGGCGTTATCTCACAAGACCACCTTATTCTCCCTTTTCTTAGTGTTATCTACAAGACTATCTTCATTCTCCCTTCCTGGGCGTTATCCAAGACCACTTATTCTCCCTTCCTGGGCGTTATCTACAAGACCACCTTATTCTCCCATTCTAGTGTTTCTACAAGACATCTTATTTTCACTTCCTGGGCGTTATCCACAAGACCACCTTATTCTCCCTTCCTGGGCGTTATCTACAAGACCACCTTATTCTCCCTTCTTAGTGTTATCTACAAGACTATCTTATTCTCCCTTCCTGGGCGTTATCCACAAGACCACCTTATTCTCCTTCGGGCGTTATCTACAGACCTATTCCCTTCGTGTTATCTACAAGACTATCTTATTCTCCCTTCCTGGGCGTTATCCACAAGACCACCTTATTCTCCCTTCCTGGCGTTATCTACAAGACCACCTATTCTCCCTTCTTGGTGTTATCTACAGGTCCACCTTATTCTCCCTTCCTAGGCGTTATCCACAAAACTACCTTATTCTCCCTTCCTAGGCGTTATCCACAAAACTACCTTATTCTCCCTTCTTAGTGTTATCCACAAGACCACCTTATTCTCCCTCCTAGACGTTATCCACAAGACCACCTTATTCTCCCTTCCTGGGCGTTATCCACAAAACCACATTATTCTCCTTTCCTAGGCGTTATCCACAAGACCACCTTATTCTCCCTTCCTGGGCGTTATCCACAAACCACCTTATTCTCCTTTCCTAGGAGTTATCCACAAGACCACATTATTCTCCCTTCCTGGGCGTTAACCACAAAATCACCTTATTCTCCCTACCTAGGCATTATCCACAAGATCATCGCACTCTACCTATCCGCATCCGCAAGTACACGTATTCATGCTTTGATTTCGTCTCATAAATATTTTAAACTTTAATTGTTCTTTTCTCTCCCATCTTCTGTGCCACATCAGTGGCATTGTACCCACACCGCTCATTCCGGGTCCCCATCCACAGCCACAGCCCGGCCCTGGTCGCTACAGCCCCGGCACTGGCAATCCACAGGAAGCAGTAAATATCAAGTCGTCAAAAGGCAACCCACCAGAGGAGACACTGCACTGCCGCCGAGTCACTTCGGTGGTGTTCGGTGGTGCCTCTTCTGATCCAACATACGCAGGACATCACCTACTAGGCCCCCTACTGACGACAATAATTGCTTAGTTGCGGAGCCGGCGTGAATAAGCTCTCCCTCCGGAGTGGCCCACCACGTCCGTCCAACGACAGCCCCCATAAGTTCGCCGATACCGGTGACCTCGACGGAATCAAACCAAGGCTATAGACGTAGAAGGGACATCAAAACTGAGGTCACCATGAAAGCAGGGCATGAAGAGTGAAATCTGAGACTTTTTTTTAAAAATGCTGATCTATGAGAATGAGGATGATGAAGATGATGCCACGGATGTCCATTCCGGTCTGAGACTACGTAACAGGGCTATACTCAACACTTACTTTCACAACATATCCCGGCGTCAAGTAAGCCCGAGATATGCAGACACCTGCAGTGTTGGTCAGGAAATTTGAGCAACACTCTCAGAGACGCATCCATTTAGTGGATGACACTTAACTGTGTGGTCCCAGTCTTCCCAACTGAACCCATAGCAAACTCAGCTCTGGCTAGGAACCGGTCGGGGCAGAAAAATACCACATGACTCTGATGGGAATCGAACCCACGTTCTCCCAGCCGGGAATCCGAGTGAGACGCCAACCACTTTGCCACGGCGGCTGGTTGATTAAAGTTTCATATTTTCTACACCTTTTTAAAACTTTTTTTGGTGTGGATAAAGGCCACATACTTTCACAGCCTTCTCGCCAGGACTGGTATCTCTCTCTCTCTCTCTCTCTCTCTCTCCTCTCCTCTCTCTCTCTCTCTCTTCTCCTCTCTCTCTAAAATCAGGCTATACATTTCACAGTGGATAAGAACTCATACTTACAATTAAAAATTTTAAAAATGAGACCACACATTTACATTCTTTTCAATAAGATAACACAGTACAGGGGACGGGGGAGATTGGGGAGTGGAGGGCTTGGAAAGGGGAGGGGGGGGGGGGGGTTCAATACTACGCGATTGACTTCTGTTAATCTAATTAAGTAAGAAATTAGAAATTCGAGTTAGCAATTATTGTCGTCAGTAGGGGAGCATGGGAGCGTGCGCAGTTGGTGGTTTCCTGTGTATGTCGAATCAGAAGACATTTCTTAACACTGGTGACAAAAGGCGATCGGGTACAGTGCGGTGTCTCCTCTGGTGAGATGCCCCCCGTTGACCTGACTGATTGCTTCCTGCAGACTATTGGTGCTGAGGCCACGACCGGGCGAGCCTAGGTGAGAATGGAGTGGCCAGAATGAAGGAACTGAGATGCTGAAGGGTCACGGGAAACGAAACAGAGGATAAAATCTTGCAGCGGCTGTTCACCATGTAGCCAGAGGAGGGCAATGTCGTCGATAAAGAGGCGCCACAGTTTGAGATCCAAAACCCGTGGTGATGTTCTATCTTCCGTAAAAGTATGCCGCTAATTTGTCGTTTAACCCAAACGAGCAAATCAAGTGACTGATCAGCTGATTGCTCAGCGTCTGTCACGGTGTGTTGCAGAGTTGGAGCGACGAACTGGAAAGGAATAGCTCAGGACTACGCCAAGCAATGCAACTTTAACCACAACGGTGCCAGGAGTAGCAGCTCTCCTACTTATTCATACGTTGGCGAAAACATCTATGTTCACTCCAGTGAGTGAAACTGCTCTGTGTGTTCGACTCTGTGTGTCTCTGTCTGTCTGTCGGTCAGTCGGTCCCCCCCCCCTCTCTCTCTCTCTCTCTCTCTCTCTCTCTCTCTCTCTCTCTCTCTCTCTCCTCTCTCTCTCTCTCTCTCCCCTTCTCTCTTCGTATTTTTAGTTCAACTTTCTCCATGAAGGCTTTTTGCTGTAGGTTGTTAGGTTACTTTATCTTCATATTGTACATTCGTCTCAGGATGAGGATTGGACATAAAACACACACACACACACACACCACACACACACACACACACACACACACACACACACACACACACACACACACACACACACTGAGATGCTGAAGTTTTGTGATTCAACGGTTTCAGATTCATCTTTTCAGAATATTTTATTGAACGATTTGCTTATGCTGGATGTTGTTAACGGCTTAAAACGGAGCCCAGTTGGCTCATTGATTTAATGTTTACAAATGTTATGAGTATGTTATTGTTGTTAAGATTTCATTTTTGAAGGGAAATGGTAGGGAGGTTCAGAGATAGGAAGACGGGAGGTTTTTTTTTTTCTTTCTTTTTTTCTTTTTTCGTCTAATATCACAGCATTGTGAAAAGACGTTAAGAGAAAAAGAACACACCAACACACCACCCACACACACAACACACACAACTGATAGTCTTCATCATGAAAGTGAGTTTCTGGGCGACGAAGACAATGGTAAAGCTGGAGAAATGATCGTACCCCTTATTCCTAAGGACAGAGAACGTCACAGGCTGAGCATGTGATTCCTGAATCGTCTCCTTCAGGCTACTGCACTTGTCCAAATGCTTCAACCGCTGGCCATCCAAAGTATGCGCTCCCTAAAAGACGTCGAAGCGTCAGGCGCTCGCTTTATTGACTGTCAGATTCTCAGCCAGCAATCAAAGTGTTGCACGTTTTCAATAAAGCTTTCAGGCGGTCTTTCAGCTGCCATACTGGAACGTCAGGTTTTCTTGTACCTGACGCCAGCCTACAGAGGAAGATCATTTTTAGCACATGGTTGTCCTGATGATATCAGACCCGTCGTAATTGAGGTTGCATCAAAAGAGCCTCGATGCCAGAGAATTCGGCGGTCTGAGGAATTGGAGATTCCTTGACATAACGCTGATATTGAGTGAATGAAACTGGTCAGGGGATTTCACCAGTTTCTACGATACATTGTTTACGTCTTTCAGCCGTACAGTATGCAGGGGATCAACAGAAGTGCTTTTTAGACAGTGGCTGGGTGGTGATGATGGTCTGTTTTTTGTGCCATACATGCGTCCATAACTGCCAAAGGACGCGCCAGGTTTTCCTTGACCCTGTCCATGCTGTAGGACTGGTGACATCAAAGGAAAGACAAATAAATTGATATAGATAATGACGTCATAGTAGTAGACCTGTTGGTAAACGAAAAGAAAACGAAAACGATGGGCAACAAGGATGCAGTCGAAGGTGGTAGAATATTGAAGGTTATTTTTGATTGCTGATCTTCAAATGAAAGACAAAGTTAAAAAAGTTTTCTCTGTCGTTCGCCTTGTCAGCGTGTTTTTTGTTTGTTTTTCTGTTCCTCATTCAAGTTCCTGAGTACCGTTTTAGCACATGGTCTGTTTTGCCATTCCTTCAGTCAGTGTCAGTGATTTTTTTACTGTAAATTCGTTGTTTCACGTCTTTGTTGTCTTTGCTGGTTCTATCCCATAAGGTCGTAAAGGCTCACTTCAAAGACTGTCCTGAGCCGTTAGCCCAAATATGTTTTGTTTTCGGCTTAAAAATAAACCAGAGGTCAGTAGATCATTACGTGTTATAGCCTACTCCCAGAGGCCAAAAGTCCTCTTCTGTTGATTACATTTGTGACCTGAGTCTCAGTTCTGTCACTTTCTGACCACTCTGCTGAATTTTGAGCTTCATAGCTCCGAGGCGCTGCCAGAATGTACGTTCCTACCGCTGCCACGGACGTGTGTTCAGCCATCTGCTTCTCGTCTTCTCTCCCTGCCTTCTCCCTACGGTAGGAAGATATTCTACGGAGAGCTTGACTAGCTGCAAGGTCCCTCTTCTTACCCACACCACTCACCTACACAGGTTCCATTTCTCTCAGTTCTTCTCCTCCCTCCCCTCCACCCCCCCCCTCCTCTCTCTCTCCCCAACTCTCATACCTGCTCTAACTCTCTTCCTCTCTCTCCACCAACATCTTTTAGACCAGCTGTTCCTACCAGCAGTCAGTCAGTCAGCTCCAAGACTGTTACTGCCCTACGAAACGCTTAGACCAGCTTTGGTCCAGTCATTCCCTGACCGCTGGGGTCTTGGGGGCGGGGGGGGGGGGGGGGGACGTCATGAGGCAGCCGCCTTTTCTCTCCAGGCTCTTCTGTTGGTAGCTTTTGTGAGGAGATCTGGCACGGTCATTTTGGCCAAGTTGGCACGGTCTTTGGTCAGTCATCATATATTTCGAACCAGCTCTTTCTCTGCCGTCCTCGTCTGCGCCCTCCTTCAACGGTACCTGAAGGATGGTTTTGGAGAGGGTGTTGTGACGAATGACGTGGCCAAACCATGCCATCGGGTGTGGCACAACGGCCTATGGCAGGTTCTCAGAGACTTCAACATTGATGAGAGGCTCGTCCACAGACTAGCATGCTCATACAAAGGTAGATCACACCAGGCTTCTGTCCTCACTATTTTGGTCATGGGCTCGTCGTGTTTTGTCTCTCTGCTTAAAGTAAGATCTCTGTTGAAATTAGTATAACTGTGTGTAATTATGCTGATTCAAGGACGACTGCCATTACCGTATTTTCTTTTTTGTATGTAATAGGCTTACGACAATAACGACGACGAAGTGACAAGATCTACGGTACACACTACCAGACATAGTGTATAAGTGTGCTACTGCCACCCAAATAATCTCCTTTACTTGGTTTGCCTGTTTAGACGAGCGCGACGCGAGAGCAGCGGTGCAGTGGTGGTTTGATGAGCGCAAAGACTACGACTACTATTCCGACTCTTGCAGTGGCACGCAGTGTCGCCACTACACTCAGGTAACTGCTTTATGATGACATTGCGTGTCCGAGCTTCTGAAATACAATCAAAACTGACGGACAATTGAGACTGAACCAGCTAGACAGATCCGAAACAAGAGAGATCCATGGATGAACCTGTGACTATTAAATCCAGATAGTGTAGTAGCCTACTGTCATTTTACGTCTTTCACAAAATTGTATGATGTTAGACGAGAGAGAGAGAGAGAGAGAGAGAGAGAGAGAGAGAGAGAAGAAGAGAGAGAGAGAGAGAGAGGCGTCGTGTGTGTGCTTACATGCGTGCGTGAGTGAGTGAGTGTGAGAGTGTGTGTGTGTGTGTGTGTGTGTGTGTGTGTGTGTGTGTGTGTGTGTGTGTGTGTGTGTGCACATAGAATCACAGAAAGACCACCAGTATCATATTAAAGTGGGTGCCTAATCGGACCATATATCAACAAGAAGTAGGCCTAAGTTAACGTTAAAAACAAGATTAGCATTAGAAAAAAACATCAGTCAAAGACGTGTGTGATGAACATGATAAGTGTGTTCTGAGAGGCACACATTCAGACAAACATGAACCTCTTAATTTATTTGTTTGACCACATAGGCCTACACATTTTGTTGAAGCTTTATATTCAGTAGTCGGTTAATAGACCCCATGGTCGGTAAATTCCCTGGTCATGGATCTTAAACTTGATCTCTTGTCTAGCTGGTAGGCTTACATCCATGGCCAGTGAATTCCGTTACTGACAGATCTCACAAACGATCGATTCCATGGTTACAGTCCACGAAGATGCATTCCCATGATTGATAGTATATCTGGTAGATATGCAAGATCCGATCTCTGAGATCAGTGTTAGACATTGGCCGTGGACGTTATATCAAACACGCAAGTCCCAGTTTTCCACCCATCATTTCATACAATTATCCATATCATCCTCAAATGAGACTGGGGAGGGAGATACTGGCAAAATGTGCAGTATGTGCTTTGCTTTGTGCAGCATACCTATACGCCTTGAATTGGTGGATCGAAAAGAGAAGGGCAAGAAGGAAATAGGCTGGGCCTACAATGTCCTATCCAAGCATGCATCATACATAACTTATGAGTACATGACCCAGACGAAAGCGAATGGCAAACAACAGAGAGAGCACAAGAAGAAATGTTCAAATGTGGGTTTTGAGGGATGGCCCTTGAAGTACGCCACTCGCTTCAAAATAACATCTTCTCCAGCGCTGGTTGAATGCTGAGAGTGAATCTGAAAATGCGGGAATTGAGAACTTGGAGTCACAACACATCAAATAGAAATGAAGATGTAGGAAAATGAAATGATGTGTCGAAAGGGCAAAGCGTGCATTCTACTTACTCAGTAAGTTTCCGATGGCGATGTCCCATGAGTACTTCTGCAACTTGTAGCGCTAGCGAAGAAAGCAGAATCACAGTCATGATTCTTCCAACCAAATCCCCACTACCTTCGCGCGTTAAAACTGCACACATCACAATACTAGCCTCGGTGCGGTGTGCCCTAGTTGCTTCTGCAATTGTAGGCACGGCAATTGCAAACAAGCAGTTGACATATTGGCACATCTATATCCGGCACACATTAGTGCAAAAAGCTTGGGACCGAAGACGGCTGAATAAAGAGCTTCAGTGATGCTCTAAAGCAGCAAAATTCCCGTTTGTTGCCGCCGAAACTACAGCAAACTTAACAGAAGCAAGCGGGAAAGAATGAATGGTTATGCACTAGATTCAACGAAAAGTCCCCGCTGGTTTGGGCAATAAGCAGAATTTACTCCACAAATCTTGCAAAATAGTGGCTAACGGCAAATCAGTTCACGGTGCTTTTGATAATCAGTTGCCACAAGTCCGATGTTTAGATCAGATGGTATAATAACACTGACGTTGGAAATAGTCATTGTCACGTCAAAAATAACTCAACCCAACTCGTGGTCAATCGCCACCAGCCCAGTTGGACATAAGCTCTAACGCAATTAATTCTGGGCGTCAGGCGGACGGCCCCATGGTTCGGATCCAGGCAATTAGCAAAGGTTGAGCTAATCTCATCCTCCACATAGACTTTCCGTCCAACCGAGGCGCGGACTAAATAGCCTGACCGACGCATCACCTGTCGCCTCAGCCAATTACAGGCTATTTTTAGCTTCTCGTGGAGACAGCACTGCGCTAGAACCGGACTAAACGTCTGGACCCTGACAGGTCTCGGTAGGTTTTGGTCAACCCGGGCCGCCTACCCAACTCATCTAGCCACTTTAAGCGTGACCAGTGGTGTCCACGAGTTAAGCCACACAGCGCCAGTTAATTAGGAAGGGGAAGGTAGTGGTGGTGGGGGTGAACTCAGCTAAATCAATTACATGACCAATGAACCACCACAGAGAAAACGGTGTGTAGGCGTGACTGTCATGATTTGAATATTCCAATGCATTAGAGGAGATAACTTCGGGGTGTCAGGGAAAAATACTGACCACTGGTACTAAACTCGCCCTTTTTGGACAGAAGCGAACGAATTAAAAGGATTGAGAACGAGAGGAGAGAACGAGGGAGCACGAACAGAGAGACAGAGAGAGAGAGGTCTGAGGTGAACTCTCAGAGGAGAGAAAAGCAGAGAGAATGAGGAGGAGAGAAGATAACCAAGTATGAGAGATTACATGAAGATAGTCTGCAGAGGAAGACTGAGGAGAGATGTGGAGAGAGAAGAGAGTTGCCTAACTAATGAAGAGAAAAGAAAAGAAAAGAAAAATAGAAAAGAATAGCAACCATGTCCCATTTGATAAGAGCAGACTAGAAGAGAGGATGGGGGATAGGGGAATGGCAATGCGTTAATGCAGGAAGAAATAAAGGAGAACAGAACGATGTCATGATAGTCACTGTGTAACCCAGGTTCCTAAACGCACAGACCCAGACCAGCAACATAACCAAGACTCTGACTGTACGATATACTCCAATAATTAATTAACAATTTAAATAGACAAAAATCCCCAAACAACGATATTAACCTAAACATGGGCTGATTCAATTTTAAGGTGAATAAGTGACAAAAATAAAACTTTATGTGGTGACAGAGAGAACACACGAGTGGGCAACTCCAAAGGGGGGCACTGCAAAAGAATACAAAACATAAAATCTGCACGGGACTATGTGCGAAAAACCAAATAATAAACAATGGCCAAACCAAAAGCCATCAAAGGCTTCAGCAACATCTCAACTGGAAAACACACAATGATGGAAAAGCGCATCACTAATAAATAGTATTGACTTTATCAAGTTCAAATCCACTTGACCCTGGTTATGGTAATGCAATCACACTTTGATCTGATCCAGTGTTAAACTGAATACAGTGAGTTGCATACCAAATTATACTGACAAGCTATTCGCCTATCAATTGGCCACCTGACATGGCGGCAAATCTGCTTACATCCTTTATCAGTCATCCAACAGAACCTCTAGGCAGCAAGCCAGAATCAATCATACCTCACCCACTAGTCCCCTTGGTTCCAAAACAGATGTCCCCAAAAACCAAATTCATTTTGATTACAATCATCTCTAAGCATACACTATAAAGTATTTTAGGATAAAAGTCATCCTTGAAAAGCAAGGTATTTTTGGGAGGGGATAAGAGAAAGCAAAAATAAACACCCTCCTGAAAATTCAAGGAAAACTTCTCCAAACTTAACACAGTACCATGAGTAAAACACAAAGAACCGAGTACCACTTAACACATGTGCAATGATTAAAACACAAAGAACCATGTACCAAACTAGGCACATGTACCATGATTAAAACAACAAGGAACCATGTACCCACTTAACACATGTGCCATGAATAATACACAAAGAACATGAGATGTAGACATTTCCCTCCACTATAACATGTATGGTTTGACAAACCACTAATTTTAACTGCAAGAACAAAGGTAATGGAGATTTATTAGGACCATGTGGTCTAAAACGCAATCTCTCAAATTGATTTCCGAAACAATGTGTGTGAACACATTCTAGAGCAACAGTGAATAATAAATAACCTGAACTCACCTTCAAATAATACAACCAGGTTTAAACTGAAATCAACATGTGGGCCTAAAATTCTAACAACTGAAAAATAAAACAGCTAAAAGCCAAGTGTCAATTCTTATAACGGAAAAACCACCAAAAACAATGCCACCAGTTGACAGCACAAAAAATATATGGCACTCGAAAGGAAAAGATCTCAATTAGTATTTTTTAAAGCATACTTTTAATACTTAGAGTAACAACCTGATTAGCACCCTCACACCACAACACTGTTACCCCAACCTGTCGACTCAACACATGTAATGCATGGAAGTGATCAGTCAGCCGGAAGTGGGAAAACAAACAGGCTAAAAATAAAAGGAGTCCTTAAAACTAAAATCGCTAAATAAAACAAGAACATAATAAGAACAATAATACTAGTGGGAAGCAGTAGACGTACTTTACCTCAAAATATTACAAACAATCACTAAATGAAAATTTTATTTTATGTTCTTAACATACAAAAATTGCCTAAAACCTTAGTAACCTGTGATTCTGGACAGTTACATTCCACCCTCCTAGAGAATTGTTTAACCCTTGTTAACTACCAAGGGGCAGAGTAAACGAACAATACAGTTGGTACTGAAAAAAAAAAAACCTTCCAACGCAAACAGGCAAATATGAACAAAATGGATATAACAATGAAACGAAGGACCAACAATGGATGCAGCCCAAAGCTAGTAAGCAATGTATATTCAGAAAACTCATCCCTAACACATTCAAAATTATCAAACATACCATTGTCTTCATAGACAAAAAACCAAACCAATCAAAAAAGAATGAGAACACTTGCACCTTTAGATTGTGCTTTGTGTTATCTTTTACCACAACAATCCACCAGTATTCCACAGTAACAGATAGGCAGCATATTTAATATAGCACATTACAAATGTCATCTCCATCATAACCCTTTCCTTAACTAGAAAACAATTTCAATGGGGGGGGGGGGGGGGGTCACATTGGACAAGCCAAAATCAAGTCACACACATACACACATACATAACCCAGTAACAATCATAAATCAGCTTAACTAATAAACTGCTAGCCATTAGTAAATAATAACATGTATCATTCAATCCTGTCCTCTCTTAATTCACATAAATCATGACTTAAAGTAAGCCTAAAGGTCACAAAACAACCTCAACAATCCAGACATCTATCTAGACACCTCATCCTTATCGGCCTCACATACCACCGATCGTCTGACGTGAACCCTCCCAAGGATTCCCCTGAGCGGGCAGTTTATTTCTCGGTTTATCCATCTGATGGTTCTGCACCCAGTACACCATAGAATTTTGACAGGTTACATTCACCCTCCTAGGGAAATTCAAAAACTCTCTGGGAATATTTCAAATAGGACATAGCTCAATATGTATCCAACACTCGCACCAAATTAAAAAAGACAAAATATCAATACAACACAGATTTATGAAGGTGACAACTGAAATACACAATCAACGCAACAACATAATTTTGGGAAAATACCACAGTGGGAAAAAAGAAAAACAGTTCACTCCAATGCACAAAACTTAAACATACAAGTAGAGCATGCACAAAAAAAAAATCGACCAATGACTGAAAACGCAGAAGTCTACTCCTGAGACTTGAAAACAGAGAAATGGTCCCACTACTGTCATCAGTGGCACGAATGACTGCCCCATCCCAAGTTAAGGTTTCCACTAGCCTCCCCAGCTTGGGTGACTCTGGACTGTTAGACCATGGACCAAACCCTGCGTACCAGAGTGCCAATTAGTGTATGTAGACTGTGCCCACTGATCTCCATCACAAGAGCCTTGACCATAAAGCTGATGTCTCTTGAGTTGGGAGTTCTCCGCAAAAGCTTGCCACCTTCGGCACAAACATGACACGAGGGCCGTGGGTATGTAGGTTTTCCCCGCATGTTCATAGTTGCCACGGAACATTTTGTTGCAGACCTTGTGGGGACAAGGCACCGTTTCGGTACATCGCGGGAGGCTTCCGTGCTTTTCCCCTTGCAAACACTGCTAGTTGCTAGGATCACTAAGATCTAAACCAGTATGCCACCCGGAGGTAAATTTTCCTGCCAGTCACTACTCTGTAAGTCTGCATCGAGTCTTCCTGCCACAGAAGCCTCATCTGCCTTGCTGTCAACTCTGCGCCTGAGGCCCACATTGGTCACGGGAAATTCACCTCCCCAAAGTCTTGAATCTGAACCTTGTTATTGTCCCCAGTTTTTTGGGTGGGGTCGAATCCATCCATAGTCACTCCATCCTTGTATGGCAGAATACCGATATCAGATTCCTTGACTTGCCACCACGTTTTCCCTCCCCACCTTTTCCCTTTTTAGATTGGATAGTTTCTTCCGTGCAAATTTTGATTTGGGAGCAGGCAAGGGAAAACAGTCCGCATACACAAGTGTGTCACCAACAACCTCTTTGCGTGTCTGTAACACTATTTCCGCACTGCAGGCTCAGGTAAAGGTTTGTACAGAGCCTACATAGGTTGAACTGAAATTTTCTTCTGTTATAAACAACTGCTTCTACTGGCTATCAACTGGAAATTGCTTCAACTCTGCACCCTGCAAATCCCGACTCGGAGCCTATCACCCGACCCATCTTGTCTATCCAATCCAATGAATCACCTATCTTGGTCTCAGAAGCATGCGTATCCCCACTTTCTGTTGATTTCTTTGCCCTGGGCAAGAGTACTTTTTTCAGGGTTCCGAGGCTTTGGCCTCGTTTTCCAGGTTTGCCCTGACTGCGAGTCTCCTACGAGCTCCCTGTTCTCCGCCTCCAGTGGATGCCTCCAGTCGCTCCCATTCTACTCAGCAAGAGCAGAACGCTGGTCTCTACACAAGCCCCTGAGACCTACTGAAACACACTCCGCTTGTTGTCCACCCTAATGATGCCGCCACTGCTCCAGCTACTCTGTAGAGCAGCAACAGGGGGGGGGGGGGGGGGGGGGGGGGGGGGTGGTCTGCACTCTCTCCGCTGTCCTCTTCCCCTCTATCTCAACACCCCCCTCAGCCCAGTCACATCACCCTCAAAGTGATCATCCATGTCATCAAAACTAATAATGAAATAACATTTGCCTACCAAATTTTTTCCTATCTCTAATAAAATCCCGGACGAGCCCCCCACTTTATGTAACCCAGGTTCCTAAAGCCACAGACCAGACCACAAATAACCAAAACTACCTGTACTGTACGATAATACTCCAATTTTTTTATTAACAATTTAAATAGACAAAAATCCCAACCAAATAGTAACCTCAGACATGGGCTGATTTCAATTTTTAAGGTGATAAGTGACAAAAAAGAACTTTAGGTGGTGACAGAGAGAAGAAAACGAGTGGGCAACTCAAAAGGGGGCACTGCAAAAGAATACAACACATAAAATCTGCACGTGACTATGTGCGAAAAACAACAAATAATAACAATGGCCAAACCAAAAAGCCATCAAGGCCTTCAGACCATCTCAACTGAAAACCCACACATGAGGGACAAACGCATCAACACTAATAAAATAGTAGTGATCTACATCAGTTCAAATCGCACTTGACCCAGGTTATGGTAATGCCAAACACACTTTGATCTGATCCAGAGTTAATCTGGATACAGTGAGTTGCATACCAAATACGACAGCTATTTCGCTATCATTGGCCACCCTGACCATGCGGCAAATCTGCTTACATCCATTATCAGTACATCCACCTGAACCACTAGGCAGCAAGGCCAGATCACTTATCCCTCTCCCACTAGTCCCTGTTCCAACAGATGTCCCCATAAAACCAATTTCATTTTATTAAAATCAGTCTCTAAGTTGAGCTCTAATAAAGTAATTTTTAAGGGATAACAGTAAGTCCTTGGAAAGCAAGTATTTTTCCCTTTTCTACTAGAAAGCAAAAAATAAACACCCCTGAAATTCAAGAAAACTTCTCCAAACTTAACACATTACCATGAGTAAAACACAAAGAACCGTGTACCAAAACTTAACACCTGTGCAACTGATTAAAACACAAAAGAACATGTACCAAACTTAGCACATGTACCATGATTAAACACCAAGGAACCAAACCAACTAACACATGTGCCAGGATTAATACACAAAGAATCATGAATGTAGACATTTCCTCCACAAAAACCATGTGAATGTTACAACACAATATACAGCAAGAACAAAGGAATATAGATTTATTTAGGACCATTGGGTCTAAAACACTATCTCACAAAATGTTTCCGAAACAATGTTGGTGTGAACCCCATTCTAGAGCAACAGTGAATCATAAATAACCTGAACTCACCTCAAATACAACAACCAGTTTAACTGAAATCAACAGTGGGCCTAAAATACTAACAACTGAAAATATAACAGCAAAGCCAAGTGCAATTCTATAAGGAAATCCCACCAAAACCAATGCCATCCCATTGACAGCACAAAAAATATAGGCAATTCTAAAGGAAAAGAATCAATTAGTATCTTTTCAAGCATACTTTTTAATACGTAGAGTAACTAACTGGATTAGCACCCCAAAACCACACACTGTATCCCCACCTGTCCTGACTCAACACAAGTAATTGCAGGAAGTGATCATCAGCAGGAAGTGGACAAACAGGCAAAAAAAAGGTGTCTTAAAATACTAAAATCGCTAAATAACAAGACATATAGAACAATAATAATAGTGGGAAGCAGTAGATGTCTTTACCTCAAAATATTACAATCACCATGAAGAATTTTTATATATTTCTTTTAACAGCAAACTAAAATTTGCCTAAAACTTAGTAACCAGTGGATTCCAGAACAGATACAACTGTTCTATATCCTAACCGGGGGTTCGACCTCATACCCTGGCAGCGTCACTTCGCCAAGCAGAACCACAGACCAACGCCAACAGTCTCACCAGACCAGGCGCCATCAGACCAAACCAGTGCCAGCAGTTGTGTCGTGTTGTGAAAGTGACAGTGAAAGAAAAAGAAAAGAAAAGAAAAGACAGTGATTCGTGAATAGTTTAAGATCACCTGGCCAGGTAAAGTAGAAATCGTTTATACCCGGGTTAGTTAATGATGTTTTAGATAAATGATTTTGTGAAGTTCAGGAAGAGAGAATGTTTTATTTTGTTTGATTCCATATGCATTGATGTTTCGTTCTATGATCAGGTGTAGTAAAGTTATAGACTTTACTAGTGGTTTGATGTGACGAATGCATGATATAGGAATGAGATTGTAAGCAAGCTGTGAGTGTGTTTGGGCTGTGCGCTAGTCCTTCCTCCACTGACATCACCCGAGGTTGACAATTTATTGGCGAGCCTGCCAGGATATTCTGGCCCATTTATTATAATTGTTCAACTTCTCAGAGAGGAAGCTGGGTGGGATTCAAGTATTGTAATCCTAAGACAAGGGGTTGTCTTACTGTATGTTCCCAAGATAGTTAAATACTAGGCTTGGCATTGCTTCCAAGATAGTTAATACGAGGCTTGGCATTTCAGCCCCAGAGTACTTATTTCGCACAGATTGCCTATAATTCGCTCTCATAGTTGGGTCAGGCGCTGGGCGTCTTATAAAAACTAACTACGTTGTCCAAGCTAATATTATCATTCATAGGATTGTGCTATTACGTCACTCGTGTCGGTAACCACCAGTTTGGCTGTCGTAGAGAAAAAAAAAAAATCTTGTTAAAAAAAAAAGAAAAAAAAAGATATAATGGCGGACGAAAAGAAACCCCTATTGAACAACTTGTGAGCGTCGCTCGTGATTTAGGCTATTCGGGAGAAGAGTTGCGAGCATTCGTTGAAAACCAGCAAAAGATGGAAAGAGATGAACGCGCGGAAAGACGCCGTGTTGCAGTTGAAATAGCAGAGCAGGAAAGAACTAAAGCTAGCGCAGAGCAGGAAACAGAAAGAATGAAGCAGGAAACAGAAAGAATAAGGGAAACGCAGGAAACAGAAAGATTAAAGGTTCAATTAGAGTTGGAGAAAGTGAGAATACAAAGGGAGACCACCGAGGATGGTAGCTCACTTTCCAGTGACTCTGTGCGCAGCTATGCTCCCGACCCAAGTTGCCAAAATTCTCTGAAGGAACCGATTCGATTGATGCATACATCAGTCGTTTCGAAACGTTTGCGACCAGTCAGGGTTGGCCTCCAGAAGAGTGGGCAGTCATTTTGTCAGCGCTATTGACGGGTAAGGCATTGCAGATTTTCACTGCGTTACCAGCAGAACAAACAGTCTGATTTCGGTGCTGTGAAGGAGTCTTTAATGAAGGGATTTGACCTCACAGAGGAAGGATTCAGAAAGAAATTTCGTTCAGCTAGATTGCAAGCAGGGGAAACGTACACTCAGTTTGGTGCACGTCTAGATCACTATTTGAGAAATGGTTAGAGTTGAGTGGTACGAAGAAGGAGTTCGCTGAGTTGAAAGAGCTAGTTATGAAGGAACAGATTTTGTCAGGTTGCGGCCCTGAGTTAACCATACATTTGAAGAGAGACAGCCAGAGACAGCAGGAGAGTTGTTGAAGTTCGCAGAGGTGTATAGAGAGGCACGTTTGGGCACTAAGGTGCAGGAGAAACAGGTGCTAGGCACAGGTGAGAAGAGTGCAAGGAGACTAGGAGAGTTTTCTGCAAAGTCTGCAAACCCAGTGGTGGGGCAGAAGGAAGGGCAAAGGGACATTAGGTGTTTCATTTGTCACAAGAAGGGACATGTGGCGAGGGATTGTCGCATGAGGTTCCAGAAGGCAGCAGCCTTGCAAGAGGTGGATAAGGGTCGTCAAGGGAAACGACCTGCAGTGGAACCAAAAGGGATTCAGTCTGAAGAGGGTGGAGTGCAGCTTATGGCTAGCACTGGACAGCAGTCAGTGTCAGGGATAGAGGCACTAGGCTGAGTGGTTCGTTACCAGATGGAAGAAGGGTGGATTGGCCAGCAGAGGGTGAAAGTGTTACGAGACACTGGTTGTTCATGCGGTGTAGTACGAACAACGCTGGTCGATAAAGGGGATTTGACAGGGCAAATCCAGACCTGTACTCTAATCGATGGCACTGTGAGGGAGTTTCCAGTTGCTAAGATAGAAGTACGTACCCCTTATTTCTCAGGCGAGTTGTCTGCGTTGGTGATGGAGAAACCCCTTCATGATTTGATCATTGGAATATTCCAGGGGCAAGGGATCCAGGGGATCCTGAGTTGTTGACTGCTACAGGGGCAGCAGTTCAAACACGGAGCAAGAAGGAGGAAAAGGTTGATAAACCGTTAGTCGTTCCGGCAAGGAAGTCAGGCATAGATGTGTCGCCTGATGAGTTTTAGGGCAGCGCAGGAACAAGACCCTTCGCTCGTGAAGTCTTGGGAGTTGGCAAGAGGTGAGAGAAAACAGGAGGTTAGAGGAGGTGAGACAGAATTTCTTGTGAAAGGCGGGCTGTTGTACCGAGTGTTCACCAAGGGGAAGACAGGTAAGGTGACCACTCAGTTAGAGGTACCAGCAGGTTATCGTGACACTGTCATGTCAGTGGGTCACGAGTCGCTCATGGCGGGTCATCTCGGCACCAGCAAAACAGCTGACCGAATCTTTGATGACTTTCATTGGCCAGGAGCAATGGCAGACATAAAACGTTTCTGCATGTCATGTGATGTGTGTCAAAAATCAGCCACAAGAGGGGTGAAGAGGAAGGCACTCTTAAACATCCCCCTTTAATTGACACACCATTCAGGAGGGTGGCTGTTGATCTGATCGGCCCAATCGCGCCCTGTTCCAAAGGCGGGCACAGGTATGTGTTGACACTCGTGGACTACGCGACCAGATACCAGAAGCAGTTGCATTGAAAGGCGTAGATACGCAAACAGGTCGCTGAAGGGCTGGTAGACATCTTTTCTCGCGTGGGTGTGCCAGCACAAATTCTCAGTGACAGGGGGTCACAGTTCACCTCAGGCGTGATGAAGGAGGTCAACAGGCTGCTAGGGATCACACAGCTGCTCACTACCCCATACCATCCACAATGCAATGGCTTGGTGGAAAGATTCAACGGTGTGCTGAAGGGCATCTTAAAGAAGCTCTGTGAGGAAAGGCCAGCAGATTGGGACCGCTACATTCCAGCGGCACTGTTCGCCTACAGGGAAGCCCCTCAGGAAAGCACAGGCTTTTCGCCATTTGAGCTGCTGTATGGGCGGACAGTTCGGGGACCAGTGTGCATTCTCAAAGAGCTGTGGTCCGGAGAACAGGAGTCGGAAGAGGTCAAAACCACTTATCAGTATGTGGTGGACCTACGCAATAGGCTCGAGGAGACATGTAAGGTCGCAAGGGAGAGTTTGCAGGAGGCTAGGGGTCGTCCAGAAGAAGCAGTATTGACAGGAAGGTGAGGAAGCAATTCCTCAAGGTGGGAGATCAAGTCCTGTTACTGCTTCCCACGGATCACAACAAGCTGCTGATGCATTGGAAGGGACCATTCACCATCATTGAAAAGGTAGATCAGGACTACGAATCGATGTGAATGGGAAATCAAAACTTTTCCATGCAAATTTGCTCCGCAAATATATTCAGCGTGAGGCTCAGCACATAGGCGCAGCAGCAATCATTGATGGAGGTGAAGGAGACCCAGCAGAAGAAGGGGAGATTTTGTTGCCTGAGTTTCCAGGAGAAGAGTCATACAGGGATGTGTCACTGTATGAAGGGCTAGACAGTGGGAGACAGGAGGAAGTTAGGGGGCTCCTAGAACAGTATAGGGCGTCCCTGACTGATAAACCAGGCAGGACAACTCTAGAGACATGTACGGTGGAGTTAACATCACAGAAACCCGTACATGTGAAGCCTACCCGATCCCATATGCCACCAAGCAAGTGATCGAGGAGGAGTAGAAAAGATGTTGGACCTTGGGGGTGATTGAACCGTCCAAATCATCATATAGTGCACCCGTCGTCTTAGTGAGGAAAAAGTCAGGTGAGCATCGATTCTGTGTCGACTATAGACGTCTGAACAGTGTCACCAAGGTCGATGCAGAGGTCATACCAAACATGGAAGACCTGTTCGCTAGATCGCCACAAGCAAGAGCCAGTATTTCACCAGGATAGATCTGAGCAAGGGTTACTGGCAAATAGCCTTGAGTGAGGACTCAAAGGAAGTCACAGCATTCTCCACTCCTATGGGCTATACCAGTGGCGAGTACTTCCTTTTGGTATGGTCAACGCGCTGCAGTCTTCTCTCGGATGATGAGGAAGTTATTGACGGGATTGGAAGGCGTTGTGAATTTCATGGATGACATTCTGATAGCGTCCGAGCATGGGAGGAGCATATGAGGCAGCTAGGAGCAGTTTTAGAGAGGTTGAGGAAGCCAATCTCACAGCCAGACCAACAAAGTGCCCAGGTTGGTTTTCCAAGCCTGGAGTTCCTAGGTTTTGTTGTCGGAGGCGACACAAAGCAGCCGGAAAGAGGAAAGGTGGAGAAGATGATGAATTCAGAGAGACCAAAGACCAAAACAGAAGTCAGGAGTCTGCTAGGTTTTATTGGGTTTTATAGGGAGTTTGTCCCAAATTTTGCTGCAATCACGAGTCCTCTCAGTGATTTGGTCAAGGCAGGGAAACGGCAGTGGTCGAGTGGTCAGACGCTGCAGAGCAAGCACTGCAGACGGTGTTGGAAAGACTAGGTTCCCGTCCCATCTTGAAGCTACCAGATATGTCCAAACCATTTTTGTTGCGGACAGATGCATCAGGCGGTGGGATAGGTGCAGTATTGTTGCATGGAGCATGAAGGAGTCGAGTTTCCTGTGAGGTATGCTAGCAGGAAGTTGACCAAAGTGTGAAGAAGGGTACGCAACGGTGGAGAAGGAGTGTTTAGCTGTCGTGTGGGCCGTGCAGAAGTTCCACAAATACTTGTATGGGAAAGAGTTCGTGATAGAGACTGATCACCAACCACTCAAATTCCTGCAGGAGGCACAGCTGAAAAACAGCAGGGTTCTGCGTTGGGCAATGGCATTGCAGCCCTACAGGTACCGAGTGCAGTACATTCCCGGTCGACAGAATGTCGGAGCTGACTATTTAAGCCGTGTAGTCTAGCAAGCTGCAACTCAGAGGAAGTCAGTCATATCCGGGGTGCTTTGTTGATAATATGTGTTGATGACAGTTATGTTGATTGATATGGGTTCATTCCCAGTTGGCTATGGTTCATATTTTTTGTGTGAGACTTGTTCATATTTTCTTTGTGAGACTTGTTCATGTGAATGTAGTTATGCTTGGAGCGTACAGTCGCTTGTGTAGTAATGCATTATTTGCAATAAGTGAGGATGGAGATTCCTCAGTGAAGTGTCATGGATCGTGATCATATTATATTGTGCTTTTCATAAGAATTGTGAAAAGGAGAGATGGCAAATCCGCAGGTAAGGGAATTGCATAAGTGCGCACAGAGGTCGATATAAAATGAGTCGAAATAACGCAAGAGCGCACGTCAATGATAACTCATTGGAGTGGTATCCACTAATGATATATTGTATAATTTGTAAACCGGTTGTTGTAAAGTATTTTTCAAACTTTGCACGTGTAGCTGTGGGTCAGCAAATTCGGTTGTTGTCTTTTTGTACCGTTGTTTTGAGACAATGCGGAGCATGGTCTTTTGCAAGGGGGAAATTGTCACGGTCAAAAATAAACTCAACCAAACTCGTGGTCAATCGCCACAGCCCAGTTGGACTTAAGCTCTAACGCAATTATTCTGGGCGTCAGGCGGACGGCCCCATGGTTCGGATCCAGGCAATTAAGCAAAGGGGGAGGCTAATCCTCATCCTCCACAGAGACGGTCCGTCCAACCAGCCGGACTAAATAGCTGACCGACGCATTCACCTGTCGCCTCAGCCAATTAAAGGCTATTTTTAGCTCTCGTGGAGACAGCACTGTCTGCTAGACGGACTAAGACGTCTGGACCGACAGGTCTCGGTAGGTTTGGTCAGACGCCGTGGCGCCTACCCAGACTCATCTAGCCACTTTAGAGTGACCAGTGTCCACGAGTTAAGCCACACGGCGCCAGTTAAGTAGGAAGGGGGGAAGGTAGTGTGTGGTGGGGGTGAAATCTAGCTAATCAATTAAATGACCAATTGACCACCACAGAGAGTAAGGTGTGTAGGCGTGACTGTCATGATTTGAATATCCAATGGAATTAGAGGGAGATAACTTCGGGGTGTCAGGGGTAAAAATACTGACCAATGGTTACTCGCCCTTTTTGGACAGATCGGAACGAATAAGAAGGATGTGAGAACGAGAGGAGAGAACGAGGGGAGAACGAACAGAGAGACAGAGAGAGAGAGGTCTGAGTGTAATCTCTGAGGAGAGAAAAGCAGAGAGATGAGGGGAGGAGAGAAGAGAACCAAGTTGAGAGATTAGCATGAGATAGTCTGCAGAGGAAGGACTGAGGAGAGATGTGGAGAGAGAGAGAGAGTTGCTAACTAATGAAGAAGAAAAGAAAGAAAGAAAAAAAAGAAAAGAAAAGCAACCATGTCCATTGATAAGAGCAGACTAGAAGAGAGAGAGAGAGAGTGCAATGCGTTAATGCAGGAAGAAAGAAAGGAGAACAGATCGATGTTGATAGTCACTGTTCTATCCTAACCGGGGTTCGACCTCATACCTGGCAGCGTCACTTCGCCAAGCAGAACCACAGACCAACGCCAACAGTCTCACCTGACCAGGCGCCATCAGACCAAAACCAGTGCCAGCAGTTGTGTCGTGTTGTGAAAGTGACAGTGAAAAGAAAAGAAAAGAAAAGAAAAGACAGTGATTCGTGAATAGTTAAGATCACCTGGCCAGGTAAAGTAGAAATCTGTTTATACCCGGGTTAGTTAATGATGTTTTAGATAAATGATTTTGTGAAGTTCAGGAAAGAGAGAATGTTTTATTTTGTTTGATTCCATATGCATTGATGTTTCGTTCTATGATCAGGTGTAGTAAAGTTATAGACTTTACTAGTGGTTTGATGTGACGAATGCATGATATATGAATGAGATTGTAAGCAAGCTGTGAGTGTGTTTGGGCTGTGCGCTAGTCCTTCCTCCACTGACATCACCCGAGGTTGACAGTCATCAGATTAGCATGCTTCACCTTTCACCGGGACATGTGTCTCAAAGACTGAACTGGGATCTCTGCGATCTTTGGTTAGTCAAATAGAGCCTGTATTGACTATGAGATCGGTCATCCATGGGGCCAGTCAGCTATGGGATATGTTGTCTGTAGGTAACGCCAGTTCTTTGTTGATTCTGGGATCTGTCAGTACTGGATCCAACTAGGCCTACGCCTTGATGTCTTGAAAGGTACCAGACTTCTACCCTGATGGTATGTGGATGTGACTGCTGACTGTTGACGTACAAACAGCAATAATGTATTCATGCATAATGAATTGTTTTTATGTTTATTTGTCCTCTGCTTCAAACTGAGGTATCCTAAGCTTGCTTTGAATGACTCACATAAAGCTTTTCTGGGTGGATTCAAGATCAGAAAAAAAAATCCCCTCCACATAAAAACATATGTGCAAAACCGTTCCTTCGCTCAGGGAGCGCATGTTTCCATGAACATTGCCTTGACAAACAAACCTTACATAAAAAGTAGAAATAAACGGAGAGAAGTAGAAATAAACGGAGAGAAGGGGCGAAGATGGTGGTGGTGGTATGTGTAACCTAGCAGACTTCTGTATACAGGCTTTTCAAATTTCGAATGCTGTGTGTTAGACTGAAATGATTATAACAGAGAGAGAGAGAGAGAGAGAGAGAGTTAAATCTCCTCTTCATGACTTATAAGTTGATGAATTACGCCGTGTGATTCAGATCATTTTATCGCACACCGGAGAAAAAAAGAAGGGGTGTGGGATGGGGGACATTAAAACCGATTATAGCACAATATCGGGCCTTCTTAATCCAGTTCTCACATGTGACGTAGATGTTGATCATTAATTTTCTACTGTCTCAGCTGCCAGGAGCATGGACCATCTGTTAGTATACAACACGAAGGTGGCAAAAAAACCTCTGTGTGGTGTATATACCATCGCGTGTCCTTGTGTCGCAGGTGGTGTGGGCTAACACCAACAAGGTCGGCTGTGGGGTGGCGTGGTGTGATCATATCCAAAACTTCAATTTTTGGAGTCCACCGTCTGGCCACATCATCATCTGCGACTATGGTCCAGGGTGAGAGAGTCTTTCAGCTGTAGTCACATTGATGCTATGCATGCAACGCAATCCCTTTGCCACGAGATTGATCAGTTGTATATATGTATAATTATGTGTACCACAGGCGCGTGACTGGACACCTGTCCCCGCAAAACAAAGAATGTCTGTGCGGCGAGAGCGGCATCGCGATGCGTGTCATGTGAAACGGCTCTCTTGAAAGTGAAAAAAAAAAGACGGGGTGTGTGTGTGTGTGTGTGTGTGTGTGTGTGTGTGTGTGTGTGTGTGTGTGTGTGTGTGTGTGTGTAAGGGTAGAATGCCACGAAATTCACTTTAAAAAAAAACAAAAAAACTTACTTTATTTATTTGTTAAACCTATACAACACCCAAAAACTCCAGGTAGGAGCGGACATGGGCTGAAGGATGCACATCCTCTGAGACTCGAAACTGTGACCACCCACATCGCAAAATGCGATCCGAATCCACGCTCCACAGGGACTGGTGTCGTTTTTATAGTTTAAAGGTTTAACGTTCTGAGAGTGTCGCACAAATTTCCTGATTAACGCTGCAGGTGCCTGCATCACTAGGGCCTGGTTGGCATCGGCAGGTATTATGAAAGCAAGCGTTACTAGGGTTCAGACCTCCACGCTTTCTCGGTCCAGAATGGAACTCTACAGCGCATCATCTTCATCTGTCTTATTACCCATCAATCAGCATTAAAAAAAACTCCGAACTGTCAGGCATTTCATCCCCTGCTCTTGAGGTAACCTCAGTTTCGAGTTCCTCTCCATGTCTGTGCCCTTGGTTAGTTCGTTAACGAGGTCGACGGCATCGACAAGGTCGTGAGACTGTCGTTGGACAGACCTGGTGGCGCCGTCTGGAAGGGGGTGTTCACTCACGTTGGCTCAGCGGCCTAAGCAGTTATTACCGTCGTCAAGACGCTTTGCAGGTGGTGTTCTGCGTACGCTGGATTACAGCAGGCA
Organism: Conus ventricosus; assembly: GCA_018398815.1. Classification (NCBI taxonomy): domain Eukaryota; kingdom Metazoa; phylum Mollusca; class Gastropoda; order Neogastropoda; family Conidae; genus Conus; species Conus ventricosus. Next base: position 31,104,056 of record CM031620.1, read on the forward strand.
CTACTGAACACCACCGAAATGACTGGACGGCAGCGCATGTCTACTCTGGTGGGCTGCTTCATGACGCCTTGACACTGATGCTCTTCCTGGAGTGCGGGTGGTTCAGTCAGTCGATGGGTGAGTTTTACGTCCTATTGGTCGGAGGCCCTTAAGGACGGGGTAAACTTGCGGACCGAAGCCTGCATTTCTCGTGGCAGTTGTCGTTGGCAGTGGTGTGTCTGGTTCTGTATGGGGGATGTCGTCTGTCGCTCTCTCAGCTCTGGTTTCGTGTGAACTCTGGTTCACTTTCTGGTGTTGGTCGGCCGATGGTAAGCGTCTGTTTTCTTCGCCTCTTTCCCCTCAAAAGGCCTGTCTTCAAGGCCACCGGGCGGCATTCTTCATGCTCGCGTGACGATGATCCTGTGCCGCGTGAGGCCACCTCAAAGGGAGCAGGACAAAAGTCGCTCGCGCTGCATGAGTCCTTCTATTCTGTGGTCCACGCAGACTACGGCCGAGAGGGCGATTTTTCAGCCCAACCGCGGGAGGGGTGCCCCTATTCCCAACCCATAAAAGCATGGTATCCCAGGCCACGGTAATCGTAGTCAGGCAGCGCTTCATCGCCAATTGCCCCACATCTCTAGGAGCGGCCCCCGGCAACACAGGCTAGACCCGCCGTCACCCATAAGGCTGGAAGGTTTGCTGCGCCGCCTGACATTGACCTCTCACGTCAGTGTCCCTCAGAGGAGAGCTGCCACGTCTCCCTTGGTTTTCGCTGCTATGATGACACATCGCAGGAAACTGGAGTGCGGGTGCCTGGACTGGGTGGGACTGTGGACTGGCTGTGAACGGTGGGGGGGGGGGGGGGGGGGGGGGGGGGGTGCTGAATGAGCGGTGTGAGCGAATGCACTGAAGTGGCATGGAAGATTAAGCAAGGAACAACACACACACACACCACACACACACACACACACACACACACACACACACACACACACACACACACACAAAGCAAACAAACAAACAAACAAACAACAAACAAACAAAAAAACAGAACAAAACAAAACCCACTTTGTCTCGTCACGCAGGACCTGATACTGATTGCGCTGTGTGGATTGCCGGTGATCGATTAAACTTCATGGAGGAGCATGGAAGATTCCATAGAAAGACAAACAAACATATCAAAACATCTATTTAACCATCATTATTTACATGCTGGAGAATTGTGTACGATATTTGTTTTTCTGTTTTCAGTTTCTTTTTTTGTTTTGTTTCTTTTCTTGCTTGTTTGTTTGTTTCGTTTCACTCCTATTTTCAAATACATTTCAATTTTTTTTGTGTTTTATTTTCCAGAGGGAACTATAATGGAGAAAAACCTTACGAAACAGCCTGAAAGGGAGAGCCAAAATTGCGGAAACCACTGAATCTGCTCCCGTCACCGACAATGCCAAATCTACGACCAACATTGATGACCCCAGGAAGGGTTTAAATTGAAAAAACTTAACAAAACGAAACAAATAATAAATTGAAAAACTTAACAAACAAAAATCCCCAAAAGTTCAAACAGACAAGCCAACAAAGAAAAAGCAAAAAACAAAAAAAACAAAAAACAAAAAACCTCTCCAAATAAGGACAAACTAGAAAGCCCGAACAGGGTGTTACTGTGAGGACCTAACTTGCTCCAAGCCCAGACCAACTTTATGCATATTATTTACATACCTGGTGGTCGCTTTTCCGTGTTATGGATAAATAATTCAATAAAAGTGCCAGTCAACAAATTATACGGAGTGTGCGTTCCGCGTACTGCAGGCAAGTGTGTGCGTGTGCGTGTGTGTGTGTGTGTGTGTGTGTGTATTCACATACATGTTAGCAGCAAGCACATTGGATTTAAATATTCAAATTGTATTTTCACACTCACACACGCACACGCACGCACGCACACACGCACGCACCGCGCGCCCACACACACACACACACACACACACACACACACACACACACACACACACACACACACCGGAACTGAAAAAGTCTTTCCTAAAAGTAAAACAGTTATAATTACCCCTATTAGTTAAATATTGCTTAATCTCTTTACATGGTGAATTTCGAAGAAGGTAAGAAAAAGCATTGCATCGTGACTGTACATAATATTGATCGATGATATTTGTTGTAAGCTTCAGAAATGTGTTCGTTAATTAACCTTTTAATGTGTGTGGTGTGTGTGTGTGTGTGTGTGTGTGTGTGTTGTGTGTGTGTGTGTGTGTGTGTGTGCGTGGTGGTGCGTGCGTGCGTGCGTGCGTGTGTGTGTGTGAGTGTGTGTGTGTGTGTAAGGTAATGTTGCTTATAGTCCAGCCGACCGCAAAGGGCCATATCAGGGCTCTGTGTGTGTGGGTGTGTGTGTGCGCGCGCGCGCATTATAAATAATTATGGACATCAATGTAATAAACACTTTTTCTGCACTTTCAGGAACTTCAAACACTAGGGTAAGATATGGCAGAGCTACAGATACTTTTTAATAAGACATCTGTGAATAGAGCTTACTCTGGTCTCCTTTTCATATTTAAATGATAATAAATGAACGCCGGACTCCCAACCAGATGGTTCTGACAGCCCTCCAACACAGTACTCAGTGAGAATCAACTTTCGCCACTTTTGATTCATTGAAAAATACCCTGTTTTATTCTAATTGATGATGAAGTTTGGTGATTGGAGTCAACTTGACGTTGATGTATGTAATTAGTTTTTAACTTCATTATTGCCTTGTATGTGATATGTACTTTCAAAATTTGAATTAAAGAAAACAAACACACAAGGTATTACTGCTGCAGCTTCTGTTTTGTAGATATCTTAGGGGCTCGAGTCAATGGTAGGAATTGGGTGTGTTGCAATCAGTCACATTATTTGCTTGGGAAAGTGAGTGCTGAGATCTACCTGCCCAATGTAAAACAGAGAAAACTTTCCTTGTTCTCTTCTGACTTTTGTCTTTTGTAAGGGTATTTTGCAAACAAACAAAAAAAAGTTTACTGATTTTATTGTATGGAGAGTCTCTAGTGAAACAAACAAAAAACAAAAAAAAGGAGTGGGGTAAGGTGGGAATGGGAATACGAAGGGGTGGGGGTATAAAGCTCTGGGACTTGAAAGACATTTTGGGTGTGTTTTTACAGTATTTACGGTTCAGTTTTTAGGCTTTTTATTTGGTTCAAAGGTTCTATATTGAATGTTCCGAAATTTTTATGTTAATTGGCTAGGTTGGCGTGTTTAGACGTTTCTCTAATGTTGTTTTGCGAACTTCTGCAGCTACGTGGGGTCCTAGAGACGAGAGAGGTTTGAAGATTTTACTTTCTTGTGGGGCAAGTGTAGTGGTATTGTACGTCATGAGATTCATGCCCGATGAATGCAAAGAGGGGAATGGAGAGGAAACGTGTATTATGTTAACTTCTCAAATGCAGGCCTCTTTCGGCTTTCGTGAGAAGTTCCCAGTCCCATGTAACGATGTTAGTTAGTTAGTAAGATAATGTTGCTTATAGCCCAGCCGACCGCAAAGGGCCACATCAGGGCTGTACGATGTTAGTAGTTGAAGATGTTCAGAGAGGGAAGGTAAGGAGTATGAGGGAGGGCTTGAAATAGGGGTGCCATTTCGCAAGTGACTGCTTCTCACTTTCAACGTTGATTGATGTACCTATCTTCCTTCAATGAAAAATCGAAGTGAATTTAGTTGATGCGACAGATACCAAGCCAACATTGAGACTTGAACCTAGCCTAATGGAAGACCGTTTGGATGAAGTGGTGGCTTTTTAACTATTTTTGCGCTCTCCCTGTTCCGTCGTGTTTATAGCCGTTGACTGGCTCCTGCGACGTATTGATCCAGATCCAGATCCAGAACATTTGCAAGTTACGCAGGATTTTAGGATGAAGATGATAGGAAGCGTGTGTCATTGAGGTTCTTTTTTCTGTCTTTTATTCATATCTTCTTCAGTTCTTGTGTAGTCTGATACACTTTAACATACTTCTTTGAGATATGCTCCTATAGTTCTGAAAAAAAGCTTCCAGTTACCTTGCTAAAAAAAATTACAGAGTTAGAGGTGATTTTAAGTACTAAGTGCTCATTGAAACTTTTAACTGTTTAAGGAAAGCAGGTTTGTGTGTGTGTGTGTTTGTGAGGCCAACAGTTAGGGCAGATGCGCGCTGGTGACCTACTCGTTTTTGAGTGAACCAGTATTTTAAGAAGAAGAAGAAGAAGATCTAGGGCACATCTTGTGCCAACAATGTGCACTATTAAAATGTAATCATTTTTAGATTAGGCACATAATAAGTGTTTGAGCACTGCATGTCCTGTACTGGGTTTAGCCTGACTCATGATGTCATAGAAGCAGTATAGTTTGTACAGATTTTTTTTTTTCTGACCTGATTAGACGGCAGACAGACAAACATTTTATCTGCCCACAAGCTAAACCAGCTGCCTGTTTATCACTGATAATCAGCCAATTGCTTGTCACAGTAAATTTGGATGTTTTTGTCATAAACACTAAGAAAATACCTTAAGATAGCAGTTTCATGATCCAAGAGAAATCTTTAGCTGTTGTGATGATCATTCCATAATAGCAAAGCACAGCAAAACCAAATGTTTCAAAAACACTAATATTGGTGTGGTAAGTTGCAGCATTTACCACATGTCCAGTACAGGTGAACACCTGCCAAAGGCAGTCAGGCAGCCCTTATGACGCTATCATCAATGGCACTTGTCTATTTCAACTTGTTTGAGAATATTTTCGATTGAAGGAAAAGGAGAAATAAAGTGACAGATAATATTAGGTATCTGATTCTGAAAGGTAAATAAAAAGAAAAATCAGAGTAGCTTATGTTTATGATGACACATTTGTGATAGTGCAGAGTTTTTCCACTTTTGTTTATTTTCATTTTTTTTACTTAAACATTGTGAATATTGCTTCCATAAAAAAAAAAATCAAAATTAATACTAGATCAGTAGTCTAGATGTTTAATTAATGGATGTAACAGATTTTAATAATTTTCATGCCAGAATCAGACATTGCTCTTTTAAGGACTGTACAGTTCAATGATCATAGTAAAAGATAAAATGTAATTGCAGGCTGGAGCATCTGTACGCTTTTTGATGTACTTCGTACACAATTTGAAAAAAAACCATCCTGCTGAACTCACTAGGAACTGACCCATTAATTACAAAAACAAAACAAAAATTTTGCTTGGGAGAATATCGCATGGGTCAAATGTGAGATGCTTTCTTTTTCCCTTAATATCATCTTTGGTTTACTTTGTCATTTCAACGTTTTGTCATAATCACACATTAGATCTGCTGTATGGGGAACCTCAGCAAAGACAGTCTCAATTAATATCTTTAGAAGTTATGACAGTGCGCACAGACATAGCAGGGGGTTGATTCCTTTTCTCTCCTGTTCAGCTTTTGTCTATGTGCAGAGATAACTGGAAAACAATTAGGCTGTTTTTTTCATCAAATTTTACTGGAGTTGCTTATGAGGGAGTATTCAGAAAATTGAATCTGGAGGTTGTGGCTGTGTTCTTTTGAATGCACAAGGGGAGCAGGAGTATCAGTTTCAGTTTCATCAAGGAGGCGTCACTGCATGCGGACTAGTCCATATACGCCACACCGCATCAGCTAAGCTTTGAGACCACACCATGCATGATTTTAAGCTGATGGATAGATGAATTAACAACTAAGATGAGAGAATTGAAGAAGAGGGTCTCGTGGGTACGACATAGCTGATGTCTGACCTGCGCATTAGCCCAATGCGCTGGTCGGACCTTGATGCCTATGTAACATTGGTTGTCTTTTTTTTGTATGTTGTGTAATGAATGTACACATGTGTGTATGGTTGTGTGTGTGTGTGCGCATGCGTTTGTGCGCGCTTGTGTGTGTATGTGAGCGCTCACGTGTGTGTGTGTGTGTGTGTGTGTGTGTGTGTGTGTGTGTGTGTGTGTGTGTGTGTGTGTCTGCATATATGTGTGTGTGCATGTGCAGAAGTGTATGTGTGCATGTAATTTGTGGGTTTGTGTGAGCATACACACGTATCTAGATAAGATAAGATAATGTTGCTTATAGCCCAGCCGAGCAAAGGGCCACATCAGGGCTGACACACGTATCTGCATATGTATATGTACATATATGTGTGCATACAATATGTGTGTCTTTGTATGTGGGTGTGTGCGCATGTGTGTGTGTATGCATTTGTGCTTTCATGTGTATGTGCACACACGCATGTGCATATGTGTATGTGTAGGAGGGAGTACACATGCACGTTTGTGTGTGCGCGCATGTGAATGCATGTACATGTATGTGCGTGTGTGTGTAGTGACTGTGTGCATGAGTGTTCAGAAGATGACTTAGGATCAAGAACAAGAACAAGACCATCAAATACAACATACTATATGAAGAAAAAGTATATTATTGTTATAATGAATATTTATATAGTGCCTATTCTCGGCTGGAGAGCAAGCTCTAAGCGCTTTACAATCCACAAACATACGCGCACGCGCGCACACACACATAACAATATGAACAACAACTCCTCCCCCTCACCCCCCCCCCCCCCATGCACACACACTCACACACACACACATACATACACACACACCCATGCACACACACACACACTCGCTCGCTCACTCTCTCACACACACACTCACACACCAAGGCTTGCACAATCATGTCTGTGGACTCTCTAAACATGCTTGCATCACCCCACTGATGAACACACACCAGCGCACACACGTCTACAGTATGCGCTAGGAGCCCTGAGAGATTCAAAGTCTTATCTCAGTTGATATGGGTTTGATCATTTGTGTCTGTTATTAGAAAGGCCCAGTGTGAGTTTGCACCAATTTCTAGGAGTCTTCGCAGTGTTGGCCTTGAGATTATTCCAATGTTTGTTTGGCTGGTGATGTTTCCTGATCTTCCCTTAAGTCTGGATGTACGGCCACTTCCTCTCTTGATGTTCAGCTCTGAAAGATGGTTTATTGTATAGTGGCTTTGCTCATGTTTGCTTAAGTGATTCTTCAGATTTCTTATCACATCAGATTGGCCAAGCTGTAATCCAGTTCTTATCGTTGCCTTGCCAGCCAGTGTGTCTGCTCTCTCATTTCCTTTAACTCCAGCATGTCCAGGGCAGTACGTCACAGACAGCTTTCAGAGTTTGCACAGATTTTTGCCCGGAATGTCAAAAGGATACTGAGTGTATTTGTTCCTTGTTACCATCACTCATAGGCAGCTTTGATTTCAGTTGAACTCAAAGCAGAAAACAGCTTGATTCTGTTGAGGCCTTGCCATCAATCCCAATTTTCGTTTCCTTTTCGGAGATCTGTTGGATAGTCGATGGGAAGAGACGGAGAGTCAGGGAAGCTATTACGTAGTCTCTTTCTGCTGAAGGGTTAGACATGATTTTCCCCCCTTTCTTTTGTCTCTTTAGTTATCTTAAGAATGGGTTCAGTGATTGTACAAGGAGAGGCAAAAAAGACAGCAAAAAATCCCTTCCCACCAGGTTACAGAAGCCTATACATATGTAACTTTGAAAATAGTGCTGTGCTACAAAACTTTGAAAATAGTTTTATGCTATGACTGCAATCTTTTGAAATAACCTTCTATCCCTAGTCTGTTCAACCATGTTCTCCTCCGTGGTGCATTCCATGTCATGCGCCACTCACAATGAAACTTGTTCTTTTAGAGTGTTGGACTTGCACGATATGAGACACAAACATTTTACAGCGGAGTCCATGAAGATCCTGTTCAGGGATGTCCCGCTACGTGATCCTGAGTTTAAAAGTTAACATTTTTCATCTGATTTAAGATTTCACGGAAGAAAGATTTTTAACGAAGTTTCTGGTACGTTTCTAGACGATGTCATTTAAAGAGATGTGTGAAAGGTTTTTTTTTTAATTATTTTTTTTAAATGACTGGTGAGTTGATTTTAACGAGGTGACAGCCCTGATGTGGCCCTTTGCGGTCGGCTGGGCTATAAGCAACATTATCTTATCTTATCTTATCCTAACCATGTTCTCTCTCTCTCTCTCTCTCTCTCTCTCCTCTCTCTCTCTCTCTCTCTCCACTCCCTCACTCTCTTTCCCTCTCCCCTCAACCCCGTTTCTCTGTCCCTTCTCTCCTTCCCTCTGTCCCTGCCTTCTTCAGTTCTCACATTCTTACTCTTAGACTCTTTCTCTTCCTGTCTACCGCCTTATGTTTTTGTTACAGTCAGTGTAATGGTGGTGTAAAAAGCCTCCGCAGTTTTTCTTGGGTGAAAACCCCCTTCATTTTTATGTAAAGCTTTGAATGACCTGGTGACTAATTTGATGACAATAATCTTTTCACAAAAAGTGAAATGAGGCCATTTTATATTTCCAGGTAGCTGGTGTTTCATCAAAAACGCTGCTGCTCGCAAAGGACAACAAAGGAAGAGTACTCCCCTTGTCTGATGATATGGAGGAGGCACAGATCACATCTGAAGATGAAGCCAATATATCACCTCAGCCTAAAGAATATTTGGCTGAGAGCTGCTGTGATGTGAACGATCAGCTCTACATGGCTTGCATTGAGGGATCGGCAGATCTGGTGAAGACTCTCATCCTTGATGGAGCAGATGTGAACGCCTGTCAAATCACAAAATCAGGACGGGATGGGCATTTGAGCGACTCTGGCTTAAGCGAAGAGGAATGGAACTGTCCATTGTTTTCAAGCTGTGTGGCATGATCATAGTGCCATTGTGGAGGTTTTGGCAAGGAATGGTGCCAGGTATCTCAAGAGTGTCCTGTCCCGTGCCATTTTGGACACATCGACAGCGCACTGTTCAGACAGACAGGTTGTTGAGCAGCAGAAGACAAACAAGGGCTCCCTTCTCCAGGCTGCTGCAGGCTTGTGCACTTCTGCTGTGGCTTTTCTGTTGGACTTTTATCACAGTGATGTAGTCTCTGAAGATTTGTAGTCTCGCTAGTCATTGCTCTCCGTTGCAGAAATATTGAGGCTGCACGAGCTATTGTTGATAGGTATCCGCTGGAACATGATGATGAAAATATAGGTTACCCAGAGGTTGTACATGCTCACCCGTCACACAATCAGGGATAAGCAGCCGAAGAATGAAACTATGTGTCTACTCATGCTGGACAGATTTGGAAAGTTGCTGGCAGAGGACAGTTCAGCTGGCACAGCCCATGAAAGGATGGTCAATCTCTTATACATTGCAGTGGTTCAGAACCTTGTTCAGACTGTAGACAAATTAACTCGGCTGTTTGTTTTGTATGTGGACCTGGCTGAGTTAAAGAAAGAGCAGTGCGCTTATGACTTGAAGAGCGCTGGGGATATCGCTCTGAGCCATGGGAACTTGCCAATCCTCCGCCACCTTGACTGCTTCAGGTCTTCTTGACATGACCAAGCACCGAAATGCTGTGTTTGAGAGCATCGGCTGTAGCAGATATGGAGCTAACGTCCATGTAAGATAGTTTGTGTGTGAATAGTATCTTGATGTGTTGGTCATGATAAAGTGATATTCTATTGATAAATATTATGCAAGTTATCATCTCCTCATCACAAAGGTAGCCTTACACTCTCACTTTTCATGCTGTGTGTTACTTAGCTACTGTTAAGTAGCACTACAAAGCTTCTAAAATAGGTTGTTGTTTGGTGTGTTTTTTTAGGAATTTGCCTGTATTTACCATTGTTCCTGACACCTTGATTTGGTGGGGAAAAAATCCAGAATGCCGTAATTTGGTTAAAGAAAAAAAAGTGGGGTTTGGGGCTCATTTTTTGGACGATGCTGATGAAGTGTTGGCAAATAAAGTCCAAATTGATGATTTGCGAGGGCCAGCATCAGTATGTTGTGAAATAAATCCCACATTGATCGCTTTAAAGCAGTGAAGAGTCGCAATTCTTTCAGTTAAAAGCCGGACTGCCGCTATGTCTTCTTCCTTGCCAGCTTTGAGTTCAGAAGGTTGGCAGCTATGGTGTTAACAAGTTTTAAGAATAATTACACACATGGGAGTGCACAGACAGAACAATGGTGGATGAAAACATGTAGTGACATGTTTGTATATGATTAATTACACACACATTTTGTACACATGCACACACACGCACATACACACACACACACACACACACACACACACACACACACACACACACACACACACACAAAATAGAAATAGTTCCACTCATGTTGACATCTTGCACTATTTTGTTGAAAATTGACATGCTGTGTTTTGGTAAAATTAAATGTTAAAATTTGTTGAAATCTGTGTTTTGAAAAGGAAAGTTCTTTATTGTGGGAAATAATGAAGAATCCTGTCTAATGATTAAATCTACATTAGATATTTAGTGTCTGGTACACTTATAACTACATTTTTTTTATCAAAAAGAATCCGCATTGGTCATCTTGTCACAATTGATAATTTGTTGTATGCATGTTTAGTATGGTGCTCTTAATGCTTTGTTCCATCTTATTCTGTCTCTGTCTTCTGTCTGTCATACTCCTTTTTGGCTTTTCTTTCTGTCACTATCTCCCTCCTTTTCCTCCCTCTCTACCTCCCTTTCCCCCTTTTCCCCTTCCCTCCCCTCCAGTCTTCCCGTCTTCCTCCTCTGCCCTCCTCTTCCCTCCTCTTGCCCCCTCCTCCCCCTCCCCCCCCCCCCCCCCACTCTCCTCCACCTCCCCATCCCTCCCCTTTCCCCTTTCTACATCCATCGCTCGTCACCCCTCCCCTCTCATCCCCCTGCCCCGCCTTCCTTTGCTTTTCTCTAGTCTTATATTTGTAATGTACAAAATATTCTAAATCTTTAGTATGAAATTTACTATGGAGGGTTTTACACTGTAGGTCATCAAATTGTCTTGATGATAGTGAGTAATGCATACAGTTATGTATCATGATGTTTTCTGAGTTTGTAAAACAACAGAGTTGTTCTCTGAGAAGAAGTAAGATGTGTGAGTCTCATCATCATGTTTTCGTGATCCCTTGACCAGTTCCCCTTGTGATTCTGTCTGTACTGATGATGTGCAGGAAACCATCTCCTGGCTGGTGTCAGAGTTTCACCTGGACATCAGAGAGTGCAACAGAGGTGGCATGGAAGCAGTCCACTTTGCCATCAAAAGGGGAGACGCTGAGGCAGTGGAGGCTCTGATCCTGCTGGGGGTCGATGCCAACCATGTACACAGTAAGGACTGGATGACTCCTACACACATGCATTTCAATTTCTGTTTGATGCAGCTGGGTAGAAACCCTTCGGCGGAGTTACTGGATGGCACTGATTCGTCACGGTGCTGACCTGTCGCTAAGAAACCGGCCAGGGTACACTGCCCTCTCCGTGCTCTTCTGGTTGGCTCAGATTCGGGCAGGTCCGTATCACACTGCAGCTCTGGACTCTAGGTTTTACCTTACCAACGTCGACGCTATGCATAGCTTTCCTTTTGATGCAGCGTTCAATGTCATCAAAATGGACAGCTTTTCCTCCAAGAATATTGACTCCTCAGGCTCAGACCCTGAAGGTGTCGGTGATGTGGGGGAAGGCAATGTGGAAAGATCTCACCAAGTCTATCCGGATGGAAATGACAGAGCTGGAGGCAACTCAGGAATGACTCTCCCTGTGCTTCTTCAGCCAACCAGCCGATACGACATTTTATCGAAAGACTGGCCAACAAGTTTGGCTTGGGTCTGTTGTGGATGGGTGCTGATACACTCTTTGGCCCAAAGCACTGGCATGTCATGGAGAAAGACTTAGAATGTGCGGGGATCTCCTGGAAGCATGTGCCTTCTCTTCAGACTGGTTGCTGGACTGTCATCGCAAGTGTTTAGGAGGTGTGGGCTTCCAGGACTTGGTGGATCGTCTGCCAGTGCCCGACAAATTGAAAAGATATCTAATGAAACTGTAGGTTTATCAGGCAGAAAAAGCTCTTCATCCATGTGAAGTGGTGATGTGGGTGTGTTTATGCTGCTCAAAGACTGAAATATTTGATTTTAGATGTTGGCGCATTTTGAGATTATGTGCAAATTGTTGTCTACAGCCATCATTCATACGAAATCTTGTCTTGTATTTAGTTCATTGTGGAGGTATGCTGACAATTCCTTTTCATTCATACCAATCGAAGATGAAGTATAGAAGAAAAGAAATATTCCCCATACATGTTTAATGTATGGTTGTGTTGATGTGCCACTGTCACTGGATGGATGGTGTTGAATCTTCACTACCTCAGCTGAACTGGCAGGATGTCATATCGTGATTTTGCGTGTGAGTTGATGCATGCTGCTGACAAAAGCACATGTTGTTTCGAAATATTTCTGAGTATTAATTGTGAACTATTTTTCTACAGCTGTACAACAAATGATAGAACTGATTGGCTGTTTGGTTTTTGTTCTTTTTTTTTCTGGTTTTGTTTTTGGTCTGTGATGTGAAATTTGGTGACTGAAAGTGAGACATTTTATTGCAGTTTAAAATGGATGATAATGAATGGCTTACAATTATGTCCTGAAAGTTGGATGGTCAGATTCTGACAGTGTGAAGTGAGTGAAGGGTCTTTGTTCATCTTTTTTTTTTTTTTTTAAATCAGTATATGATAAATTATATATATATAATATACAAAAAATGTGATAATGTATGCTTCCACCCTCAATTTAGGATAGGAGGAATACACATGAATGATTTGTGTGTGTGTTGACATACCTGAAAAACATCCAGCATGCCATATTCAGCTCCTCTACATTTTTCTCCAAATAGCCTCCTCTGCACCACCTTTGCTTTCCCTTCTTTTCTTCTCCATTCCTTTGAGTGTAAAATACCAAGTGTTGGTGGCAGTGCTCATGAACTCATGTAACTTCTCCATAAAGTTCAGAATGTCGCCACCAAATTCATCTTTAAAGCTCAAGCTAATCTTGGCACAGTGCACTTCTTGAAGGAATTATTCTGGCAACCAGAATGTAAGATGAAGATCTCCTGTCTTGCTTATCATTGTTGGAAATGCTGCTCAATATCTGTCAGAAGTTTTGAACATTAACAGAAAAGGAACAGAGGTAATTCCTATGAAAACTAAAGAGAGAGTGCCAGACTCACATTCTCCACCCTTCCCCTGCCTGCAGTATTTGTATTGTTGATCAACTTGAAGTGTCAAGTCAATGTTGCCTTTGCATGCTTAGGGTACGTGTATTTTTTTATTTATCTGTTTCTGCCCCTTTCATGTCTATTCTAATTTTTAATGATTATTGTTTTTGGTCTACAGTCCCTTTGATAGGGTGCCGTGGGCATTCATTTATTTGTAGGATAGCACACTTTTATTGTGTGCAGCATACTCTGCTATATTTGGAGTCGGTTCAACTCAATAACATGTGTATCAGTCTGCATGGGAATTCATTTGTGCATTTGGAGGCTCATAAAGAACAAATATGCACATTGTAAGCTAATCAGACACACCAAAAGTAAGAAGTATTCCCATGAAAATCCAGCACACCATCCACAGACTCATGCAACTGCATATGTCACCATACGCACACACTTGCATGCTTGCACACGCGCCGCGCGCGCACACACCCACACACACACACACACACTTTAGAATTAAGCAACAGAATAAAACAAAACAAACAAACTTGCAAAGAAACTAACACAGAAGTGAAGAGGATAATTGTTGCACTATAGTACACATAACCGTCGGAGAATAGGTCACTGAATTATATCTATTATCATTGACTCTTGTGAAACAAAACATTTTTAATAAATTCATCACAGCATTTTGGTCTCAAACCAGTACAGCAGTGTCATTAGCTTGCCATCTGCTGGCACATTTTCATGAACTGTTGACATGATGTGGGCCAACATTCATTCCTGAAGTTGGTTTCAAAGTGAGGTGACAGCAAGCCGAAATTGAAACAAAAGAAAAATTCCTGTTCCACCAAACGAAAGAGACAAAACAAATAATAAGACAAAACACGATGCATTTTGACCTCTTTGGTCTTCATCAGGAACCAACATCCATTTTGCACCCCACTTTGAGTAGATAGGTGATTGTTAGTTCTTTGTTTTAATTGTTGGAGTGTTGTGTGCCTTGCCTGAAGAAGATCAAAAAGGTTGGTAACACATTGTGCTTTGTCTTGTAATTTGTTTTTCTCTTTCGTTCAGCAGAATAATAAATTTCTTTTAACTTTATTCCTGAAGTTTGGGGCATAGATTGACGGAAGGCTGAGTTAGTGATTTCTGGGGCTGTGGTGTTCAGGGATTTCTTTCCCCTTGGGAATTGCAGCTACCTGGATTTGCATAGTCTTGGTACCTTGAACATTTCTTCACTTTTATAAACATTAGTGGGGGTTTTTTTGTATAAAAAGGACAAACAACAAATAAACAACAAAACAAAATCATTTGTATGCCCATTTCAATTGTTGTATTACTGTTGATAGATAATTGACTATTGGGGCACATTAAGTCTCTGAATATCAGCTTTTTCAGTGAGTTTTATTTCCTTCTGTATAGTAACATCATTGAAGGGTTTGATCTCATACTCTTGTTTTACTTTTCTTTCTTTTTTTTTCTCCTTTGCTGAAAAATATGCCCTTTTCTGTGACTCCTGGATTTTTCTTTCTTTTTGTACTACTTGTCTGACCACATGGAGATTCTCTTACAGTACTTTGATAAATGCCTGGTAGCCCTTTTGTGCATCACTTTTTTTGACTTTGTCTTTCTTTTTTTTTTATAATCTGATTTATCTGATCTCTTTTTTTTAAAATCTAATTTGTCTGTTGTCCACCAAGTTCTTCCTTTAGAAGATCATTTATCTGTCTTTTTCGCCCTTTCATTCAGTTTAAAAACATGCCTACTTTTTCGTTTATTTGGTTGCTTTTTTTGTTCGTTGTTTGCGTGTTTGTTTGTTTGTTTATTGTTGCAGTGTCTATTTTCCCATACAGCCTCTACATGTGTTTTTGAAGCATGTTACCTTTGCCCAGTTTACTTGGTTGCTCATGACTGGAGATATATGAAATATTTCATGAGCTACTGAAAATTTTCTAATGAAAATTTGGATATTTGGTCAAAAACCCTTTTGATTATTTGTCACCTTAATTTGGTATTTTTGCATGAGAAAAGGACCCAAAAAAAAAATCAGTTGTGTCGTATGAACAATACACTACCAGGCACCATGGTGGAACCATAATTAAAGAATGGTGATTGGATATGGGTTGCTTATTGATTGTGGCTTGTGGGCGGCACCATCGTTGTTTACGGCACAATTTTGAGGATTCTTTGATGAGCATGAGTCGTGTATGACCAGCATCATCTGAAGGGGGATAAACCGTAAAAATCACACAGCAAAGCCAGTGTAAACTGTATAGATTGTGGGTGAACCTCACCGTAAAGACTAAAGCAACATCCGTTGAAGAGCAAATGTGTTTAGTTTTGTATTTTTTGTATTTTCGTTTTTCTTTTACACTGGGTGATATATTTATGTTGATTGACTAGAGCTAGCAGCATGGTCTAATTTGATCTGACTTACTGTGTTTGTTAGGGTGTGTGTAGAGAGGAGAGAGAGAGAGAGAGAGAGAGAGAGAGAGGTCTATTCTCATATTGTGATAGTCCTGAAAGGGCCTTTGTGGTTGGCTGGGTTTGAAATTAAAACTGAATGTGCAGTTTCTTTCCATCGTTATAAAGCTGGAATTTTTTTGAAAACAAGTTGGAGTTTTGACTTTCTTAAATGTATACATGTTAAAGTATATATCGTGTAATTTCTTTTCTTCTGCTCTCTTGTGTACATGTTAAAGTATATGTCATGTACTTTCTTTTTTCTAATGTTTTGTTTTTAAAGTATTGAGCTTGTAATGGCTGTATTGCACATGTGTAAGTTTATATTTATTACTCTTTCCTTTTACATGTTTTTTGTTTATTTTGTAAGTGTTGAGTGTTTTACTACTGTATTGTCATAAAATCATGTGGAAGCATTTGTTCATTTTTCTTTACTATGTTCCCCAATGTTTGGCCTTTTTTTTTTACATGCCTTTTTGGGTTTATTTGTGTTATATTGAGCTTTTAATTGCTCATAAACATGTACATATCACTGTACATGTATAGCTTCTGTCTTTTGTGTGTGTGTATGTCCTTTTGCTGTGCGTGTGTGCGCACGCGCGTGAGTGTGCGTGCGCTGACTAGTATGTCATTATATCGTCATGTTATCATTTAAATGTATTTGGAAGTATATGTGCCATATTTCTTTGCATTATGCTTTTTTTTTTTTTTTCGCTTTGTTAATTTATCAGTGAAGACTATTGTACCAAAGTCAAAGAAGCAAATTCTTTATCCTGAAACAGCTTCTGTAGTCAGCACGTTTACATACAACATATACTGTTCAAAAAAAGAAACGCAAAATGAAATTTTGCCACCTGGGGTGGACCATACAGTTGGGAACACGCCAAAAACCGGCCCTGATGTATGTCTTGAACGTCGACGTGCTAGGATAACATTGATTCAGGTTGTCACTATGTGCACGTGCGTGTTGTGGGCCAGGTGCGACAGTGCAAACATTGGGTTGTGCTTCTGTTGTTTCGCCTGCAAAGCATGCCCAACTCAGTGGTGAACACACACACACCATGGTCATAGTGCAGTATAAAAGCCGGGTCATTTTGGCAACCGGCAGGCACACCGTACCAAAAAACAGCATGCCACGTTTGAGCCCAGCAGAGAGAGAAAACGCCCTGGGTCGTTTGCAAGTTGGTCAGAGTGCAACTGATGTGGCCCATGCTTTGAATGTCTCCCCCAGTACCATATGCCGACTTTGGACTCGCTTCCAGAGGACAGGGTCATCAGCTGATGCCCCGAGGTCAGGCCGACCTCATATCACAACGCCAGCCCAGGACCGCTTTATACGGCTAAGACATCTCCGCAATCGCTTCCTGCCGGCCTCGTCCACTGTCCAGGCATGCGCTGGTGTCCGTCGCATCTCCGACCAGACTGTCCGGAACAGGCTGCATGCTGCTGGGCTGAGGGCTTACAGGCCCCTACGTGGCAACGTAATGACGGGGCGCCATCGACAGACCAGACTGCAATGGGCTACGCAACACAGACACTGGACACTGAGGAACCATTGGCGACACGTCTGGTTCTCGGACGAGTCACAGTTTCTGCTGCAGCACCATGACAGGAGGCGAAGGGTTTACCGCCGGGTTAATGAACGCAACCAGCAGAACTGCGTCGACGAGGCACCTCCGCATGGTGGCGGCAATGTCATGGTATGGGGGGCCATCAGCAATACAGGCAGGAGCCAGCTGGTGCGGTGGAAGGTCACCTGACAGCCCAGCAGTACGTCCAGGTCATTGTTCAGCCACACGTCCTGCCTCTAATGGCCACTCCCAGGGCCGTGTTCCAGCAGGACAACGCCAGGCCCCACACAGCACGCCTGACCACAGCCTTCTTTACCGCCAACAACATCAACACCTGGCCTGGCCCTCTCTTTCCCCGGATTTGAATCCTATTGAGCACGTTTGGGACGTTTTGGACAGACGCCTGAGAGTGAGGGCCAACGCCCCAGTGACTCCAAATGAACTGTTCCGGGCATTGCAGGCCGAGTGGGCGGCCATCCCACAGCAGACAATCAGGAACATTATTGCTTCATTGCCCCGCAGATGCCAGGTTGCAGCCAGAGGGGGTCACACCCGTTACTGACTTTGGAAGCGGCCTGGCGATTTCGCTGAGGGTCTGGGGCTGGTTCTTTACCACAGCATTGCAGGGGAGACTTCTGTCCTACTGATGACCTGTTTTTGTCATTTTCACATTAAACGTGTTGTCACACTGAGCTTCAATAAATTGTGTTTCAAATCGGCAGCTTGGCATTTTGCGTTTCTTTTTTTGAACAGTATAGTTTTCAGTTTGATTTGAAAACTGTTTGTGGAGGGCTGTGAAGGGTTCAGGAGGCGGATGGTGGACCAGTCATGGGTGAATCATGGGGAGATAAATCAAAGGGGAGAGGGTTGTAGTAGATCGGAGGTGGTGGGAGGTGGGTCAGGGGTGGGGGGGGGGGGGGAAACAGTCAATGAGAGCTAGAACTTAAGTTTTATCCATAATAATACGGTTGAATAAAATTATATTCAAGACATTTTGTATGATCCCGGTGGTTGAGTAGACGGAAGCACTTGTACGTCTCAGCACAGAAAAAAATATGACTGTGCTGATTGTGACTCCATGAGGGGTTTACTTATGATGCCAAGGTGGTTTTGCGATGTTCTGTTTTTATTTATCCCATGCATTAAACACACACACACACACACACATATGCACGCACACACACACACACAAAAGCAGTAAACCATTGTTTTCTAATTGCAGAGGTTGCCTAAAAATCTTTCTTTGCATCAGAGATATTTTTTCAGGAAATCAAAAATAACATCTGATGGAAAATCTCCAAGCGGGGATTTCATGGCATCTGCTTTAGCACTTATGTTTGACATCATGGAAGTCCCAACACTTTATAAAAGACATGTTTCACTGTGAGCGGTTCACCACATCTTGACAGTCCTTCTTTTTTTTTAAATATTTCCACATAAAATGTGACAGTCTTGCACAAAAGCGATTTGTCCCTCATCTGCCCTATGTCTAGTCAAAAAGTAAAAATCTGTAACTGACCCAAGTGCTGCCACTGGGGAACAGAACTCTCGGGCACCTGATCCATGAATCAATAGGGTTCCAAATAATTTACTTTCAGTAGAATAGTTCCGCTTCTTAACCTTTACTGGATATTGCTTTTGACTCCATGCTATCCACCATGTGGATAGCCCTGGACCCATACACTTTATATAGGCTTTATCAGGTGCTTTTATTGTATTGATTCCTCTTCAGATGATACAGGTTGTGCCAGGTTTATGCTCATCAAAGGGTTCTCAAGAAATTACATTTTAACCAACAATATAATAATGCTCACTTGCGACCCATACTCAATATTATGTTTAATTATAGCTTTTTAAAGTATGGATCCTCCATGACCCGCATCATTGAAAGTTCAAATGACACAACTGATCATTTCTTTTCCTTTAGTTGCACAGACATTTAAGAATCAGCAGTCAAATAGCTAATTCGATTTTTGAAAAATACCCAATGCTTCATTAGAAAATGTTCAACTGTTCAAGATATTAACAATGTTATTGTGCCTCTGGGTCATGGGTGACCCAGGAAGCATGGCAAAGGTTAAAGGGCATGTCTTGTGTGATTCAGCTGTTGATTACAATTCACAAATGGATGTCGAGTTTCTGACCATAGAATTCAAGTTGATGATGTTTATCTTATTCATACAAACCATTCGGTGCTGTGCCACATCAAAGCCTTATATACAAATATATGATTATGGAGTTCATGATCATTTGCTTCAGTTGCTGCATTAAAGATTTTCTATGATTTAGGTCTCAGCATGTATGCCTAGGTAAAGGTACGGTAATGTTGCTTATAGCCCAGCCAACTGCAAAGGGCCATATCGGTGCTGTCACCGCGTTGAAGTCAACTCACAAGTCATTCATTCACACAACCCTTTAAAATACACCTTCTAACACCCCCCCCCCCCCCCCCCCAATTTTAAAAAAAAATCTTTTTACTGTAAAATCTCAGATCAGATGAAAAATGTTAATCTTTTTCAGAAATTAAAAGATCACATCAGGTGGAACATCTCTGAACAGGGTTTTCATGGAGATCTGCTGTAAAATGTTTATGTCTCACATCATGCAAGTCCCAACACTCAGCATGTATGTCTGAGAGAAAATCCTTCCCTGAAGTCAATGTAACCAGTGATGTACCTCAGGGCAGTGTCCTATGACCCATACTGTTTACATATAGAGGATTTACCCCAGAAAATTGCCACAAAATATTCAGACAGCACTATCGCCTATTCCACTGTTGATATTTAAGGTAAGCAGGACAGATTATAGTTGTGTATATAACATACAGACAAACTGAATGGGTCTGCACAATTTACTGCATTTCAGTATCGAAAAATGTGTGATTACATCATAATAAAAATGATTGAGTATATGATTAAGTTATTAATGAAAGCAGCTGAGTAAGTAAACTGGGCATCCTTACTGCGTAAAAAGACTTGCAGCGTGGGGGGATGGGGCAATTTCAGAGCAACAATTGAAATTTGATGACCATGATTATCAGCATTTCTTCCGAGTTTGTTTACACATCTGTCCAGCTAGACAAACTGCCTCATTCGTCCATCTAAGTTTGTTTGTAGCCTTGGTTTTACATTGGATGGGACACCATCATTCCAGTGGTACATCTCCTCCACTTGTTGAGAGTGTTATGTAGGAATTCCATCAATTGGTCCTGTTAGGCATGTACTCTGTTTTTGTTCTTTTATGGTTAGTAGTGCCTTTGGTACATTTTTGCATCTGGTTAATATTTTGTATTAAATTACAAATTGGATGTTGTAATTTTGGATTTCTCCAAAGCTTTGGATACAGTGCACCAAGCAAAGCTGCTAAGCAAATTTGACATCGATGCATCAAGGAGAACCTACTCCAGTGGCTAGCCACCTTCCTCACCCATCAGTGTATATGAAGGTTGTAGCAGAGGGTGTACAGTCTAGGAAAGTTGCAGTGGATTTAGGAGTACCCAGGACACCGTGCTGGGACCCCTCCTCTTTTCAGATCACATCAATGACCTGCCAGACGCTGTGAGATCAAATATCCTCCTTTCTGCTGATGACTGCCTTCTCTTTTGGAATGATCAAGCAGACGAGGACCATGAAATCTTGAAAGAAAAAGAAGAAGAAAAAATTGGAAAGCCTCAAAGTATGGGAAAAAGGAATGAAATTCAATGCAACAAAAGATTTGTTCCTGAGCATCTACTGTACTTTGCTGAGCATCCACTGTTCTTTAAAAACATGAGATTGGTAAATATTTTTTGCAATGAAAACAGTTTAAGCACCAGCCGCCGTGGCGAAGTGGTTAGCGTCGCGGACTCCCGGCTGGGAGGTCGTGGATTCGAATCCCATCAGAGTCATGTGGGTTTTTTCTGCCCCGACCGGCTCCTACCCAGAGTTGAGTTTGCTGCGGACTCAGTTGGGAAGACTGGGACCACACAGTCGAGTTTCATCCACTTAATGGATGCGTTTCTGAGAGTGTTGCTCAAATTTCATGACCAACACTGCAGGTGCCTGTATCTCTCGGGCCTGGTTGATGCCAGGATATATTATGAAAGGAAGCGTAGAGTACAGCCCTGTCATGTAGTCTCAGACCGAAATGGAAATCCGTAGCATCATCTTAATCATCCTCATTCCCACTGATCAGCATTAAAAAAAAAAATGTCTCAAATTCTGTGGCCCTTCATGCCCTGCTCTCATGGTGACCTCAGTTTCGATGTCCTCTCCGCGTCTGTGGCCTTGGTTTGCTTCCGTCGGGGTCACCGGTATCGGCGAGTCCATGGGGGCTGTCGTTGGACGGACGTGGTGGCGCCCTCCGGAGGGAGAGCTCACTCACGCCGGCTCCGCGACTAAGCAATTGTCGTCAGTAGGGGGCTTAGTAGGTGGTGTCCTGCATATGTTAGATCAGAACAGGCGCCACTGAACACCACCGAAGTGACTCAGCAGCAGTGCAGCGTCTCCTCCGGTGGGTTGCCTCATGACGACTTGACATCAACTGCTCCCGTGGATTGCTGGTGCCGGGGCTGCGGCGGGGCCAGCCGGGCTATGGCTGTGGACGGGGTGTCGGAATGAGCGGCGTGGGTGCACTGCCTCTGAGGTAGCGCAGAGGTTGGGACAGCAAAAACAAAAACAAACACAAAAAAACAGTTTAAGCAATAAAAAATATTTTAAAAAAGCACACACTGACTGAAAATCATATCACCTGCACGTGCATATTCCACGCAGAATTCCAGTTGGAAATTCAGCTCGGTAAATGTCAAATCTTTATTGTCTGAAAAAACATATTAAAAGTAATCAATCTATTGTGAAATCCCATTCATCCCCTGCCTTTGAAATACTCATGAACAACCAAATGTTGTTCAGAGAAGAATGTATGCGTTTGTGCATGTGTGTATCTGCACATACGTGTGTGTGTGTGTGTGACGTGCACGCACGAGCCTGCATGCATGCATGTGTGCATGCATGCGTGTGCTGTGTGTGTGTTCACCATGATATAATGACAATCATTTTGGAAACGCGCATAAACCCTCCATGTAACATAGTTGCCTCATCTCACAGACTGACACACCTTTGCACACAATGACAGAAGATTGTTGAACTATGACAAACTTTGCACACCAATGACAGAAGAGTGTTGAACTATGACACACTTTGCACACCAATGACAGAAGAATGTTGAACTATGACACACCTTTGCACACCAATGACAGAAGATTGTTGAACTATGACACAACTTTGCACACCAATGACAGAAGATTGTTGAACTATGACACAACTTTGCACACCAATGACAGAAGATTGTTGAACTATGACACAACTTTGCACACCAATGACAGAAGATTGTTGAACTATGACACAACTTTGCATACCAATGACAGAAGATTGTGAACTATGACACACCTTTGCACACCAATGACAGAATACTGTTGAACTATGACACAACTTTGCATACCAATGACAGAAGATGTGTTGTTGAACTGTGACACATCTTTGCATACCAATGACAGAAGATTGTTGTTGAACTGTGACACAACTTTGCACACCAATGCCAGAAGATTGTTGTTGAACTGTGACACAATTTTGCACACCAATGACAGAAGAATTGTTGAACTGTGACACAATTTTGCACACCAATGACAGAAGATTGTTGAACTATGACACAACTTTGCACACAAACTGACAAAGATACACTGATTCTGACCTTTTTTGTCCCGAAAGTAATCTCAGTGATGTCATTGCAGTTTCCTTTTATATAACCAATCACAAAAGGCAAACATTCTCACTTGATACTGTCTGACATAGCTGTGTTGACATTGCCTGAACGAATTTCAATGCACGGTTGGCATTGTGCTTGAGACTTTGACTCATATGTGCAACAAAGTGTAATCACAATGTTTCAATTGTCAGTGTATCAGAATGTGTGTGAAAGACACTAGCCATAAGATCGTGTCTGTGTTCTGGTTTCCACTCTTCAAGGAGTTTGGCTCTGACCTGGCTTCAACAGGGACTACACTAACCATTTCACAGATGAACATTATTATTTTTTTTTTTTCTGCGTGCGCAGGCTGATACTCCTGCGGACACTCCCCTGTATAGCCAGGCAGTGGAGTTTTGTGTGTATGACCCTTTTTTATCCCGCCATTAAGGCAGCCATACTCCATCTTCGGGGAAGAGATGAACATTATGAAGAGACCCAGTCTTCCATGCTTCCTCACATAGATCAATGCCTTCCGAGTTCTTTTATGTATGTATCTTGGACCACCAACAAAAGATGAAGAACGACACCCTGGCTAATGTCGCTAGCATGTTGACTGTACCTTGTCGGTTAACACCGTCTCCGAGGTGACATAGTATTGCAGCTCGTCTTTCCACAGTGACTAAGCTGAATGTAGTCTTCCACACAAAGCTGACCCTGATGATAATGAATGAACCAAGTCTCTCTGTCTCCACCTTGGCATATATATCCACTGATTTCACAGCTTTCTAGCCCTCTTTCGGCGATTACAGATTCAGGCTCTTGCCATCTTTCTATACACATAAAAGTTCATAGTCAGTCTTTTTATATTTGTATGCTGGTATTTGAGAGGGTTGATCTCATCACCCATGTGAATACTGTAGCCATCTTCTGAGTTTGGGAAGAGCAGTTGGTACTAAGTGAATTCATACCGTGGATGTACTTCATCAGCTAATTTAAACTTGGTGTCATGTCTTTCTAGAGCAATGTCTTTCCCTGTGACATTTTTCATTTTGCTCACGGCTGAGCACTGCTACTTCATTCACATCAGGGCATTGTAAGTCCGGTGGTGTTCACTTGAAGCAGCTCTCATGGGTTGAATGACAATCTGGAGATTCTGCTGCTGTTGTTCCATCTGCATCCGCTGAAGTGACATTTTGTTGGTGTTTCCATACTGGTGGAGTGCAGCATGTTCTGAAGAGGATGGAGGGTCATCCTGGTTCCAGACACTAGTCTGGCTCATCTCCTGGCTTTAGAATCAGCTGCGGACCTTCCACAAGCAGCAACACTCCAATGAGATGATACCCTTGCCCTTGAACCTTGCATGGAGGCATGATATTTCTGCCAGTCTCTCTCGCTTTGAAGCCACAGGTGATCACTTAGAATGGCAAATGTTAAGTCCCAATTCATTCCACAAAGTGACAGGATTCCGGCGACTGTCTAAACAGCAAAGTCTTTGGCAGTTCAGAAGTATGATCAAGGTCATGGAGGTGTACCTTTCCATTAGAACAGTAAAGCCCTGGTGCCTTGCCCTGCAATTTCATTCCGTACCAGAATTTACATAAGTGCGAAGTGTGTTCACTAATGATGTCTGCATGAGAAGCATAAGCTCTTGTGAGCTCATGGTGAAGGGCTCTGAATAGCCATCCGGAACCTGAGGGCAGTAGAACACCACATGCTTTGGCATGATGTCCATCTCAATGCAGGGTTCTTCTAGGTGCTCACTTGACTCTATAAGCCTTTTTGTACTGGTCCTGGCTGCCTCGGCGGCTTGCCTATCTGATCTGCCTGCTGGTGACTTCTGCAATCTTGTTCTAGCAGTTCTGGCTGCGTTTAGCAGCAAGTCTTGCTGCTCTGCGAGCTGGTGACTCTATTGACCTTGCTCTTGCAGCTCTGGCCGCGTCAGCAGCTAGCTTGCTGCTCGACGAGCCAGTGACTCTTGTGATCTTGCTCTTGCAACTCTGGCTGAATCGGTGGCTAGCCTTACGGCTCTGCGAGCAGGTGATTCATTCAGTCTTGCTCTTACTTTCTGGCTGCATCAGCTGCTTGACTTAACCGTCTTTCTTCTGGGGTTTGACGTTGCCGCCTTAAAGATTCACTCTGTCGCTTTGCTGCCAGTCTTGCTTGTCTGGCTTCTCAGTTTCTTGTGACCGAGCTTGCTGTGAGTTTACTGCAGCAGCTGACATCCTGCTGAGGCGCATTCTCTTCTTGGGTGGCATTAACGGAGAACTGAAATCAATCTGGAAAAAAAAAGGTTGCAACTTGTAATTTTGGTAAAGAATATACACACATAACTTTTTATTATAGACTGGACCAGTTACAAGCCAACAAACAATTTGCTGTGACAGTTCTCACCAAGCTACTCTTTTTTAGACAGTTGTTTGCCTGTTGTAAGTTTTTCTTGCTCTGTTAAAGATTTGTCTTCTGTTTGTTGTGATCTTCTTTTGCCTCTTGAGCATTTGTTGTTACCTTAGTATTCTTCGAGTCACACACACACACACACACACACACACACACACACACACACACACACACACACACACAGAGGCAGAGAAGTTTAACCCTGTTGTTATTAAATTTTGCACAGCAAAGCTGTCTCTACATTCTGAATTCTCTCCAGGTTCACCTACACAGAATAAATTACTTGATTCTTTGGAGCATTGTGAGTGTGCAGGGTGAGTTATCAAGCTGAAATTTTGTCACATGCAGTTAAGTTTGTGTACTTGCATTTCCAATTGAGAATGTGTGCTGACCATCCTATGATGTCAATCTTCAGATGTCAGAAATTATTCTTAAACAGCTCTGCAGAGATGGCTTAAACATTGTCAACACACACACACACACACACACACACACACACACACACACAGAAAGAGAGGATACAAGATGAGTTGTATGTGTGTTTGTCTGCTTTCAGTGAAACTGGCAAGTCACGAAAGGAGTTGAACAGACATGACACACAAATTTGTACAACTACTTGCAAGGCTTGAAAATCTAAAGAGGGCACACACAAAATCTTAACTTTTACACCGATTATTGTATTAGCTAATATCTCAGTTTTCACCCTACAGAAGGTCCAAATCAGGGTGAAAATATCCCTTAGAACCGAAAACAGCGAGTGAAGCAACCCTTTAACATTAATAAAATGAGAAGCCCTGAATCATCTATCAATAATTACCTAAAATATGGAATGACTTTATGTTGATGTTCTGGGTTGCAGGCTCAAGCCTCGACTATTATAAGAAGTACAATAATTGACATTTTTGCAATCAACAGATCAACCAAATGTCCAAGAAGATTGATCGATTCAACAAATATCTTGCAATCAGTAGATCAACCAAACACTGTTGATCGATTCTACAGTAATCTTTGCAATCAATAAATCAACCACACACTCATGAAGTCTGGTTAGCTGAACTGACCAAAGTGTTTACCTAAAACGTAGCACTCTTGAACACTCACATCTATGTACTCCTCACTGTATCAGACCAAACTCTGGCGTGATACTGCAACTCCGTGGGGATGCCTTCAATACAGTCTGGATCGCTGATGGCTGAACAGGCACAGTGACACTGGCTTGCAGGGAACTTTTCCTGTGGAAAAAACTCAAGATTCGGGTACTGGTTCAGCAAATACATGTGTCTAGAGCCTTCTTAAGTCATTAAGCCTTGAAGCCTTCAAAAACACCCCTCCATTTCAAATTCAAGTTTTGGTTGTGTTTTGATGCAAGATCTGGTATTGCACCCTTATACTTAATTTAGATTGTACTGACATCACATTTATAGTAAATTTAATAAAAATCAACGATTTTTAAAAAAAATGTTAGCGTTGGGTGCATATTTTGTGGGTTGTGTTGGTTTATTATATAACTATATTATGTGTATTTTGTTCATATAGAAGCATTTCTGGAAGTTTTTAGTCTGAGAAGTGGATTGGGCTTGTTTATTCCATATCTTCTTGCTTTGAACCTTCCTTGTATCACACTTTTGACAACGCATTCCCAACACTGCTGCATACAGTTTGCTTAGGCTTTTTACCAAGTCTTCTTACTGTGACCAGCCGCCGTGGCGAAGTGGTTAGCGTCGCGGACTCCCGGCTGGGAGGTCGTGGTTCGAATCCCATCAGAGTCATGTGGGGTTTTTCTGCCCCGACCGGCTCCTACCCAGAGTTGAGTTTGCTGCGGACTCAGTTGGGAAGACTGGGACCACACAGTCGAGTTTCATCCACTTAATGGATGCGTTTCTGAGAGTGTTGCTCAAATTTTCTGACCAACACTGCAGGTGCCTGTATCTCTCGGGCCTGGTTGACGCCAGGATATATTATGAAAGGAAGCGTAGAGTACAGCCCTGTCATGTAGTCTCAGACCGAAATGGAAATCCGTAGCATCATCTTAATCATCCTCATTCCCATTGATCAGCATTAAAAAAAAAAGTCTCAAATTCTGTGGCCCTTCATGCCCTGCTCTCATGGTGACCTCAGTTTCGATGTCCTCTCCGCGTCTGTGGCCTTGGTTTGCTTCCGTCGGGGTCACCGGTATCGGCGAGTCCATGGGGGCTGTCGTTGGACGGACGTGGTGGCGCCCTCCGGAGGGAGAGCTCACTCATGCCAGCTCCGCGACTAAGCAATTATTGTCGTCAGTAGGGGGCTTAGTCGGTGGTGTCCTGCGTATGTTAGATCAGAACAGGCGCCACTGAACACCACCGAAGTGACTCGGCAGCAGTGCAGTGTCTCCTCGGTGGGTTGCCTCATGACGACTTGACATTGACTGCTCCCTGTGGATTGCTGGTGCTGGGGCTGCGGCGGGGCCAGCCGGGCTATGGCTGTGGATGGGGTGTCGGAATGAGCGGCGTGGGTGCACTGCCTCTGAGGTAGCGCAGAGGTTGGGACAGCAAAAAAAAAAAAAAAAAAGTCTTCTTACTGTGTTTATTCCTCTTCTGTGAAAAAGGTCATGAAGGACCAGTCCTTCAGAGTTTATACCTTAACTGACGATGCATGTTACCCAAACCCATACACAATATGCTTTCATATCCGATTGCCTCTCCTGAAAGCATGGGTCCTCATTGGAAGTCTATGGCTAAAATGCACAAATTCACAATTATTTCTTTCCCTTTCAATACATGTACACCAAAATCAGCTGACAGTTAATTCCTGTACATAATATGAACATTCTGTACCCAGTCCACTTAACATACTATCTGCCACATCTATTTGTGTTGGTGTATGCCAGAAAGAGCAAGAGAGACAGAGACAGAGAGAATGAGGGAGAGGAGAATATGTGGTGTGTTCAGTTCAGTTCAGTTCAGTGGTTTATGTAATGTCTTTTCATCACCAGATGATATTAAATTTTTTTTTTTAAAGAAAAAAAAACGAGCCTCCACACTTAACTTATCATCCACGTTAGTACTTTTAAACCCACATCTGATATATGCACATTTACATAAGTGAAATACCCTAGTGGTACACAAAATTGTTGATCTTTATAACCATGGCAATTTCAGCAACATAGGAACCATATAAGACAGTACTGACATTATCAAAGTTATTCACCTCAATACCTTTCTCCTGATAGAGCGAGATCAACACTGAGCATTCAAACAAAAGATGATGTACAGAAATGTTTTCTCTACAGACACAAGTAATATCATGAGAATATTTAGTGTTCGAAGTATTCAGCCTTAATTTATGAATTAATCTAACAATGTGCCTTGGGCATGATATGTGTGTGTGTGTGTGTGTGTGTGTGTGTGTGCATGTGATGCACTACTTTCTTAAATCAATGTTGAAATGTGTGTATTATAATACAGATGCTGCGCTAAAAGCACCTTGTGATGGCGACAAAAATAAACCTTTCTTGCAGCACACTGATTCCCACTGTTACCGAGGTTTACAGAGTACTTGCTGATTCTAAATGGGGCCTCATTAACCCTCATCATCCATCGAAGGTAGTAAATGAAGGAAAGTCATGATTTTCACTTGATATTCTGAGTCAGTTTGTTTTTTTTACTATCACCAAATTTTTTACTTTGTCAGTAAAGTATAGCCCCATATTTGTAGCAACAATTGCTGATAGACAAAAGAGTAAACAAAACCTCAGCAAGGCTTTATTTCTCCAGTAACCATATGGGTCCCTGTAGACCCACAACATATGGCAAGGCTCTGCTCTCTTTGAAAATGGACCTTCTTATCTCACAGATATCCTTAAAATCTACACCCCCTTTCAACAACTACGCTCCTGTGCTGACGACCGCCTTCTACGAATGACTCGCTTCAGGACTACTACTGGTGAAAGATCTTTCTCTTTTCAAGCTCCAGCGACGTGGAATAGACCGCCAGACTCTCTCAGACATTCAGATTCTCTCTCTTCTTTCAAGCCTAAACTTAAAACCCATCTATTTTCTCATAATTAGTCAATGCTGTGTGTGTGTGTGAGGGTTTATCACCGACTTGCTGTTACTACTATTTGAGATAAGATGTTGGCTGTTCATTTGGGTAAGTGTGAGAGATACTGAGATCTTCCTTTCTAAAGACACTTATAACGAATTTGTCAAAAGACTTCCTCTTTTTCTTCCACAGATTCCACAGAAATATCCACATTTTCCAATATTATACCTTTTGACCTTGAAGCTGGACTTAGAATAGGCAATATTTTGGTATCTTCCCTTGTGAATACACTAGTAAAGAATTCATTCAAAATATCTGCCTTACCACTATCTGTCTCTACTGTGTCACCTTCTTTAGTCACTAAAGGACTCACTCGTGTATTCATCTTTGTTTTTGATTGTACATATCTCCTGAAAGCTTTTGGATTATTTTTACATTCCTTTGATAGCTTCTTTTCAAATTCTTTTTTGCTTTTCTTATTTTTTTTGTTACAAGTATTATGTGCTTTAACATAATTTCGATAATCTTTTCCCTGCTTAGTGACTAGGAACTCCTGATACATATTTCTTTGACGCCAAGAGCACAGACACAATCAGCCGTGTCTCCCTGATGAGTCCGATCCAGTGGACGAAAGGCCTAGGAGCAGACAATACAAATAGATCTGCCTTCAGGAGGGATTACAATGGTTCCCTCTTGCAGCTAGTGAATGGTTTTCATATTTATAATACATTTTCTTAATTTTATGTTCTCATTTTCTTCATATTCAACCCCCACCCCCTTTTTTTAAGTTCAAATCTTTGCCAAGTCATTACTATAATGACGGAAGAATTGTTAGCCTGCACTTGTTTTCACCCATGACTTAACTGTTCAGCATTATATTTCTTTTTTTTAAAACAAATTTCATTGTCTTTGCATTCATCCACTTTGGTTTCTGTTTTTCATTATTCTTAATAATTTGTTTTGGAATGTTTTTTCTATTAAAGAATTTAGAATACTTTTGATTTCCCTCCAGCATTGTTCTGCACTAAGATCACTGAATATATTCCAGTCAACCTTCTTCAGTTCTTCTTTCATTTGCATAAACTTACCTCTCATAAAATCAAATGACTGCTTTGATTCTTCTTTCTCTTGTTCCTCCCCTATGTACAAAGAGAACATTAAAATCTCATGATCACTTTTCCCTAGAGGAGCTAAGTACTTAACGTTCTGATATCATGTGTTCATCATTAACAAGTACTAAATCCAATATATTTGATTTTTGTCCCTATGTCTTTTTGGTTGTTTCACCATTTGGTTAAAAAAATGCGTCTTGTAAGCAATTTATGAACTTTTGTCCTCTTTCTCCAGAGCCAGTGCCTTCCTTGCCAATCAATGTCCGGGAAGTTAACCCTTACACCCCAAAGTCGCCTTTTGGCAACGACAGGGCTGAGCGCCAATGTCGCCATTTGGCGACAAAGTAGGGTGATCTAACTCCCGATACTCTCACGATCCAATTCATGGGATAAAAAGCCAGCAATAAACGTCATAGTTGGGAAATGGTCTGGCCCGTGCTCACAGCCATTTGCTTTGTCAGAACACTATTCAGTTCAGTGTTTCATCGACTTTATTCCGATTGTTTTTCCATTCACTATGACGTCACCACCAAGCACTTTACGTACTCGACCTTGCTGTACATTTACCACAGATCAAGTGCTGGGAATATTGAACAGATGGTCAGTTGTTCCTAATACAGATGAAGAAGACCCATATAGTCACGAGGAAACAACGATAGTGAGTGCTTGACCGAATTATTGCAATGTGAGGCGTTGGACCGTGGCCAAATGGTTGGGAGAGGTGTGTTGACGAGAGATAAGACTGGACGCCCACTTACTACCGCTGTGTCCCAGTGTTTTTGCGTTGAGCCAGCCAGCACTGACTGACTGTTCATTGACTGACCGACAGTTATGTGACGGAGCGAACTAAGACTTTAGGCAGTGAACTTGATACACACGCTGTGGGCCGACACTTCCTGGTCGAGGCTGAAGGGGGCGTGGCCGACTGACATGTGAGAGGCAAGCAGCAGAGACATGTTGGGTGGGTTTTATGATCAGCTGAATGGCTCTCAAGGGTTCAGAGACCAACAGGCACATGAATGACTTTGTGTTCATAAAAAAATATTACTGTTGAGAGTAAAGGGACGTGTACGAGTGAGTGTGTGTGTGTGTGTGTGTGTGTGTGTGTTCCATTTTTCTTTCTTACATGTGTACCAGTTAGGCAAAAGAATGGTGTGTGTGTGTGTGTGTGTGTGTGTGTGGTGTGTGGTGGTGTTCCCTGCTATTGGAGTAGTTGTATTTGTGGCTGCTTCTTCCACTTTTGGAAATACCATACTTTATGGTCTTCTTCAATTGTGAGTGGAGTATTTTTCCTCTCTTGTTGAGAGTTTGTTGGCATTCTTTCTTCATTTTTTTACGTTTAGAAGAAACATAACATTTTTTTTGTGTGTGTGCATTTTTTTGCACTTGAAATTACTAAAAATTTGAAATTGTTGTTGACTTACCATTACTAACATGTTATGATATAATAAAAGCACAGTGTATCTACTTCATTTTACAAAAAATAGTGTGAGAATTGGTTGTTCAGTTCCAGAGATATCCGCATTTCACATATGCTGGTATAAAATAAGAGCTTTTTTGGAAAAATGGCTGGCAATGGGGATTTACCAAAATAGAATGTCTGGTGGTGAAAGGGTTAAAATCCCCAGTAACAGACATAGTTGAAATTTTCTAACCTAACCGATGACTGTGGGTGTAAAAACACCCTGGCTGCCATTAAATTGTCAATAACTTTTAATCTAATCAAGATATTTACCTACAATTTTCAATAGCTATCAACTTTTTCATTTCACACCACATACTCCAAACAGAACCGTAGAACTTTGAAAATAAACAAACAAACAAACAATTAAGCTGAAATACCCTTATTTGTTGAGTGTGGGTGGTTTAGACACCTATACTTTATCAGAATGAAAATTCTGTATATTCCTATTAGTTGACTGTGGGTGTTTTAGACACCCTTTTTCACTCATAGACTGAAAAAGTCAACTTATCCCTATCCACTGACTGTGGGTGTTTTAGACACCCTTCCCTTTCACTATACATCGTGCTGCTGTTGCCATGGAAACAGACTGGAACATTGGTTGCAGTCTCAGACAGTGAGGTGCTGAGTCCAGAAAGGCAACATTCCTTATCAGTAATATGATACCACTGCAAGGCTTCACTTCAGTTCTGGAATGTGAAGGAATCGGCAAGGGCCAGTTTGCTTCCTGTGCTCCACTCCTTTCTTTGACTTGGCTGTGAGGATCACTGTCTGCTGCCACGTGGCACAAAGGTCATGAAGAAACTGGTTAGAGAAGCCCTGATTAATCATCTGGAAAGAAACAGTTTGATCAGTGACAAACAACATGGATTTGTAAGTGGTTGCTCATGCGTTACACAGCTGCTTGATGTTCTTGACACATGGACAGCGATCCTGGACGATGTGGGCTCAGTGGATATAATATACATGGACTTTCAAAAGGCTTTCGATAGTGTTCCTCATCGAAGGCTCGTCTCAAAGATAAGAGCACATGTGGTATAGACGGTCAGGTCCTAGAATGGGTTCAAGACTTCCTGAGAGATAGGAAGCAGAGTGGTAATCGGCGATGTGCAGTCAAACCAAGCTAGTGTGACCAGTGGGATTCCTCAAGGGAGCGTTCTAGGCCCAATTTTGTTTGTCATGTACATCAATTATCTTCCCACTTGGGTCCACTTTTTTTGTTTGTAATGTACATCAATTATCTTCCCACTTGGGTCCACAACAACGTTTGACTCTTCGCTGATGACACAAAGATTTTCTCCAGGACTGACATGGAAGATGCCACACATGACCTACAGGAGGATTTGAACAGGCTACAGGACTGGTCAGACTGGCGGCTTCTCCGTTTCCACCCAGATAAATGCCATGTCCTGAAATTGGGACAGACAAAGTTGGACAAAGTATACCAGATGAGGGGGAAGAATGAGACCGGCGAGGCGTACACCATGAACCTGTCTGAAAGCCAAGTGGAGAAAGACCGGAGTGTCCATATAGACAACAAACTTTCCTTCAAAGAACATGTGGCACAGGCAACATCCAAAGCAAATCGAATTGTCAGGAAAATCTGACAATCTTTCGACCACTTGACGAAAGAGACCTTTATCCAGCTGTACAAGTCACTTGTAAGACCAGTCCTGGTGTATGGACACTCGGCTTGGCAACCTCACCACAAGACTTTGTGTGCTGAGGTGCAGGATGTCCAACGCAGAGCAACAAAGCTTCTCTCATCACTTAAGGATAAACCTTACCCAGAATGCTTGGCCTTACTACAACTTCCCAGTCTTGAACATCGATGGGCTTGAGGTGACATGATAGACTTGTACAAATATGTTCACGGCAGTTTCAGTTGTTTGACAGCAGAGAAACAAGGGGCAACAGTCTGAAGTTAGTCAAAGGACACTGTAGGCTACAAGTTAGAAGTAACTTTTTTTATTGAGAGAGTCATAAACTCCTGGAATAGCCTCCCAGCTCACATAGTTACAGCTCCAACATTGAACACCTTCAAGTCCAGACTGGATGCCCACTGGAATAGCCTTCCCTCAAAGTTCAATCCAGTATGCTACGAATAGGTGGTGGTAGTGCCAGTACTATTAGAAACCCCACGCATGCAAGTTCATAGGTATAGACATACATCTACTAATCTTGAAGGTGAACAGGCCTGCAACGAGGCCTCAAACACCTCAATTCAAGTTCAAGTATATACTTTTTCTGGACTTTTCTTAGCTTGTTTATTTTTCGTTGTTGTTTTGTGACTTTTCTTAGCTTGTTTATTTTTCGTTGTTGTTTTGTGACTTTTCTTAGCTTGTTTATTTTTCGTTGTTGTTTTGTGACTTTTCTTAGCTTGTTTATTTTTCGTTGTTTTGTTTTGCTAGTTTGAGCGCCAGCATTTGGCACTGTTTTCGTTTGCCTTGATCTGGTAGTGTCGATCATATGTTGATCGACTCGTCGAGTTCTTCAACCTTTGATCTGGAAGGTCAGCCGTCATTTTTGACTATTATTGACCTATGTGCGCAGAGGCGTAAGATGAAAAGAAAAATAGATCTATTAGGGGCAACAAAAAGAAGCAGAGTATCTAAAATAGCCTCAGCACCCCAACCGCATACCCCTGAGTCTAAGCTGGGATTTTGTTGAGCTCCCTCTTGAATGATACCAAGGAAGGAGCCTCTGCTGCTGTTGCAGGCAGGGGAAAAATCACGAATGCAAAAAAATGGTATCTTGTTTGAGCAAGAAGAGATGGAAACATACCTGCAAACTCGGCTTACTGCGGCAGTTAGAGTGATCGCCCTTGAACATTCATTTGACCACACGCCACAATCATGATTTTGCACTAAAACACTATCGCGATCATAATCATTTACGAGCGTTTTGAGGCCTGCCATAAAGTTGAGTCGTCATTTCATTTAATGTTAAACAGATAATTGATCAGAAAAACAACTCCCCACCAATTGTTCTCTTTTTTTTCTGGGAATTTTCATTCATGAAATCACAAACAGTTTTCAAATACGTGACCTTCCCTTAGTTGACATCATATTTCAGGCCTTTGCACTCCGGCTGACCCTATCTTTGTGCCAGCTCGAAACGCCAAAATAGTACCATTCCTTTGACATTAATCTGTCTGTTTGGAACCACCTGGCTTTTACCTTGATGGTACCAAAGGGTACTGAAAATGATGGCCGAGTTTGATAAGAAGAAGGGATCACAAAGGTCACTCTTCAAGTTTGTGCGGACCTACATGAGGATACATAATCATTCGTGATGGTCTTTGGGAGCTGCACCTGTCGTCCCTTGATGCTCTGTGCAAATACTTCTTTGCTTATGACACGCAGAAGTATGCCAGGCTGGTTCCACTTTACCTTGAGGAGATGACAGCCATTCAGATCACAGATCCAGACATACATCAAGAGTTCATTAATGTAAACTTTGTAGTCAACGAAAACCAGATCCCATTCTGTGCCATTGGGGTGGATCATGCTCTTGAGCATATCAACCGCATCATGAAAGTCACTGGAGGACTCGTGGGCATTACACAGAATGCCAGTGCTTGGGAGAGATTCTTCCTTACAGCTCCAGAGCTTAGTAGGCTTGCTGAAGAAGCACGTGTGATGGCTGGCTCACCAACAACTACACGTAAGGAACATCATGACCTGTCACTGGCTGTCTGGACAAGACAGGAAGAGAACAGTGGTCGACTCAAGAGTGTGCACATATCGTCCATGAATCCTATGAAGTACGAGGGTGAAGACCTGCCCAACATTATCACAAAGGTTGTGATGCCAGCTCAGGTGCAGAAAGATGTGTGCAACCAAGAAGACATTGGGCAGCAGAAGTATGCCAACTTTGTTGAGGAACGCATCAACACGAATGAGGTCAGTATCTGGGCCAGAATGAAGAAGGTTCAACTAAAGACATGGAAAAGTGCAAGGAAGTCGGTGAAACACAAAGCGGCTGATTAGGTAGTGGTTCTCAAGGACAACAGATCACTATTTGCCCGTGTGTTGATTGTTGCACGCTCACGCCCCGAGATGAACCTCAAGGAGAGCATTGGCCAGCATGAGTTCACGTCCCTCCCACGAGCCTTGTTCACAGTGAGTGGTGAACTCCTACCATGCACAGACAAAAGCAAGCTGGTGGCTGTACTTGATGACCTGTCAAACAAAATTAGTTTGATCTGCAGCTAGAGGATGTCACCAATGACATTGCTCCCTTGACACCAAGGAAGGCAACTGTAATTGATGGAATGGCAATTGTCCAGGCAATGGGTAAGCCACCTTGGGTCAAGACATGTGCCCAATGGGCTGACCACTTCATAGCTACACTGGACAGCAAGTGCAGAGAATATGATGAGCTCCATCTAGTCTTTGACCGTTATGATCTTCCCACTTCATTGAAAGAGGCCACAAGGGAGAGACGCCAGGGTGGTAAGCCAGCAACTGCTTATCACGTCACAGACAATACACAAATTGGCATGGTGTCAGCAAAGCAGTTCCTATCCAGTACCGCAACCAAAGATGAACTGACAGTTTATCTTGCAAAGAAAGCTCTCCACCACTTTGAGGGTAAGCCAAAGGTCTTCATAGTGACTTCGCGGCAAGAGGCCCTCTCAAACTCCATGGATGTTCAACATCTCTGTAGCTTCCAAGAAGAAGCTGACACGAGACTTATCCTGCACAGTCTGGATGCTGTTCGAAGAGGAGCAACAGAACTCTACATTCAGTCACATGACACTGACATTTTTGTCCTTGCAATCCACCGTTACCAACAGCTCTGCGGGAACACATACTTTGTCACTGGTTTGGGGAACAAGAAGCGAGTAATCTCACTGGGACCAATAGTGAATGCACTTGGTGACGCAAAGGCTGAAGCCTTACCAGGATTTCATGCCTTCTCTGGAGCTGACGTAACAGGTCGATTTGCAGGCAAGGGAAGCTGGCCTGTTGGCAAGCACTTAGCAGATGTTCCATGGAGGTGCTGTCTGCATTTGCTGCCTTAGGGACGTCCGAGAAGCTGAAAGTTGACACTGAACGAGCCATAGAGACATTTGTTTGCCAACTCTATGAACCTGGTAGCACTGTGGTGGATGTTGGTGATCTCAGATGGAAACTTTTCACCAAGAAACAACTAGAGGCTCAAAAGCTACCTCCAACACGAGGAGCCTTACATGAAGCCACTGCCCGGGCACATTACTAGGCTATGGTGTGGCGTCAGGATGACATTCCTCACCCTCAGCTACCACCAGCAACAACCGAGGGGTGGAAGGAAGAGGGGGGTAGGTAGTACCAGCACCAACAAGGGATCCTCAAGCTCCAGCCACAGTTACTCACCTCATCAAATGTGGGTGCAAGAAGACCAGTTGCACATCACACTGTTCCTGTCGGTCGCAGGGCCTCAACTGCTCCAAGATGTGTTTGTGTGGCGCCGATGAGGAGGTGTGCAGTAATGTCAACCAGGCACTCTTAGGAATTGAAGAGGATGAAGAAGGAGATCCTTCCATCTAACTATGAAACAAACACTAAATGAACATTGAAGTTCTGTCCTACATTAGCTGACCAGAACCAGCCAGATGGCGGACCGAAAGAACTAAATAAAACATATCTTAAATAAATGTTAGCGAACCACCCAGAGAACGTGGACAAACGAGTCACAAGACAAAACACAACGCGTTTCGACCTCTTAGGCCTTCCTCGGGTGATACATCAACGAATAAAACAATGAAAATTCACTTAGCTTTGATAGCTTCAGATCGCTTAGGGTTCAGCGCAAGGAAGAAGGCATTAAATAAAACATGTTTGAGCTATGAGATTATCACTGTATGTACAATTTAGAAGTCGAGAACAAAAAACAAGATGCAAAGCACATAAATGTACTCCCAGTTTATCTTGAATACGTGTGAGATATTCCATAAAGAGGAAAAAACCGTTTTGGGCCGTTATCGCCGTTAGTAACGGCTATTCTGGTAAACATGGGCCATCATCAGTGACCCATAATGAACATACCTTCAAATTTTTCAGAAAGATCGGCCAAGTACTTTCTGAGATATTCCATAAAGAAGAAAAACGGTTATGGGCCGTTATAGCCGTTAGTAACGGCTATAACGGTAAAATAACACATCGGGCATCATCCGTGACCCATAGTGAACACACCTACAAATTTTCAGAAAGATCAGCCGAGTACTTTCGAAGATATTCCATAAAGAAGGAAAACCGTTATGGGTCGTTATAGCTATTAGTACCGGCTATAACGGTAAAAGAAAACATAAGGCATCATCCCTGACCCATAATGAACATACCACAAATTTTCAGAAAGATCGGCCAAGTAGGCCTACTTTCTGAGATATTCCATAAAAAAGAAAAACCGTTACAGGCCGTTATGGCCGTTAGTAACGGCTATAACGGTAAAATGACACATCGGGCATCATCCGTGACTCATAATGAACATACCTACAAACTTTCAGAAAGATCGGCCCAGTAGTTTTGTCTGGAGCGAGTGGAACACATTTTGACCACGGACGGACGGACAGACAGACAGACACACACACACACACACACACACACACACACACACACACACACACACACACACACACACACACAGCATTTCTTCGTTCCCTTTGTAAAGTACTCCCTGTTCTGTAAGAACTGGGAGTACAAAAAGTTTGAGGTGTTGAAAGGAGTGTTTTTTTTTCTGAATTGTTATATTACTTTTAGCAATATATTGGGTGTCTGCTTTCCATACAGAATGTATGTTGGGGTAATATATTCAAATTATTTAGCACAATTTGGGCCGGAATTTGAAATTGAGAGAAAAATGTAAAGAAATCACACCAAAAAATGGCGACATCATTTTTTGGTAAGTTAAATCCTTCCAGAACACAGACCAACCAGTGTCCAAAAATTAACATTTCAAACCAACGGGAAAACACTGGCCCCCCAATTATAAGGGGAAGGTCACGTATTTGAAGAAAAAAATAAGAACAGTTGGTGGGGAGTTGTTCTTCAGATCAATTATCTCACTCACTCTCTCCCTTGACCGGATGGTCGTGGGGGAGACATGATGGACGTCTTGCGGGCCAGAGACCGTCAGCCAGGTCTGTCTTCTGCCGCTCTGATCAGGGAGGGGCTGTCCATTCGGGTCCACTCTTTGATGTTGTCCATCCAGTTCTTAGCTGGTCGTCCGCGTCTGCGGCCACCTTCCAATGTTCCTTGCAGCATTGTCTTGGGTAGGCTGTTGTGGCGAGTGACGTGACCAAACCATGTCAACTTCCTCCTTTTCACAAGCGCTAGGAGGGGTTCCTGCGGGCCTGCCCGTGATGTTATTTGGGCACGAACGAAGTCGTTGGTCTTGTGGTTTTTCCAGGAGATCCCTAGCATGCGTCTGTAGCACTTGATCTCAAACGTTTGGACTCTTCTGGTCGTCTCAGCTGTCATGGTCCAGCTCTCGCAGCCATAGAGAAGAATGGACAGAACCAGGGCTTTGTATAATGTGATCTTTGTTGGGAAGCTGATGTCTTTGCTGCTCCAGATCTGATCAAGTTTTGCCATGGTGGATGTTGCGATGGCGAGCCTGGTCTTAATTTCGGTGGTGGAGCGTCCGTCCTTGGTGAGTGTGGCGCCGAGGTATTTAAAAGCGTCCACCTTTTCGAGCTGTTGGCCGTTCATCATGATCCGTGCAGCGGTGTTGTTTTCGCTGTTGAACATGACTTTGCTCTTTTCGCAGCTGACCTCCATGCTATTATGCCTTTGATGTGTCTGCCAGTCTGTTGGTGAGACCCTGCAGTTCGCTGTTGCTGCCCCCCATCAGGTCGATATTATCGGCGAAACGTAGGTTGTTGATCGTTCGCCCACCGATGGAGATTGTGGACTCAAAATCATGTAGAGTCTCTTTCATGATGTTTTCCAGATAGAGATTGAACAGCACCGGAGAGAGTAGGTATCCTTGACGGACACCGACCGTTGTCTTGAAGTACTTTCCGATGTTGTTGTTGAGGACTGCACTACTGGCAGTTGTACAGGGACTGGATGGTTTGGATTAGTCCCTCCTCGATGCCAAAGCCTCTCAAAACATGCCACAGTTCTTCGTGCCACACTCTGTCGAAGGCTTTTTTTTTAAGTCTATGAAGTTGTGGTATATATCTTTTTGGTGTTGGAGATGTTTTTCCATCATAATGCGGCAGTTGAAAATCTGTTCTACTGTGCTTCGGCCTGCCCTGAATCCGGCTTGTTCTTCTGCCAAGTGTTCTTCAGTTTCGCCTTTGAGTCTGTTGAGAATGACTCTTAGCATGATCTTGCTGGTGTGGCTGATCAGGCTGATTGTCCTGTAGTTGTTACATTTTCGAAGGTTTCCTTTTTGGGGGAGGGGGATGACGAGTGATTTTGTCCACTCATCAGGCCATTGTTTGGTCTCCCAGGGTTTCCATTCTAATTTCCTCATGTTCTTCCTAGTATTCCCCTTTTCTCTGATGTGGTTCCCTGTTACGAACCGTGCTGCTCTCTTCTGAATCTTTTCGAGGTTATCAATTTCCTTTAGATGGTAAGGACCCCAAACTGAGCAACCATATTCCAGTACTGGTCTAACCAGTGTTTTGTAGCAGTCGTCTTTAACCTTTTGGGGGCAGTCATTGATATTCCTGTATAAGAAAGCTAAGATGTTATTTGCTTTCTTACATACTAAATTGTAATGTTCTTTCCATTTGAGACGACTATCTATAATCACGCCTAAATATTTTGCAGCATTAGTTTCTTTAAGAATAGTATTATGGATAGAATAATCTGATCTAATTGGTGAGCGTTTGTTACATATACGCAATACTTGGCACTTTTGGGGATGAAATTCCATTTTCCAAGTTCTTTCCCACTCTTGTAAAGCGTTTAGATCTTCTTGTAGAATGCGTGTATCATTCTTGCTTCTGATTGTTCTATATACTAAGCTGTCATCTGCAAAAAGCCTTATAGTAGTTCCAGGAGAGAGATTTCTACTTATGTCATTTATATAAATTAAGAAAAACAAGGGCCCCAGAACAGTTCCCTGTGGTACACCTGACAAGACTGGTTTACAATGGGATGACGACCCTTCCACAACAACTTTCTGCGTTCTCCCAACGAGAAATGATCTAGCCCATTTTAGCAAAGAACCGCCAATGCCAATGTGTTCTAATTTAAGCAGCAGGCCCTCATGGTCAACCTTATCAAAGGCTTTGGAAAAGTGTAATAAAATTGCATCTATTTGCTGTCTGTTGTTAAGACAGTTATTAAAATCATTGAGAGTTGTTATAAGTTGAGTCTCACAACTCCTTCGCTGTCTAAAACCATGCTGGGCGTTATTTAAGAAGTCATATTTGTCAAGATGGTCCATTATGCTACTATATATTATGTGTTCACAGTGACCAGGTCATTTCCCCCGTGCTTGAGGAGCTCTGCTGGGATGTTATCTGTTTAACATTAAATGCCGGCTCAACTTTATGGTTGGCCTCAAAACGCTGTAAACATGGATTATAATAATGTTTTGGTGCAAAATCATGATTGTGGCGTGTGGCCAAATGAACGTTCAAGGGCGATCACTCTAACTAACGCTGTAAGCAGAGTTTGCAGGTACAGTATGTTTTCATCTCTTATTGCTCACACAAGATACCTTTTTTTTTTTTTGCATTCGTGATTTCTTTGCACCAGTGGATAAGCGATGTTTTGCACTAAATATTGCGAGAGAAAGGGGGGCGGGGGGGGGGGGGGGGGGGTTACTAGCTCGTGGGATATTGTTTATCGTGAGACAAATTCCTCAAGAATGGATCCACCAAAACAAGATGACATCACCGACACAAATTTGCTCACCTCGGCACCTCCTTAGACCTATACAAGTTCAGTTTCTTTCCGCCAACAATTCCCACCTGAACTCCCTGCCTGCAGCAGCAGCAGAGGCTCCCTCTTTGGTATCATTCTAGAGGGAGCTCAACAAAATCCCAGCTTAGACCCCTCCCCAACTAGGTTCAGGTTCATAGGGACAATTGCCTTTAGCAATTATAGCCAGAACTGGCTTTACATGTCCCTTCTGTGTGTTATCTGGTCTTTATACTGCAGGTCCTTAACTCGCTCAAGTCTTTATTTATCATAGTCAAAATAAATAGTCTTCAATAATACACTATCATCGATAGAGCTTTTGAAAGTTAGTATTTTGTGCACGTTTAATGTTAGGGTTAATTTAGTCCAAAGATTTGTTTTACTTTTTACTAAAAAAAATTTCCTTATGCGACAATATTCATGATAAATTTTATCCACACTATTTCGGTAATATCAACTCTTGATGCAGTTTTACAAAAATTTGAAATAGGAATATTGTCAACACAAAAAAATATTTAATAGATTTGGGTTTCAAATCGCCCCTCACTCGTCTGTTTTTAGGGTAGGCAGTCCAAGAGCTTTTAACCTACCTTCATAGGGAGGTTTTGTAATATTCTTTACAAGCTTTGTTGCTCTTCGTTGTACTCTTTCCAAAGCAGCAGACTGCCCTTTGATCGGGATACCAAGTTGTATTGCCATATTCCAAATGTAGCCCTAACGAAAGCCTTGTATAGTTTGGAAAAATATCTTTATCTTTTGTGATAAAAGTATGTTTAATTAACCTATCTTTTTATTACTTTATTTATAGAGTTTGAATGGCTTATCGAATACTAGGCCAGAATCAAAAGTGGCACCAAGATCTTTTTCATAATCACATGTTGAAATATCTGCACGCTCACCAGTATTACTGTTTAGCATTGAAATATTGGTATCTTGGGGTTCTTAATAGATAAGATAATTTTTGCTTATAGCCCAGCCGACCGGGTTCTTACATAAGATAAGATAATGTTGCTTATAGCCCCAGCCGACCGCAAAGGGCCACATCAGGGCTGGGGTTTCTTACATCCAACAGTAACATGTTGCCCCTTGTCCGCATTAAAATGCAAATTCCATGTGGTAGACCATTGGAAAAAATTATCAAATCATTTTGTAATGTATTATGAAAATTGATTATAAATTTTTGAAATCGCCGCAAATAATTTGCAAATACAGGGGTTTCCGCTAGACTATAGACTTTTGCCGGTATTTTGGGTACCGACAACAACAAAAATTTCCGGTACAAGTCTTAAATCAGCCGGTACCCGCGCTTGGCTGCCTGCCATGCACTACACACTCAACCGCGATCTGGTCACGCGAACGGGCGATGCGAGCGGCCTACCGGCACGGATAGGGACGTAACAGGCTTGTCAGTGACAGCCTTCAGTCAACTGAACTCAACAGAAAATCGACGGAGAGAGTAACATGCAAAAAAATCATAAAAGAAAACAAAAAGCAAAACAAAAAAACAAAACCAAACCAACCAACCAAAACGTAACTTGAAAGAAAAACAAACAAAAAAAACAAAAAAACAAAACAAACTTAACAAACTTCTCACTTACCTATCCACACGTGCGAAAGAATTCCGTCAGTGTTCGTCATCGAACCATGCAGTTACTCAAAGGATGTTGAAAACAGCGAAAAGTCAAAATTTAAAAAATGGGTCGGGGATTACCCCAAATTCAATCCAGGGTCAGACTGTCAGCAAAGACACGCACACACGAAACTTTTGGCTACACCGCTAGGGAACCTTGGTTCTCAAAGAAAAATGAACCGTCCATTTTGCGCGATGCGTAGAATCACGCTGTCCATTGAAAAAAAAAAAGGGGGGCAAAGGTCCTGACTGAAAGGAAGGGGGAAGAGGGGTGATGTCAATGTATTGTTGTCGGCAGGCATGGCTTATTTCCTGCCTCCATCCCCGCTCACCCCCCGCCCAGGCGGAGAGACAGACAGGCGGGGATGAGGAATAAAAGCGCTCAGTTTTTCTCCCGGGTACAGGTAGGGCGGTTTTTTTTTTTTTTCGGTACAAGGCAAATTTTACGGTAAAAAAACCCGGGTATGCCGTCTAACAACCCCTGCAAATACTTTTTCCACCAAGTTTGGCAAAACATTTTTAAATATTGTAAATAATATGGGACCCAAAATACTCCCTTTTGGGGATACCACTTAGAACTTCCTTTTAACTTCCACTTGACCTTTGCTGCTTTTTGTAAAAAAATCCCTTAACCAGATGCACTATACCTTAATTCTATATGTGATAATTTTTACTAAAAACCCCATGGGGAAAGAAAAAAAGCCTTTTAAAGTCAAATAAAGTATATCTACATTGTTGCCATTACTAAAAGTTTTTTTAAACCCCAGACAAGAAATTGTGTTACCAAAAATCAATGTTTTCGGGAAAACCTGCGGCACGTATATAAAAAATTTAAGGTCATATGGGCCACAACACACCCATATAATTTATTTCCCTAATCTTACATACAATTGATGAAGACAACAGGCCATAATTTCCCCGATGCCTATACCTTTTTTAAAAAAAGCTGTTTTTATTTGCAGACTCCAATCCATTGGGACCACACCTGTTCAAAATTGACTTGTTGAACAGAATACAGGGTTCTACGCTCCTTAAACTCCTTCAATTCGACAGGAATTTGAAACCTTTAAAACCTTTTAAAATCAATAAAAGGGTTCTGTTGACCAAACCCCTAAAACCTTTTAAAATCAAGCCACCCTCCCAAAAAAAAAATTTTTAAATTGGGAAAAAAAAAATGGGATTTTGATTTTTTTTTGTGTTTAGGCAAATGAAAAATTTTTTAAAACAAATTTTTACATTGTCGCGATCCTGGGTTCCGTCGCATTTACCAAGGGGGGTAATTTGTAACTTTGTCAAATTTTGATCAAATTTTCTCCCTTGTATTTAAAACGCTTTTTTTTTTTTTTTCG
>CM031620.1:31166533-31197196 GCA_018398815.1 Conus ventricosus
CAGTGTATCCTTTCTGCCGTCCTGATGGTTTGTCTTAATCTCTTTCTTTGATTTTTTTTTTTTTTAACCCCTTCATTTCTCATTTCGTAGTCAACACATTTGTTCGTATCAGCTCTCGATTAGTTCCATGTTTATTGATATGTGCAGTTCGCAAGCCTTTAGCATAAACATTGCACAAAACAGGGGCAGTGGAGAACATTTATCATATTATACTCGGCTAGAGACCAAGCTCTGAGCGCTTAAACAATCCACACTCGTTTACATAACGGGCTGCCCACCTGGGTAGTGCCGACTGAAGAGCT
Organism: Conus ventricosus; assembly: GCA_018398815.1. Lineage (NCBI taxonomy): Eukaryota > Metazoa > Mollusca > Gastropoda > Neogastropoda > Conidae > Conus > Conus ventricosus. The sequence continues at coordinate 31,166,836 of CM031620.1, forward strand.
GCCAGCTGGCGTTTCATTCAGTCGTTTCCCGTGTCATCCAGTCAATATCGTTCAATATCGCTCACCCAATTTCCTTACTTCCTTCATTCTTTCCATTTCTAAACGCAGGGTGCATATGCTATGTGTAAAGTGTCATGCACTCCAAAGAAGTCTAACTTGGAATGACATTTGGCACATGGCCCCTCTCAGGATCAGCTTCATTCTCAGATCTGCATATGACCTTCTGCCCTCAAATGCAAACCATGGTGAAGGGGGGGAAACAGACGATCCTGCATGCCCCCTCTGCCATAAAAAACAAACATGGAGCATGTTCTAAGCTCATGTAAAGTAGCCCTGGCTCAAGGAAGGTACACATGGAGGCACAACCAAGTGCTCAAAGAAATTGTACAAGTAGTCTGGGCTAGTACCAACACCACAAAGGGAAATCAGGACTCCAAAAGCACCCGCAACATTCTTCACGGCAGGAGGCAGCAAATCATGGCCAAGAACAACAGTCCACTCGAAACATGCGCAGAGTCTGCTGGATGGGGCAGATACTGGGATGCACTGCAGACCTCCCAGAATGAAGAGTCAACCCAGAGATCATCAGCAAGAGTGGCATGAGACCAGACATAGTATCAACTCTAAGTCAAACCAAGCACTGATCATGATCGAGCTCACGGTGCCATATGAAACAGAATGGAGGCAGCTCAAATCTACAAGACGAAAAGTAATGCTGATCTGGCAACAGCCTGAGAGAGAAGGCTATCAGGTCAAAGTCCTCACTGCAGAAATTGGAGCTGAGGATTGTAGGAACGTCTGCATACAGCCTCATGAAACGCTCTCAGTTGCAGGGAGGAAAAAACCAGATCCCTGAAAGCAATGGCGCAAGCGGCAGAGATGGTGTTCAAGCTGGATCTGTTCAAGGGAACAAAAGTGAACTTCAAGGCTTATTTCCCTACAAATATCAGTGTCCCTGTGGCTCAGTGGTTAAACCATTCATTAGTAGAAAATGACATGTCCAGAGGTCATGGGTTCGAATCCCACCTGGCTCGTCCAAGATGGCAAAAAAAAGGGCAGCAAGAGGACATCCGGAGTCATGAACCGGGTGTGCCCAACCCCCCTAAGTGTCAGGAGATAAGGCCGAACACTTGCTTGAAGGGCTTCTCTCTGTGACTTCTCCTGCCACGCTATCCACGAGTTTCTTTCTACTAACGGACAAACTGGCCTTCTCTTCCGAAATTTGTTGATGGATTTTACATGTGTCAAGATGTTATACGTGCGTTCACACACGGAACATCGGTTTATAGTCTCATTCGAAGAAACTGTATGGGAAATGGAGTCAGAACCAATGTTAACTCCGAGGAAAAAAAACCCTGTACCGAAACGGCCCGTGGAGATTCGAACCCGCAACCCCAGGATCACCAAGATTACGAGTCCGGCGCTCTACCAACTGAGCTATTCTGGCCCCCTGCTCCCCCTGCTCCCAGAAGTTCAGACACCCAGTCTCCAAATCGTACGTGACCTTCTGCTCTCGAAGCGCTACACACCAATAGTCAAACTGAAGCATGCATTAATACGTACCTAGCTTTGTCCTATTGCAACAAAAAGTCATTCTGTTCATAAACATAGAAGATACAAGACACACGTATGTTGCGGAGGTAATGCTGTAAGGGAAAGGAAGGGAGAAAGGTGGGGGTAGGAGGGAGCTGGGAAGAGGAAGTTGGGCGGGTGGGCGACGGCGAAGGGAATGGGGGTGGAGGAGAGGAGAGGAAAGGGACGGGGAGGGTGGCGGAGGGGCGAAAAGGGAGGGGCACACTGTCTGACGAACAGCCGGTGTCAGATAGAAAGCTTATAAATTGCGTGCGTTTGGTGTGTGTCGGCAGACTGCACCACCCTCGAACACCGATCACTGCAGCAACGGGTATTTCTCTACTGATCATGTTTCGGTATACGTGGAATCATACGCATTCCTACTCTTCTTTTTCATTCTGTCTCATCTTCTGGGCCCTGTCAGTGCCACTATCCTCCAAACGGCTGCCTCACGCACAGCATCATCTAAGTTCGTTATGTCAAAGACCATGCGCCAGAAATCAACAAGAGATCATCAGGAGGCAACCCACCATAGGAAACACTGCACTGCTTCTGAATGACTTTGTTAGTCTTCAGTGACCAGTGCATGTTCAGATTACACTCGCCACACTGTACGAAGTTTCGAGTCGCTACTGACGACTCCAACTGCTTTGCTACAAAGCTGATGTGCGTGTGCGTGTCTCTTTGGAGAGCTCAACAGTATTGATCAAACCACAGTCACCTTGCATTGCTGATACCGACGATTTTCACACGAAAACTAGCCATATGCTAGGGCATAATCCTACGTGAAATAATCTTGCATTTCTTCTCTGGGCGCATTTGTCCTCCTATGATTTTAATATTCGTCTTCAGACAAAACGTTCTTTTTTAAGGAGCAAGTATGCAGACTGAATACATTATTCTGTTTCAACCATTTAATCGTTTGCCTTTGAAATGCCCATTTCTTTTCAGATTGATTAGTAAATGTTGCCAATATTTTCTTTTCCGTCAGGATGGTATTTTCATTCTGTCGTGCAAGACAGTTTGGCCCCGTTACTGCTACCTCATGAATCCAGTTTAACTCCTGTCTGTGTGATGTTGAAACGCGAGTGGTGAGGTACTGGCAGTTGACGACTCTCCCATTGTTACCCCCAGGAGCTAACGATGCTGGATGGTTTGAACTTGGCCTTCCTTGGCTTTTCCTTCCCTTTCTTTGAGACAGGGATTATCACATTCTGCATTTTGCAGTCTGCTCGGACTGCTTTCACAGAAGAAAAAATAGGTTCATTCTGGGTTGGAACCACATCCTTCTATCAGTGATTCTCCCACTTTTAATTTTCAGACTGCCTAGTTAAGTGGCCAGGATGTAGACTGTTAGGTTCTCTATCGTCATGGGAAACAGGTCCTGGTATAAAAAATGGCTCTATGCAGAGGTCCGTAGGTTTGTGTCTTTCTCTTGGCAGTTGCAAGTCGCATCTCTCATGTGATGTATTCGAAGTACGTCTTTTTTTTAACCTGCATACAACTATGACATTCCTGGAAAAGGTTCGTATAATATATTCGTTGCTTCCAGTGATTTGCAGTGTCATGCTTCAGTTCACAGTGCATATCTTATTTCCAATTTTCTTGGGCGTTCTTTTGACGCACCATTCACTCTCAAAGGTGTTGTGTGACTGGTTTAAATTTTGTGGTTTTTACTGTAGAAAATTTGGTGAAAAGAAATACACCATACATTAATGTGAATGACACAAGGCTGAAAGCAGAGCAGCAGCAGATGTGGTTTGAAGCAAGAAGATCCACGTTGAGTTCAGCAGCTGACAGGGTAGGACGAATCGATTCTATCTGTCACAGTTTCAATGAAGAGTCAAACTCCTTTTTTTAACTCTTCATTGAGTGCAGAACACTGATTAAGGTGATGACAGAAGTTGACTCTAATCTCTCGTTGAACCAGATCTACACAGAGGAAATGTCGACTCTGGTGACAATTAAGTTTTAAAGTTTTTACTGCCAGTGACAGATTCATAAATAAATCTTCACAAGACCGTCACAACAGTACATTTATATGGAGACGTGTTCTTCAAAACAGGCAATATTCATGGATAGGGCCTACTCTCCTAGATACGTCTCTCAAATCGTACTTTTCAAACAGATAAACCCTGATTATTACAGTTATCAAATAGAAAGTTCAAGAAACGTGGCGTAGCACAGCCGGTCAACAAACATGGAAGGTTCCAGAAAGTTCGGGAATCATGACGCAGTATGGCCAGTTAAAACCCAATGAACTTTCTCGAAAGTTCGAGAACCGTGATGTACCTATGAGAATGATCGGGTAGTCATGAAAGTTAGAGAGCAGTGGCGTTTCTTGGAATTCTTCCGTTGTTCTCCCCTCACCGCTCGGTGCTAAGGTGAGGAAATCTACCATGGGGTCAGACCCCCCCCCCCCCCCCCCCCCCCCCCCCCCCCCCCCCCCCCCCATCCGTACTATCTTTGGTCAGACCTTGCCGGTTGGACGCAACTAGGGACTTCACGCTTTGTGTCCTCTTCGCTTTCAAACTGACGTCATTCTAGGTGTGTATCACTCTCGTTGATGTCACACACAAACGCTACTGGCATTTCTCGTGATGGAAGACGTCCAGCGCATTTCTTACCCATCGCCGATGCCCCTCCTTCTCCTCCCCACTCCCGCTTTCTCTTTGTTCCCTTTTTCTGTTGTCTGTTTTTCTGAGCTGTCTTCATTTTTACTATTCTGTCTTCTGTATGGTCATTCTTCTCTTCTCTTGTTTCTTGGCTGTCGTCACTACTTCACTTCTGATTCTGCTCTTCTCTCTTTCTGAACCGTTTTCACTTTTACACTTCTGTCTTTCTCCATGGCTATTCTGCTCTTCTCTGTTTCTGAATTATCCTCATCTCCTGTTTTTTCTCCATGGCCATTATGAATGTTCCCTGTTTCTCTTATTATCCTCATCTCCTGTTTTTCTACACGGCCATTCTGATGTTCCCTGTTTCTGAATTATCCTCATCTCCTGTTTTTCTACACGGCCATTCTGATGTTCCCTGTTTCTGAATTATCCTCATCTCCTGTTTTTTTCTACATGGCCATTATGATGTTCCCTGTTTCTCTTATTATCCTCATCTCCTGTTTTTCTCCACGGCCATTCTGTTGTTATCTATGTCTGAATTATCCTCATCTCCTTGTTTTTTTCTACATGGCCATTATGATGTTCCCTGTTTCTCTTATTATCCTCATCTCCTGTTTTTCTACACGGCCATTCTGTTGTTATCAATGTCTGAATTATCCTCATCTCCTGTTTTTCTCCACGGCCATTCTGATGTTCTCTGTTTCTGAATTATCCTCATCTCCTGTTTTTTTCTCCACGGCCATTCTGATGTTCTCTGTTTCTGAATTATCCTCATTTCCTTTTTTCTCCATGGCCATTCTGATGTTGTCAGTTTCTCAATTATCCTCATCTCCTGTTTTTTTCTCCATTGCCATTCTGATGTTCCCCTGTTTCTGAATTATCCTAATCTCCTTTTTTCTCCATTGCCATTCTGATGTTCTCTGTTTCTGAATTATCCTCATCTCCTGTTTTTTTCCATGGCCATTCTGATGTTCTCTGTTTCTGAATTATCCTCATCTCCTGTTTTTTTTCCATGGCCATTCTGTTGTTCTCTGTTTCTGATTTATCCTCATATCCTGTTTTTCTCCATGGCCATTCTGATGTTATCAGTTTCTGAATTGTCCTCATCTTCTTTTTTTCTCCATGACTATTCTGATGTTATCAGTTTCTGAATTGTCCTCATCTCCTGTTTTTTTCTCCATGGCTATTCTGATGTTCTCTGTTTCTCAATTATCCTCATCTTCTTTTTTTCTCCATGACTATTCTGATGTTATCAGTTTCTGAATTGTCCTCATCTCCTGTTTTTTTCTCCATGGCTATTCTGATGTTCTCTGTTTCTCAATTATCCTCATCTCCTGTTTTTCTCCACGGCCATTCTGATGTTATGTTATCAGTTTCTGAATTATCCTCATCGCAGGTTTTTCTCCACGGCCATTCTGTTGTTCTCTGTTTCTGAATTATCTTCATCTCCTGTTTTTTTCTGCATCACCATTCTGTTGTTCTCTGTTTCTGAATTATCCTCATCTCCTGTTTTTCTCCACGGCCATTCTGTTGTTCTCTGTGTCTGAATTATCCTCGTCTCCTGTTTTTCTCCACGGCCATTCTGTTGTTCTCTATGTCTGAATTATCCTCATCTCCTGTTTTTCTCCACGGCCATTCTGTTGTTCTCTATGTCTGAATTATCCTCATCTCCTGTTTTTCTCCACGGCCATTCTGTTGTTTACAATGTCTGAATTATCGTCATCTTCTGTTTTTCTCCACGGCCATTCTGGTGATTTCTGTTTCTGAATTATCCTCATCTCCTGTTTTTCTCCATGGCCATTGTGATGTTTTCTGTTTCTGAACAGTCCTCACTTCTCCACCTCTGTTTTTCTACATGGCTGTGCAGTGGGCCAATGCGTAGGTCAGACATCTGCCACGTCATAGCCACAAGACCCTCTTCTTAAATTCTCTCATCTTAGTCATTCATTCAATTATCCATCAGCTTTAAATCATGCGCAGTGTTGTCTCGAAACTTAGTGGATATGGTGTGGCGTATAAGGACTAGTCGGCATGCAGTGACACCTCCTTGATGAAACTGAAACTGATACACAGCCATTCTGCTGCCCTCTGTGTCTAGACTGTTTTCACTTCTCAGCTTCTTTTTTTTTTGTTATTCTCCTTGGCCATTCTTCTGTTGACAGCCATTTGGAAACTATTGTTGAGGACTTTTTTCATGTCTGTTATTTGTGACGTCCTTAGAATTCTTTGTCTAACAATCACTTGTCCGTTTTGCATGCCTCTTGTTCTGCGTGTTTTGTTGTATTCTGGCTTGTTTTCAGGAGTGCTGCTACCTTCCTCTGTGTCCATTTGCTTGCAAGTTACAGAAAATGTACCACACTATTTTGAATATATGTAACAGCAAACACACGAAGTCATTTTAACTACATCTCTAACAGAAGACATACAAAATCACTTATTTGAATGGATGTAAGAGCAAATGATCGAAAATTCTTCATTTTAAGTGGGTGTAACAACAGACATGTGAAATTATTCATTTTAGCTACATGTCACGGCAGACACAACATTTCTCCATGTAGTAAGAGACGTGCAAAATAATTCCTTTTACATGCATGTGACACCAGATATCAGCAGGCTTACATCATCAATCATTTTTTCATGTAATAAGAGACATACCAAGTCATTCCTTTTTACATGCCTATGACAGCAGACATACGGCAGTATTTCCTTGAAGGGCAGATAGCAGCAGACATATAAACTGATTCTTTCTATTTGCAGCTAGCAACAGGCTTACTAATAAATAAATCATTTTGCATGCAGGCTACAGCAGACCGATGAACAGTATTATCATTTGCAGATAACAGCAGAGAATCAGAAGTATGCCTGGTATGCCTGTGCTAGTGCCATCTTTTGCCCTACTACTCCTCTCGTTGGCAGTGGTGAGGGGGGAGTCTGTTGCTGCTACGGAGGAACATGACCAGAGTCTTGGGTTAAGGTGAGAGAGTGTGTGTATACAGTAAAGAGAGAACAGGTGTCCAAACAACGATGATTCAACCGAAACTGTTAATATCCCTTAGTGTACCCGACCACACCTTTATTAATCTTGTTGCACTGAGAAACGGAGCCCGGACTGGAGTGTCTGGCTGGAGAGATTGACCTCCTATTGTTCCGGGGTTCTTCACAACAAGCTGTTCTCACAAGGAAGTGTAGGCAACAGCGGAGCCATTTAAAGGGATGGTGTTTCTTGGCTTTTGTTTTGTTTTGTTTTTGTTTTGTGTTAAAGACAGCATCACGTGATATCTTGCACTGCGCTGTTTCAATGACACGAAGACAGAACATGGACAGACTATGCAAAACATTGTTCTTCTATCAGAAAACAGTCTTAACTGACTTACTTGCACTGTCTTAACAAACAGGATAATACATGAGGTACGGTTTAGTGTGCACACACGAATGCTGCTTGGAATGGCCAGAGTGCTGCAGTATCGTTCACACAAACTTGTTTCATTCTGAGAGTGAAATGATTAACGAAGAGAAATGTCCTTTGAAAGCAGAACAAACAACTCCTGTCGTGTGTCCAACTGGCTCATATTTGAAAACCATGAGTCAGACATTCCTGATAACGCCGTATGGCACCAGTGGTTAGAGAGGAATCCAGACTGGAGTGAGTGAGAGGTCATTTTTCTCTAAGAACTGAGACGATCGCGTGCGTGCGCTGCTGCGCTCGCGTGTATGTGTGGTGTTGTGTGTGTTGTGTGTGTGTGTGTGTGTGTGTGTGTGTGTGTGTGTGTGTGTGTGTGTGTGTGTGTGTGTGCCATTGTATGTGTGTGTGCGCGTGTGTGTGTGTGTGTGTGTGCCATTGTATGTGTGTGTGTGTGTGTGTGTGTGTGTGTGTGTGTGTGTGTGTGTGTGTGTGTGTGTGTGTGTATGTCACGGACAAAAATAGAAAAACCGAATTCGTGGTCAGTCGCCAGCCAGTTCAATCGGACATAAGTCCAAACCCAAACATTCTGGTCTCCAGGCAGACGACTTTGGTGTCGCGTCAGCCAATTAGGCACAGCGAATAGGCTATTTTTAGTCCTCACGGAGACAGCACTGTCCAGCAGACAGACTAAGTAGCTGGACCGACGTCTCGAGAGGTCTGGCCAGACGGGTCTCGGCGCCTGGGTCAGACTGATCTAGCCAATTTGCAACCAGCGCCCACAGTTAAGCCAGACATCGCCGGCTAAAGTAGGAAGGGGGAAGGTATTGTGTGGTGGGGGTAAAATCAAGCTAATTAATTAAATGACCATTGACCACCACAGAGAGCAAGGCCAGTAGATGTGACTGTGACGATTTGAACGTCCAATGAATGAGAGGGGAGGTAACCTCAGTATGAGGCGGGAAAAATACTGACCAATGGTACTCACCCTTTGACACATAGGATGAGGATAAGAAAGTGAGGAGAGTGAGAGATGGGCAGAGGAGAACAACAGACAGACAGAGAGAGAGAGAGGTTCTGAGAGTAGTCTCTGCTCGAGAGAAAAGCAGAGAGATGAGAGGAGTGAACAGAACCGAGTTGAAGCATTAGCACTAGATAGAGTCTGCGAGGAAGGACTAAGAGAGATGTTGAGAGAGAGAGTTGCTAACTGATGAAGAGAAAAAAAAAGAAAAGAAAAGAAAAGCAACCATGTCCATTTGATAGAGCAGACTAGACAGAGAGAGAGAGAGAGAGAGAGAGAGAGAGAGAGAGAGAGTGCAATGCGTTAATGCAGGAAGAAAGAAAGGAGAACAGATCGATGTCTGATAGTCACTGTTCAATCTGAACTGGGTTCGACCTCATACCTGGCAGCGCCACTTTCATCAGCAGTTCAATCTGACCAACGCCAGCGGTCTAACCTGACCAGTGCCAGCAGTCCAACCTGACCAGTGCCAGCGGTCAACCTGACCAGTGCCAGCAGTTGTGTCGTGACTGGTGTTTGTGAAAGTGACAGTGAAAAGAAAAGAAAAGAAAAAGAAGAAAAGGAAAGACAGTGATCGTGAATAGTTTAAGATCACCTGGCCAGGTAAGTAGAAATCTATTTATACCCGGGTTAGTTAATGATGATTTAGATAAATGGTTTTGTGAAGTTCAAGGAAGGAGAGAATGTTTTATTTTGTTTGACTCCATATGCATTGATGTTTCTTTCCATGATTATGTGTAGTAAAGTTATAGACTTTACTAGTGGTTTGATGTGACGAATGCATGATATATGAATGAGATTGTAAGCAAGCTGTGAGTGTGTTTGGGCTGTGCGCTAGTCCTTCCTCCACTGACATACCTCGAGGTTGACAATTTATTGGCGAGCCTGCCAGGATATTCTGGCCCATTTATTATAATGTTCAACTTCTCAGAGAGGAAGATGGGTGGGATTCAAGTATTGTAATCGTAAGACAAGGTAGTGTCTTACTGTATGTTTCCAAGATAGTTAAATACTAGGCTTGGCATTGCTTCCAAGATAGTTAACACAGGCTTGGCATTTCAGCCCCAGAGTACTTATTTCGCACAGATTGACTATAATTCGCTCTCATAGTTGGGTCAGGCGCTAGGCATCTTTAAAAACTATTACGTTGTCCAAGCTAATATTATCATTCATAGGAGTGTGCTATTACGTCACTCGTGCGGTAACCACCAGTCTGGCTGTCGTAGTAATAAAATCTTGTTCAAAAAAGAAGAAGATAATGGCGGACGAAAAGAACACCCTATTGAACAACTGTGAGCGTCGCTCATGATTTAGGCTACTCGGGAGAGGAGTTGCGAGCATTTGTTGAAGCCCAACAAAAGATGGAAGAGATGAGCGAGCGGAAAGACGCCGTGTCGCAGTAAAAAATAGCAGAACGGGAAAAGGTTAGGGAAACGCAGGAGACAGAAAGATAAGGCAGGAAACAGAAAGAGTAAGGGAAACGCAGGAAACAGAAAGAATAAGGGAAGCGCAGGAAACAGAAAGATTAAGGATCCAATTAGAGTTAGAAAAAGTGAGAGTACAGAGGGAGACCACTGATGATGGTAGCTCAGTTTCCAGTGACCCTGTGCGCAGTTATGCCCCCCGACCAAAGTTGCCAAAATTCTCTGAAGGATCAGATTCGATTGATGCATACATCAGTCGTTTTGAAACGTTTGCTACTAGTCAGGGTTGGCCTTCAGAAGAGTGGGCAGTCATTTTGTCAGCGCTATTGACGGGTAAGGCATTGCAGATTTTCACTGCGTTACCAGCAGACCAACAATCTGATTTTGATGCTGTGAAGGAGTCTTTGATGAAGGGATTTGACCTCACAGAGGAGGGATTTAGAAAGAAATTTCGATCAGCTAGATTACAAGCAGGTAAAACGTACACTCAGTTTGGTGCACGTTTAGATCACTATTTTGAGAAGTGGTTAGAATTGAGTGGTACGAGAAAGGAGTTCGCTGAGTTGAAAGAGCTGGTTATGAAAGAACAGTTTTGTCAGGTTGCGGCCCTGACTTAACTATACATTTGAAAGAGAGACAGCTAGAGACAGCAGGGGAGTTGCGAAGTTAGCAGAGGTGTATAGAGAGGCACGTTTGGGCACTAAGGTGCAGGAGAAACAGGTGCCAGGCACAGGTGAGAAGAGTGCAAGGAGACTAGGGAGTTTTCTGCAAAGTCTGCAACCCAGTGGTGGGCAGAAAGGAGGACAAAGGGACAATAGGTGTTTCATTTGTCACAAGAAGGGACATGGTGGCGAGGGATTGTCGCATGGAGGTTCCAGAAGGCAGCAGCCTTGCAAGAGGGTGATAAGGGTCGCCAGGGGAAACGACCTGCAGTGGAACCAAACGGGATCCAATCTGAAGAGGGTGGAGTACGGCCTATGGCTAGTACTGGACAGCAGTCAGTGTCAGGGATGGAGGGCACTAGGCTGAGTGGTTCATTACCAGTGGAAGAAGGGTGGATTGGCCAGCAGAGGGTGAAATGTTACGGGACACTGGTGTTCATGTGGTGTAGTAAGAACAACGCTGGTCGAGGAAGGGGATTTGACAGGGCAAATCCAGACCTGTACTCTAATCGATGCACTGTGAGGGAGTTCCCAGTTGCTAAGATAGAAGTACGTACCCCTTACTTCTCAGGCGAGTTGTCTGCGCTGGTGATGGAGAAACCCCTTTATGATTTGATCATTGGAAATATTCCAGGTGCAAGGGATCCAGGGGATCCTGAGTTGTTGACTGCTACAGGGGCAGCAGTTCAAACACGGAGAAGAAGGAGGAAAAGGTTGATAAACGTTAGTCGTTCCAGCAAGGAAGTCAGGCATAGATGTGTCGCCTGATGAGTTTAGGGCAGCACAGGAACAAGACCCTTCGCTCGTGAAGTCTTGGGAGTTGGCAAGAGGTGGAGAGAAACAGGTGGTTAGAGGAGGTGAGACAGAATTTCTGGTGAAAGGCGGGTTGTTGTACCGAGTGTTTACCAAGGGGAAGACAGGTAAGGTAACAACTCAGTTAGAGGTACCAGCATGCTATCGTGACACTGTCATGTCAGTGGGTCACGAGTCGCTCATGGCGGGTCATCTCGGCACCGGCAAAAAACAGCTGACCGAATCTTGACTGATTTTCACTGGCCAGGAGCAATGGCAGACATAAAGCGTTTCTGCATGTCATGTGATGTGTGTCAAAGGTCAGCCACAAGAGGGGTGAAGAGGAAGGGCGCCTCTTAAACATCCCCCTTTAATTGACACACCATTCAGGAGAGTGGCCGTTGATCTGAATGGCCCAATCTCGCCCTGTTCCAAAGGTGGGCAGAGGTATGAGACATGTAAGGTTGCAAGGGAAAGTTTGCAGGAGGCTAAGGTCGTGCAGAAGAAGCAATATGACAGGAAGGTGAGTAAGCAATCCCTCAAGGTGGGAGATCAAGCCCTGTTACTGCTTCCACGGATCACAACAAGCTGCTGATGCATTGGAAAGGACCATTCACCATCATTGAAAAGGTAGATCAGGATTACCGAATTGATGTGAATGGAAAACAAAACTTTTCCATGCGAATTTGCTCCGCAAATATATTCAGCGTGAGACCCAGCAGAAGAAGGTGAGATTTGTTGCCTGAGTTTCCAGGAGAAGGTCTACAGGGATGTGTCACTGTATGAAGGGCTAGACGTAGGAGACAGGAGGAAGTTATTGATGGGTTTGGAAGGCGTAGTGAATTTCATGGATGACATTCTGATAGCATCTGAGACATGGGAGGAGCATATGAGGCAGCTAGCAGCAGTTTTGAGAGGTTGAGACAAGCCAATCTCACAGCCAGACCAACAAAGTGCCAGATTGGTTTTCCAAGCCTGGAGTTCCTAGGTTTTGTTGTTAGAGGCGACACAAGCAGCCAGAAAAGGGCAAGGTGGAGAAGATGATGAATTCAGAGAGACCAAAGACCAAAACAGAAGTCAGGAGTCTGCTAGGTTTTATTGGTTTCTACAGGGAGTTTGTTCCAAATTTCGCAGCAATCACGAGTCCTCTCAGTGATTTGTCAAGGCGGGGAAACCGGCAGTGGTCGAGTGGTCAGACGCTGCAGAGCAAGCACTGCAGACAGTGCTAGAACGACTAGGTTCCCGTCCCATCTTGAAGCTACCTGATATGTCGAAACCGTTTTTGTTGCGAACAGATGCATCAGGTGGTGGGTAGGTGCAGTATTGTTGCAGGAGCACGAAGGGGTCGAGTTTCCTGTGAAGTATGCTAGCAGGAAGTTGACGAAGTGTGAAGAAGGGTACGCAACGGTAGAGAAGGAGTGTTTGGCTGTCGTGTGGGCGTGCAGAAATTTCACAAATACTTGTATGGGAAAGAGGTTCGTGGTAGAGACTGATCATCAACCACTCAATTCTTGCAGGAGGCGCAGCTGAACAACAGCAGGGTGCTGCGCTGGGCAATGGCATTGCAGCCCTACAGGTATCGAGTTCAGTAATTCCAGGTCGACAGAATGTAGGAGCTGACTATTTAAGCCGTGTAGTCTAGCAAGCTGCAACTCAGAGGAAGTCAGTCATATCCGGGGTGCATAGCTACTTTGTAAATAAATGTGTTGATTACAGTGAGATTGAGTGGATATGGGTTCATTCCATTTGGCTATGGTTCATATTTTCTTTGTGAGACTTGTTCATGTAAATGCAGTTATGTTGGAGCATACAGTTGCTTGTGTAGTAACGCACTGTTTGCGATAAGTGAGGATGGAGATTCCTCAGTGAGGTGTCTGGATCGTGGTCATATTAGATTGTGCTTTTCATAAAGGTTGTGAAGAGAAGATGTGGCAAATCCGCAGGTAGGGGGATTGCATAGGTGCGCACAGAGGTTATCAGAAAATGAGTTGAAAAAAAAAAGGCAAAAGCGCACGTCAATGATAACCCATTGGGGTGATATTTACGAGTGATACATGCTGATAATTTGTAAACCGTTGTGTAAATAATTTTTGCAAAAACTTGCACGTGTAGCTGTGGGGTCAGCAAATTCGGTTGTTGTTTTTTTTTGTACCGTTGTTTTGAGACAATGCGGAGCATAGTCTTTTGCAAGGGGAAATTATCACGGACAAAAATAGAAAAAACCGAATTCGTGGTCAGTCGCCAGCCAGTTCAATCGGACATAAGTCCAAACCCAAACATTCTGGTCTCCAGGCAGATGACTTCGGTGTCGCGTCAGCCAATTAGGCACAGCGAATAGGCTATTTTTAGTCCTCACGGAGACAGCACTGTCCAGCAGACAGACTAAGTAGCTGGACCGACGTCTCGAGAGGTCTGGCCAGACGGGTCTCGGCGCCTGGGTCAGACTGATCTAGCCAATTTGCGACCAGCGCCCACAGTTAAGCCAGACATCGCCGGCTAAAGTAGGAAGGGGAAGGTATTGTGTGGTGGGGGTTAAAATCAAGCTAATTAATTAAATGACCCATTGACCACCACAGAGAGCAAGGCCAGTAGATGTGACTGTGACGATTTGAACGTCCAATGGAATGAGAGGGGAGGTAACCTCAGTATGAGGCGGGAAAAATACTGACCAATGGTACTCACCCTTTGACACATAGGATGAGGATAAGAAAGTGAGGAGAGTGAGAGATGGGCAGAGGAGAACAACAGACAGACAGAGAGAGAGAGAGGTTCTGAGAGTAGTCTCTGCTCGAGAGAAAAGCAGAGAGATGAGAGGAGTGAACAGAACCGAGTTGAAGCATTAGCACTAGATAGAGTCTGCAGAGGAAGGACTAAGGAGAGATGTTGAGAGAGAGAGTTGCTAACTGATGAAGAGAAAAAAAAGAAAAAGAAAAGAAAAGCAACCATGTCCATTTGATAGAGCAGACTAGAAGAGAGAGAGAGAGAGAGAGAGAGAGAGAGAGAGAGAGAGAGTGCAATGCGTTAATGCAGGAAGAAAGAAAGGAGAACAGATCGATGTCTGATAGTCACTGTTCAATCTGAACCGGGCTTCGACCTCATACCTGGCAGCGCCACTTTCATCAGCAGTCCAATCTGACCAACCCCAGCGGTCTAACCTGACCAGTGCCAGCAGTCCAACCTGACCAGTGCCAGCGGTCCAACCTGACCAGTGCCAGCAGTTGTGTCGTGACTGGTGTTTGTGAAAGTGACAGTGAAAAGAAAAGAAAAGAAAAAGAAGAAAAGGAAAGACAGTGATTCGTAAATAGTTTAAGATCACCTGGCCAGGTAAAGTAGAAATCTATTTATACCCGGGTTAGTTAATGATGATTTAGATAAATGGTTTTGTGAAGTTCAAGGAAGGAGAGAATGTTTTATTTTGTTTGACTCCATATGCATTGATGTTTCTTTCCATGATTATGTGTAGTAAAGTTATAGACTTTACTAGTGGTTTGATGTGACGAATGCATGATATATGAATGAGATTGTAAGCAAGCTGTGAGTGTGTTTGGGCTGTGCGCTAGTCCTTCCTCCACTGACATACCCGAGGTTGACAGTGTACGTGTGTGTGTGTGTGTGTGTGTTTGCGTGTGCATGTGTGTGTATGGGTGTGTGTGTGTGTGAGTGTGTGCGCGCGCGCGCACTCGCGCTGTGTGTGTGTGTGTACGCGCGCGCGCGCGCGCGTGTGTGTGTGTGTGTGTGTGTGTGTGTGTATGTGTGCGTGTACGTGTGTGTGCGTGTGTGTGTGTGTGTGTGTGTGTGTGTGTGTGTGTGTGTGTGTGTGTGTGTGTGTGTATGTGTGTGTGTGTGTGCGCGCGTGCGCGCGCGCACTCGCGCTGTGTGTGTGTGTGTGTGTGTGTGTGGAGTGCAGTTTCAAACCTTTATAAAGGGAAGCACGAACAAAACGTTTCCAGATCGAGGAACTGGGCAATTGCACCTTTTTTTTTTTTTTTTTTTTTTTGGGGGGGGGGGGGGAGGTAGACTTACGTTAAATAAAAACAGTAGATGAGAACTGGGAAAGACATAAAAAAAAAACCCGTCTATTTGTAGTCTGTACTGTTGCTTCCGTTGATCTGGTCATTGTTTCCGGCGTAAAGCTACATACATTCGTCAGTGTGTGTGTGTGTGTGTGTGTGTGTGTGTGTGTGTGTGTGTGTGTGTGTGTGTGTGTGTTTCTTTGTTTGTTTGTTTGTTTGTTTTTAGCACCGTTGAGAAGAGGTCGGACGGGACAGGATTCTCGGACTCTGAGAAGGCAATGCTTGTCAAGATGCATAATAAGCTGAGAGATAACGTCAGCCCTCCTGCAAGCAACATGCAGCAAATGGTAATGTGTGTGTGTTGTGTGTGTGTGTGTGTGTGTGTGTGTGTGTGTGTGTGTGTGTGTGTGTGTGTGTGTGTGGTGTACGAGCGTGCGTGCGTGCGTGCGTGCGCGCGCGCGCGCGTGTGTGTGTGTTTTGTGTGTGTGTGTGTGTGTGTGTGTGTGTGTGTGTGTGTGTGTGTGTGTGTGTGTGTGTTGTTCTTGTGGTTACTTTATTCAAAAAATTGTCAGAAGCAGATTACACTATGCATGTGAAGAATAACAGCTTAGTCTACCTTGTGAGTGTAAAAATGTACCATAAAAGCCCTTCGTGTTTTCTGGCATCTTCTTAATTGCTGGGTCACGCTGTCCACAAACTTGTTCAACCAGGTACAGGCTGAGTGGGAAGTTGAGATCAATTTGGACAGAGACTGTCGTCATCTTAAACTGTAGAGATGAAACACTTGACGTTTCTACAGCATTTGAATATACCAAACGCATATAAAAGATTATGCATCTGGACTGATGCAAGCGCACAGCTTTCACATTCACAGCAATGAAAAGAACAAATATGAAGTGGGTACAGTGAAAGCACACGTGTTTTAAACTGAAGAAAACGCGTTGTGTTTTGTCTTGTGACTCGTTTGTTCACGTTCTCTGGGCGGTTCGCTAACATTTATTTATGATTTGTTTAGTTTTCCGCCTGCAGTCGTCTCGCTTTGCACCTAGATCTAATCTGAAGAAGAAGCTAATACCAGGTACCCGACTATAGAGCGTAATTTTACTGGACTGTCGATGTTTCAGTTGTCAGTCATAATTTGCCATCTCACAAAAAAAAAAAAAAAAAAAAAAAAAAAACGGACGCAGACTGATTTTCTTGTTGTTAGAAAAATGTCTTATCCAAGCTAACAACTGAATTGTCACTCTAGGAGGGGAATTAAGTCCATCGCTTTCTAAAACCTAAATAGATCAGTTCGATATTCCTGTCTCTATCTACATGTTCTGTAAAATCTTCCATCATAATTATGCAAAAGTTGGATGATACAAGACCTGTAATGTTCCGCTGTTCGGGAGGTTCAGTTTACAATCCTTAGCGATTTAAAAAAAAAATTACCTTTTGGGATTCCTTAATTTATTTGTTACATGTAATTTTTATTCTTATCTAGTGAGAATAGTTTTTGCCTAATTCGGAAATTAAAAAAAATCTGTTGAAAAGGCGATATTTCTTCCTTATCGTTTTCAACACTTTCTTCCCTTAAAAACAAAGAGATTTAGGCCTGTCTTCGTTTCACGCTTCAACCTTGAGAGTACTTAACCCCGTACAGTTTAGAGTTTAACCTTTTTATAATATCCCAGGTGCGATCGATACCCACAGAATCCAAAACTAACCGGTGTTCCTGAGCCATTCCATCTCTCATTTGGTCAAGTAACCATCTTTTGAACTCAAAATTAGACCCCCAAAATTTTTCTTTACAGCTGACGTTTGTCGTCTTCTTACAAAGTTTAAAATGTAAAACATCAAGTTCACTTTTACCTGGCAGGCAAAGGTGTCCATTTCTCAACTGCACGCGACCTCGGAAACCCCCGTCCCGCCCCCTCCCCCTACACCCCCAACCCCTTTTCCTCCTTCAGTTTCGCAGATCAAAGGTTAGTGGTAAGGACAGCACAGTCTAAGTCATCAGCCAACCAAACAATCAAACTGCAAACCACTTTCCCAACAAAACTCTTAACTAACTAACTAACTAACTAACTAACTGACTTACTAATTAACCAACCAACTAACCAACACCAACCTGTATCCATACTATTCCACCCCTACCCGCCAACCGTAGAGGCTACTGCCATCAATGTTGGTTGCAGACTTGGAGTAAGGAGTTGGAGGACATCGCTAAAGCCTTTGCTGCAAACTGTGTGTTTGCACACAACAGCCAAAAAAGCAGTCAATCCCAAACTTTCAACTATGTCGGAGAAAACCTGTACATGAGCTTCGGTGAGTGGGACCTGCGCATCGTGTCGAAATAGATCTGTGTGTGTGTGTGTGTGTGTGTGTGTGTGTGTGTGTGTGATGTGAGAGAGAGAGAGAGAGAGAGAGAGAGAGAGAGAGAGAGAGAGATGTGTGTGTGTGTGTGTGTGTGTGTGAGGGTACAAGTTCATGAGACAGCATGCAGCTTTTCTTTTACACAAATCGATTGAAGTGACTGTTTATTTGACTACTTCATAAGAGCTTAGCAACCAAAATAACATTTAATTCATCGACTTGCTGGAGAGCTACCGGACACGGTGGTGCAGCTTTCATCTAAATCACCCCCACCCCCCACCCCCTTCCCCAACTGGAATCGCCATCTCACGGTGGGTGTGGACATTGAAACTTTCAAAATTGCGATCCGCACATCTGCATCCATGTGGTAACCTCTGTTGTGGAAAGAGATGACCAGCGAGAAATCCCTGAAGTGCTTGAAAGCCAGGTGCTCTCTGGACTGGACATCTTAGCGCTCTTTTGTCAGGATTCATGCGCTGTAGGCTACGCCTTTCTGTCTCTGCAGCTTCACAAGCGTAGGGAAATTGTGCCACATGTTGTGCAAGGACTGTGCTGTATTTCTGCTGACTCTGAGGAATGATTCCATTCTGATCCATGGCTGGATTCTATCGTTTTATAGATCGGCAAACATTTCGTTTCGTGACGTTTTTATGTTCTTTGTCCAGCAGCCTTTCCTTACACCCAACACCAGATTTGCGTATCTTTTGTGTCTGTTGGGACAAGCTGA
The DNA here is from genome assembly GCA_018398815.1 of Conus ventricosus. NCBI lineage: Eukaryota > Metazoa > Mollusca > Gastropoda > Neogastropoda > Conidae > Conus > Conus ventricosus. The sequence continues at coordinate 31,185,423 of CM031620.1, forward strand.
CTCCAATACGGTTACTTCCCATTTGGTCTACTCCCATTTCGCCTACTCAGAAATGTGTGAGCACGACTTGGCCTAACGGCCTTCGTTCATTCGTCCTTCGTCCTCTCTCGGGCTTCGCCCTACTCTAATATAAAGACCATCGATTCTGCTTTGGAGTAGACTGGGACACTGGTTACGCCAGGGGGGAGCCCTGCAGTATGGTCAGTATGGAAATAGACGAAATGGGAGTAGTAGACAAAATGGGAGTAGACGAAATGGGAGTAGACCAAATGGGATGTCACCCTCCAATACATTGTACGACACTGGTCTGGCATTGGTTTCTTGGCGACAGAATGATAATAATAATATTCAATTGTTTGCATAATTTTTATATTGCTATGTTCTTTGTTAAATTGTTTCACTAACTGCTGTTGGCATCATTTCGTTATGCGTAATAAGAATATTCAATTGTTTGGATAACTTTTATATCGCCATGTTCGTCAAATTGTTTCACTTACTGCTGTTGGCATTATTGCGTTACACGCTCCTATTGTTCGTTCTTTCATTATTCATTTTAATATAGACAGACGTTCAACAGAAGAACCACAAGTAACAATGCAACGAGGGTGAGATTTGTGTCCTGTCAGCCAGTGGCTGTTAAACACAGTTTCTCCTGACTGAGAAGTCTTTAGATCTAATGGTGAAGATCAAGGCAAGAGTAGTTCTTTGTCGTTGGGCAATGCCGTTATCTTCTTGTTCAGACTGCGGTTAGTCCATATCGGCTGAGTGTACGTAGACAGGCATTCTTAGGCAGTTTTTATAGATGGAGTCTGGTGTGCTTCCATCCTTGTTCTAGACGAAGTCAGATGTCCTTCCGTCCGAAGCCATGGTTTCAGGAGATGATGCGATGAGGTACCAGTCACCTAGATGTTTTCTTCAGTCTCCGGATTAGCTTTTTGATTCTCCATTTAGGCTGTTTTTCAGGGCCATCAAGCGGCTGTCTTCATGCTCCAGTGGCGGTGTTCTTAACCCGCGTGAAGCGGACTCGTTGACGGATCACCGTTATGAGATCGCTCCTTGGGTCTCGGCCCTTTGTGCCCAAGAGGGCGTTTTCTAGACCAACACTCTCAAAGGAGACGCAAGTCATGCTCCACCAACACACAGCTATTCAGGCCTCGGGTATGGCGGGGTGGGGGGGTGGGGGGTGGGGGTGGGGGGGGGTTTCGCCATCACACCACCTCACATGGCAGGGAGTCGTCGTCGGCAAAAAAACGCTAGGCCCACCACCACTCTAATGGCGGAAAGGAAGACTGCGCTGCCTGTCGTCAATCTGTTACGTTGGTGACTTTCAGGAGCTGGTACATTTGCGATCTCTCACCTCGTTGTGTGGACCACAATGAGTCAGAGCCATCAGATCGCCACCCTGAGTGCTGTGGACAGATGTTAAATTGAAAAACCAAACAGCTTCAGTTACATTTGGACAAAAACACGCTTATTTGAACCTTTTTTTTAATTTGAAACTGTTCTGATTTTTTGGCCTTCTATTTTTTTTCTTTTTATTTGAACTGTTCTGTGTTTTCTTTGGCCTTTCATTAGCGAAAGTCATATATTTCTCCTGCCAGACACCTTTTACACGGCCACACCCAGACCAAATCTGAAACAGTTCCGGTTCAGCAATCCCGGTAGAGCTCTCAGATTGTACGAAGCATCCACCATCAGAGAAAGCCACGGCAGCGTTGCTGATGGATGACAATCAGTATCTAGGCTTTCCCTGAACCACACCCAATGAGCTTTGCCTTCGAAGTAAGATCGCCACCAAATCCCTGGAACGACAATCTCTAAGAATGGGCTGACCCCGAGACAACCTCACCATAGTTGAAGGGTAGGGAGCGAAATTCAAGGCAGAGGTTACCAGAAGAGCGGTGCACGGAGAGCCACAGAATGCGACCCCTTCTTCTCCTCCTTTATTTGCAACGTTTAACGAGGATGAGCAAACTTTGGTTTCTTTCTGATCTGAACCACATGACAGAGCTGTATGCTGTGCTTCTCGTGCCCCTCCTCCTTTATTCATGAACATCAGTGGGAATGGGGACACTACAGAGTTCCTCTCTGGTCTGAGACACAAGACAGAGTTGTACTCTGTGCTTGCAGTGAGCCTTTCCTCCCATCCTCACATTCATGACGATGACTGGGGATAAGGATGCCAGAGAGTTCCAAATCTGGTCTGACATGTCATGGCAGAGTTGTTCTCTATGATGTCATGGCAGAGTTGTTCTCTATGATGTCATGGCAGAGTTGTTCTCTATGCTTCCCTTTTATAATCGATTCCGCGTAGTCATGGCAGACCGAAAAGTACAGGCACCGTCAGCGTTGATGAGGAAATCTGCACCCTGAAGTCAGAGACGCATTCGGTGAACGAAAATTTACTGGGTTCTGCTTCTTACTGCCATGGTACGGTTATCTTGGTCAGCTGCTGGGCTGTAGACGAAATGACTAGATTTGGCTAGGTTTTAGGTCTTCTAATTGGAGGCCGAAGCGCATTCATCAGATGTGGGTACTGTAGGAGTCAGAGGGAGATGGCAAAATTCCACAACAGTGTAGATGTTTTATTAAGGCCGGGACCTGCCTCCTTCCAGCTGCCGATGAAGCTAATCATACGATGTCATGATGGATGCTCTGTGAAAGTGTTTGCGTATGTGCGTGCGTGTGAGCTTGCGTGCGTGAGTGTGTAAGAGAGATTTTAAATCTAACTTACCAAGTTGTAAAAAGAAAAGTTTTTAGTTCAGCAAAACAATCCAAACAGAGTACAGGACAAAACACGATTAATTTCAAACGTTTGGGTCTTCTTCAGGCGAAACAAACAACATTTAGAACATTGTCCTAAATGTTGTTGTTTTTTGCCTGAAGAAGACCCAGAGGTCGAAATGCATCACGTTTTGTTCAGAATGTTGTTTGTTTTGCCTGAAGAAGACCCAAGAGGTCGGTATGCATTTGTGTTTTGTCCTGCAATCGGTTTGTCTGGATTGTCTGCAGAACGAAAACCCTTTCTTCTTAAAATTTGCTTCAATTTCTGCCTTCAGTCACTCGCTTTGAAACCAACTTTCCAAGTAAACAAATCTAAATTCAGACACTTGCGTAAGTAAATGTCATCACTTCCTGAAAAAAAGTGATAAGAAATCCAGAATGGAGATGAAGGATGCTATTCCCCCAACTCCCCTCCCCTCCCCTCACCCACTCTCTCTCTCTCTCTCTCTCTCTCTCTCTTCTCTCTCTCTCTCTCTTTTCTCTCTCTCTCTCTCTCCTCTCTCTCTCTCTCTTCTCTCTCTTTCTCAATACTGTATCGGTTCCTTCTGTCCCCCCCCCCCCCCCTCTCTCTCTCTCCATACATTATTGGCAAACTTCGTTGAAATGTGCTCTGTCAGTTTAACATGAAAGAAAACAAACAAACAAACAAAAACGGTGCAACACCTGTGTGATACTGCCATCTTCATTTGACTTTTTTTCTTTATGTACCTGAAGGCACTGTCGCTGAGCCCGAAGACGTTGTGAATTTGTGGTACAATGAAGTCCAATACTACGACTACAAAACCAACTCGTGCGCTGTCGGTAAAACGTGTCACCACTACACTCAGGTAACTAACTGCTTGTTTGATTTTGACGTCCAGATAGTAAAACAGAAACAGATCAGACGACAAGTTGATGGATGTTAAAACAGGGGTCCCAGCTTGATGGAAGCCCTGATCGTAGTAGATCCTGTGGTCAATTCAACTGCCATGTTTTTGTTTGTCTGTTCGTTTGTCTGCTTGTTTGTTTTAAGTTTGATTAATATCATCTCCCAGCTGATTATATACAGGGCCTGTTCACAGTCATCATGACATGAGGAAAACCTCTTGTCTCCCCCCCTCCCCCCCCCTCCCCCCCCCCTTCTTCCCCCCCCCCCCTCCCCCCGCCTCAAAAAGCAAAATTAGCATGTGATCGTCAAGAATACACAGGCAATGAACGGTGAGTGAGTTACCAAGCAGAAAGGAACAACAGCTTGCGTGTGCGCGCGCGCGCCTGTGTGTGTGTGCGAGAGAGAGAGAGAGAGAGAGAGAGAGAGAGAGAGAGAGAGAGAGAGAGAGAGAGAGATGGGAACCCCCACTAGAAAAAGAAATATCAAGAAAATAGAAATGATAGTAAGGACATGGAAGACAATAAGTGGTTATGGGATTACAGACCCGATAGACAAAAAAGTTCTGTCCTGCAAAGACAAAAAACAATACAGTCTAATGTTTTAAAATCACATACATTTGATTAAAATGTGACAATACATTGACGTCTTTAAGTCAAGTAAAACTGCCTGTAAGCCGGAAAAAACGGTCTTTAAGCCAGATAAAATGGTCTTTAAGCTAGATAAAAACGGTTTTTAAGCCAGATAAAACGGTCTTTAAGCCAGATAAAGACAAAAGGGTCTGCAGACTTCAAATCAGATAAAGCTGCCTTTAAGTCAGGTATAGAACTGTCTCTAGGTCAGACAAACTGTCCTGCAGTCAGATAAAGCTGTCTCTAAGTTGAATGAAACTGTCTTTGAGTCAGACAAAACGGTTTTGAGTCAGATACAACGGTCAGATAAAGTGGTCTGTAAGCCAAATGAACCTATCTCAAAGTCAGATAAAAACTGTTGTAAAGTCAGATGAAACTGTAAAGTCAGATGAAACTGCTGTAAAGTCAGATAAAAACTGTTGCAAAGTCAGATGAAACTGTCTCGAAGCCGAGTAAAACCGTCTTAAAGTCGGAGAAAACTTTCTTTTTCTTTTTTTTTTCAAAAGTCAGATGACGTTATGAATATCTTTAAAAAAATAAAAAAAAGACATATGGTGACTGCGATCGAAGTTAAAGGTCAGATCAAGGTCAGAATGTGTCCGATGACCGTTATCCAGAACAAGATAAAAAGGTAAGTGACCCAGAATGGACTTTGGTGACAGTGGCCAATGTAAAATGTCACGTGATAAAAAAATGGGTTAATCCATATTTAGGTCATAGGTCAGGCAACGGGCAGTGGGTCATGGTGACCCAGATTAAGGTTAACGGTCAGGAAACTGGGATGGGAAGGGAATGAGAGAGAGAGAAAGAGAGAGAGAGAGAGAGAGAGGAGAGAGGAGAGAGAGAGAGAAACAGATGCAACAAACAGGAGACAGAAACACAAAGAAGGAAGAGGGGAGGGATAGAGAGGGAGAAACAGATGCAACAAACAGGAGACAGAAACACAGAGAAGGAAGAGGGATAGAGAGGGAGAAACAGATGCAACAGACGGGAGACAGAAACACAGAGAAGGAAGAGGGGAGGGATAGAGAGGGAGAAACAGATGCAACAAACAGGAGACAGAAACACAGAGAAGGAAGAGGGGAGGGATAGAGAGGGAGAAACAGATGCAACAAACGGGAGACAGAAACACAGAGAAGGAAGAGGGATAGAGAGAGAGAAACAGATGCAACAGACGGGAGACAGAAACACATAGAAGGAAGAGGGGAGGGATAGAGAGGGAGAAACAGATCCCACAAACGGGAGACAGAAACACATAGAAGGAAGAGGGGAGGGATAGAGAGGGAGAAACAGATGCCACAAACGGGAGACAGAAACACAGAGAAGGAAGAGGGGAGGGATAGAGAGGGAGAAACAGATGCAACAAACGGGAGACAGAAACACAGAGAAGGAAGAGGGATAGAGAGGGAGAAACAGATGCAACAAACGGGAGACAGAAACACAGAGAAGGAGAGGGGGGGGGGGGGGGGGGGAGGTCTGAAGCAGGTGAAGAGAGTGCACTTGCACGCTAGCGATGATGCATGAGAGATAGACAGAGACAGACAGAAAGACAGACAGAGAGACAGAACTAGAAATGGCTGACCTGGCCAGACAGAATAATAAGTGGCCCCGGTATGATGCTGATTCAATCACTGCTGACAGCTGCTGAGTGGAGCGAGAGAGAGAAAGAGAAACTCAAACTCAAAATCTTTATTGAGTATGAATAGATAAACTGGAAGCTTTTTTACACTATGCCCTCAAAGAAACACTAAATAAAAAGGAACAATTACATCGATTTAACAAAATTAAACACAGCAATCCGAAAAACAAAAAAGGCAAAACAAAAACAAAACAAAAACAAAAAAAGTTTTTTTTCTTCTTTTTTTTTTAATAAAGAAAATAGTAAGCAATTTCATTATAACATATTTTGCACACACACACACACACACACACACACACACACACACACACACACACACACACACACACCTGGACATACGTAAACATCACATAGGCATACGTAAATATTTCATAAGTCAATCATGTCATATGGCTTATAGCCCAGCCGACCACGAAGGCCATCTCAGGGCTGTAACAACTTGTTTGTGTCAAAAGGAACATCAAACTTAGGAGAATACACAGTTAGGTGAAAGATAATTTACGAATGGTCTATGAGATATTTGAAATATGCTTTTTTTTAACGAGAGAGAGAGAGAGAGAGAGAGAGAGAGAGAGAGAGAGAGAGAGAGAGAGAGAGGAATGCGAAAGCGAATCTTTACTCAGATTAAGGCCAAAGCCCTATACTGAAGGGGGCTTTATTAATGTAATATATGTCAGTAATAATAGTACGTATGAAGATATATCATGAAATGAAGCAGTGAAGTATATTACAAAAACAAAACAACAACAACAAAAAAGGTTGAAAACATTACAGTCCTATTTCTCTCGTTTGCTTCATAAACATGCGTAGTTAAATTCAAAAGTGTGTTCTCATTACTTGTAGAAAGTAAGAGAGTGAGATTGAAGTTACACGGTTTTGTGCAATGCTAGGATTGGATACATATTATTCTCAAATCACTAAGAGCAGGATAGCAAAACAAAAAAAACGTTCTCTTACTCTATTATCTAGTCGACATCTCAGATCATTTTCAACAACATTGCTATACCTAGGGAGAGGGGGGGGGGGGGGAGAGAGAGAGAGAGAGAGAGAGAGAGAGAGAGAGAGAGAGAGAGAGAATAACTTGTGGACTACCAGAACTCTCCTCATTCTACCAAGGGTTTTAAACAGTTGCTCATAGTGTGACTGATTATGGACCAGTGGGTCTAAATTTTGTCACATAGCAATTTCAAGAACAAGTTTCAATGGCTGTTAGTGTTCCTTCTCTAAAATCTGAAGGAGACAAAGACCAAGCATGCCGCCCAGACAGTAAGGACACTGCCAGACAATGCAAGAAACAACGCGTAACAACAACGGAAGGGAGAGGGGTGGGTGAGGCGAGAAGAGACAATGCAGTATATCGTTTGTCTCTGTGTCACGTGCGTTGCAGGTAGTGTGGGCATTCTCGTACAAGCTTGGCTGTGCAAGGCAGGCCTGTCCTAAAGGCAAGTCCTTTGTCGTCTGCAACTATGGCATTGGGTGAGTATCATCATTCTTCTGAGCTGCTTAGAGATCAGATACCGGTGGATTAGAGCAGTCAACAGGCCACTTATCCGACCTGTACCAGAAGTCGATGTGTGGATGCCTGTCAGTCCCGTGGGAACATGGTTTTTCATGCGTAAAACCCCCAAGAGAGAAACTATAAGAATTGCATCCCTTGAATGCAGATGAACACCATTTGATGACTGGTACTGTAAAGTAGCTCACGTAAAGGAATACGAGTGAAGAAAAAAGGAGTAATCCCTGCTGAAAAAAAGAAAAGAAACGTTGGACATTATACTCTAAGTTAAAACTGCACACAGGGACACACACACTCAAAAAGAAAAAAATCATGGGTGGCACCATACTACCTCGACATGCTTCTCTCTCTCTCTCTCTCTCTCTCTCTCTCTCTCTCTCTTCTCTCTCTCTCTCTCTCTCTCTCTCTCTCTCTGAGGAAATCAACTGGAATTTCACACAGTCAATCTGCACAGCAGTAGCAAGTTCTGAACTGTAAAACAGAGTTGAAAAGAGACTGGCAACGTTCTAAAGACACCAATAGGACTTTTAAGGCCTTGTGGCGACGTGAAACATAGTTTGTGCGAGTGACTAAACCACCGCGATCGGCCAAAGTAACTCTAATCTGGACACCATGTGATCACCTGAGTCAACTCTCTTTCAAAAGAGAATACACTTAGTCCGTTTTCCAAATTTCTTATAATTTATGCATTATTCATGTCACCTGATGTAGCACCTGCCCATGATTGGCGAAAAAGCATAGGAAAATTGATCGAACTTTTTGGTTGTGAAAAATGGCATTCGTCGGATTCTGGCCCGCCCACCACCTTCCAACTAGACCGACATACATTTGTCAGAGGATGTGGGGGAAAAAAAGATGTAGTCCCCTAATAGCACCTTGACCCAAGAATGAAAAACTGCAATACAGAACAAAGGGACCATCAGCATAACCAACCATCCCAGCAGAGTAACATGGAGGGTCCAGTGGAACAGACCACAAGGAAAGACAGATGAATTTTTTTGTGGAAGAGCAGGATTCGGGCCGAAAAGAAGCACGTCTGAAAAGCATCTGCCTGTCTCAACCAGCTGCAGTACTGTGGTAGTTACGTCTGAAAAGAATCTGCTTATCTCAACCAGCTGCAGTACTGTGGTGGTTACGTCTGAAAAAAATCTGCCTGTCTCAACCAGCTGCAGTACTGTGGTAGTTACGTCTGAAAAGAATCTGCCTGTCTCAACCAGTTGCAGTACTGTGGTAGTTACGTCTGAAAAGAATCTGCCTGTCTCAACCTGCTGCAGTACTGTGGTAGTTACGTCTGAAAAGAATCTGCCTGTCTCAACCAGTTGCAGTACTGTGGTAGTTACGTCTGAAAAGAATCTGCCTGTCTCAACCAGTTGCAGTACTGTGGTAGTTACGTCTGAAAAGAATCTGCCTGTCTCAACCTGCTGCAGTACTGTGGTAGTTACATCTGAAAAGAATCTGCCTGTCTCAACCAGTTGCAGTACTGTGGTTGTTACGTCTGAAAAGAATCTGCCTGTCTCAACCAGCTGCAGTACTGTGGTAGTTACGTCTGAAAAGAATCTGCCTGTCTCAACCAGTTGCAGTACTGTGGTAGTTACGTCTGAAAAGAATCTGCCTATCTCAACCAGCTGCAGTACAGTGGTAGTTACGTCTGAAAAGAATCTGCCTGTCTCAACCAGCTGCAGTACTGTGGTAGTTACGTCTGAAAAGAATCTGCCTGTCTCAACCAGCTGCAGTACTGTGGTAGTTACGTCTGAAAAGAATCTGCCTATCTCAACCAGTTGCAGTACTGTGGTAGTTACGTCTGAAAAGAATCTGCCTGTCTCAACCTGCTGCAGTACTGTGGTAGTTACATCTGAAAAGAATCTGCCTGTCTCAACCAGCTGCAGTACTGTGGTAGTTCGCGTTGCGTGTGTCAGGCTGGCAGGTGACAGAGGCGTACATTTGTTGGATTGTTTGATTCCAGTTAGCACTCAGCCAGAGTGGTTGTGTGTGCTACGCATTCGATGGGGCGACTGGAACCACGTGATCGAGTTCCATCGATGCTCCTCTGAGAGCGAGTGGTGCACATTTTCCTTCACTAACTAGAGTGCTGCACATTTTCCTCAGTAACTAGAGTGGTGCACATTTTCCTCGCTAACTAGAGTGCTGCACATTTTCCTCACTCACTAGAGTGCTGCACATTTTCCTCACTCACTAGAGTGGTGCACATTTTCCTCACTAATTAAGAGTGCTGCACATTTTCCTCACTAACTAGAGTGCTGGACATTTTCCTCACTCACTAGAGTGGTGCACATTTTCCTCACTAACTAGAGTGCTGCACATTTTCCTCACTAATTAGAGTGCTGCACATTTTCCTCATTAACTAGAGTGCTACACATTTTCCTCACTAACTAGAGTGCTGCACATTTTCCTCACTAACTAGAGTGCTGCACATTTTCCTCACTAACTAGAGTGCTACACATTTTCCTCACTAAGTAGAAAGGTGCACATTTTCCTCACTAACTAGAAAGGTGCACATTTTCCTTACTACCTAGAGTGCTACACATTTTCCTCACTAACTAGAGTTCTGCACATTTTTCTCACTAAGTAGAAAGGTGCACATTTTCCTCACTAACTAGAAAGGTGCACATTTTCCCTACTAACTAGAGTGCTGCACATTTTCCTCACTAACTAGAAAGGTGAACATTTTCCCTACTAACTAGAGTGCTACACATTTTCTCACTAACTAGAGTTCTGCACATTTTCCTCACTAACTAGAGTGGTGCATATTTTCCTCACTAACTATAGAGTGCTACACATTTTCCTCACTAACTAGAGTTCTGCACATTTTCCTCACTAACTAGAGTGGTGCATATTTTCCTCACTAACTATAGAGTGCTACACATTTTCCTCACTAACTTGAGTGGTGCATATTTTCCTCACTAACTATAGAGTGCTACACATTTTCCTCACTAACTAGAGTTCTGCACATTTTCCTCACTAACTATAGAGTGCTGCACATTTTCCTCATTAGCACTTCAGGTGAATGAGTCACTTCTCTTGAGTCTGCTTAACACCAGCAGACACCATGAAGGGAAACCTAGAGATAGAGAACAGCCTTGTCATGTGGAATTCAACCAAAATGGATCTTCACAACATAATCTTCATCATTGTCATTCGTCTGCCTTGGCTTAAGGCTGTGTCAGGCTAATTGACATAGGCTAGAACACCAAGGCTACATCAAAATGTTGTTATGCTCTGCATAGTTATGCGGGGATTGTCTTCAGTTGTGACAAGCTCCTAGCATAACATTATCAGTCTCTAAAATCCCCCGAAGTCGGAGTGTGGCTGCCCATGTGGCGGGGTAATCAAAAACGGTCACACACGTAATGTTCTCATCCCCAGCTGATGCATTTGTACCATAGTGTTCAAGTACTTCGGCTGTTTGGATGATCCCTGGAGTCTTTTAGCCAGGGTACGACAACAACAACAACAACATTGTCATTCGTCATTATAAAAAAAAGTATTAAAAAAAATTGCGGCCATTAATGCCATGCTTTCATCGAGATTGCAGTTTTTGTTTCGTCTCTGGCTTCCAAGGGTGGTGCAGGATTACTCCCAGTTGGTTTGTTCAACAGTTGAGGACACTACTTCTCTGGGTCCCATACGCAACGCCGGATGTATCTTTTTCTTTCATGCTCTCATCTCTGCAGTTTTCATTTCCTCTCTGCAAATCTTCTTCTGTCATGCTGTCCCTGGGAGTTTCCTCTACTCAGAATAATTATCATAATCCTAATCATCCTCATCAGACTGATAGAAAAGCTTCTTCAGCATAGCCTGAAGCCTGGCATAACCTAGATTAATAAAAGAGAGAATCTTTCACCATGTCTAGACTGTGTCTGGTATGAAAAATCGTGACAGATTACAAGAAACTCCGCCTTTGACAATTCCCTCATCCACGTCACAATAGCGCCAAGTAAAGACGCACAGAGCGTTGGAAGGGAATCTTTCGAGCCTATGCATGACATTGTATTGTCATGTGCAACTTATGTACACGTCCGCAGTCTGTAGGCAAACAATGCTAGGCTTTAGTTTGAGAGTGTTGTCAGTAAGCAGAGAGATTCATTGTTCTACTGATTGCTTTGTATTGAGCTTATATCAGGCTTATATTTCAGTGATTTTAAAGGGGGAAAAAAAAAGATTGTGGATGACTAACGTGGACGATGATCTAACAATTTGAGGGCAGGACACGAAGGGTGAAAGAATTTGAAATTCCATTGTTTCTGGAAGGAGGTGAGGGTGGTAGCTGAGAGGGACGTATGTGGTGGCGCTTTGTGTTCATCTGGCCTTTCGCAGATC
>CM031620.1:31199154-31216654 GCA_018398815.1 Conus ventricosus
AAAGCTCTTTGTGTAGATTTATTCAGGAGTTATACAAAAGAGATAAGCATTACTGCATTCAAAGAATTGAGTTGCGTAGGACTATCCAGTTCAGTCTTTTGGGGGGGAGGGAGGGGGGTTTAGAGTAAAAATTACAAGTATTTAAAAATATCAGTTTACCCAACAATGTTTTTGTCTATATACAGACTTTTAATACGTTCTCTATAACTACAGACTATTTCAGAGAGATTATCGTTTGAATATATATCTTTCCATACGGCCAGGCAATCTTGCTTTAGCGTTTATACAATGTAGCTCTTTGAACCACTGACTGAAAAAAATGCTTCACCAAAAAACTAGGTGGTGACAAATTTCATTTTGTATTGAAGTGTTTGGGCTTTTTTTCCATTCATATAGAAATAAACATTTGACAACAAATTCAACAAACGCCCAAGTATTTTAAAATTCCATAAGTAAGAACAAACTTACAGTAATAAACTTAACTGGTGAGTGAGCACAATCTCACTTACGAAACTGTCATCACAAAAAAAGGCTGACACGTTCTGAAATGTGATTACAGAAAAAAAAGAAAAAAAGGATTTCAAAATCAAAGACAAGAGAACGGATCATATTTAACAGTAAACACCCTCCTCCAACGTAAGAAAACAAAACGATAAAAGCAACAAAAAGCCGAAGTAGATCACCATAGGGACTGGGAAAGAAAAATTTTGGAAGGCACAAATCAACCATGTCTTTTTATGGACCTACCTCAAGTAAGTAACACTCACTGAGCAATGGGTGTCTGGCCTGATGTATGTCCTCCGTGGTCGCCTTGCCTACAAACAAGATGGTTTGAGCATCACTTCCCATCATGTCAGCTGGAAAAGAATGTCACCTGTGTTCACAGCATAATTACCGATCAAAAAACTCTGACATCTCCTGGAAATGTTGATGGTGTGATTTGTCAATAAAAGTTTCAATCAGCAAACAATGTACTGGATTTGTTCTACGTTTTCACATGTGTGTGTATGTGTGAAGTCAAGTCAAAATTACTTTGTTATCTCAAAAAACGAGAAATTAAGACCAGGTGCAACAGTTAAAATACACGCAACAGAATATAGTACATAAAATCATCAATGAACAATAAAGCAAAATGACCTGGCACTACCCCACATCAATCAGCCTGCATTAATATATCCCAAGATCTTTCTGTGTGTGCAAGCGTGTGCATGCATGAGTACATACGTGCATGCATGCATGCATGTGCGCACGTGTGTGTGTGTGTGTGTGTGTGTGTGTGTGTTGTGTGTGTGGTGCACGCGCGCACGTGTGCGCCACATATGTGTGCCCACATTTTAAGTGTGTGTGTGTGTATGTGTGTGTGTGTGTGTGTGTGTGTGTGTGTGAGCGCAAGCATGCTACATTTGCTATGCATGACAAAAATTCTCACACAAAACAACATCAACTGCTCGAGTGAGATATATAAAGACCTGTCAGAGAGGTTTTTTTTTTTGCCAAAGTGAATATATTCAGATGAATTAAGTATTTCTTCAACACTCTTAAAAAAATCATAATTGTTCAAGCTGTCAGCCTCCATCTCCTCCTTCCCCCTCCCCTTTCCATTAGACCTGATTCAAATTTCGACATGGCTTCATTTCAACATATCATCGCTTAGATGCAACTGATTGGATTGTATTGCACTACAGTGATTTGCTCTTGACCTTCCACTGTGCCAATGAGTCACTGTGCCAAATTTGAGGAAGATCAGATGGAAGCTGTCGCTGGGTTTAAGTTAGATGTAAGATGACAGAGAGAGAGAGAGAGAGAGAGAGAGAGAGAGAGAGGAGAGAGAGAGAGAGATGCACAGAGAACACGCTTCACATGTTATGTTGAATGCTTTTAACAAAAACATTATCGTTTTTTTGAAACTGAGATCCGTTTTCACAAATGGCATATCAAGTTGAAGTTTAAGGAAGGAGGTGAATAAAGAGGACAAGAGAAAGTGTTGCAGGGAAAGGGGTATGGATGTGGTGGTTGGGTTAGAAAGGTAAAACAAAACGCTTACTACTTTAAAACGATATTTGTAACGGAATAAAGTTGCATGATGCACCTAATTGTTCATCTGAAAGAAATATCAGAATACTTATGAAATATAGGCTGTCACCAAATTTCGTAGGTTTACTTGGATATTCATCTACAAAGGGGTAAAAATAAGAGTTATGTGTGTCGCTGACACCACTGGTGACATATGATCAACGTGTTACAAATAAATCAGCCACCGTGGACAGTGGTTAACGTCGCACACTCCGAGCTGAGAGGTCGTTAGTTCGATTCCCATCAGAGCGTTTTTTTGAGATTTTTTTTTCTGCTTCGACCGGTTTACACAGCCCAGATGTGATTTTGCTGTGGTTCAGTTTGGAAAGAGTGGAACCAGATACTTGAGTTTCGTCTATTCAATGTGTAAGGCGGTGGATAAGGAGGGAAGAGGGGAGTAGCAGATGGGGAAGAGGGAGCTAGTGGACACATCATCTTCCACACCAACACCAGCTCCTTTGGTTCTCTCCTTTTATTTTAAATCATAGTTGGATCGAACCAACCATACCAACCACCAGCCTCAGGACAGTGCGTGCATGCTACACGCTACGGCTCCTCACGTTTCACCGTAAGGCCCAACAAGGCTATTGCTTTTCAGCCCTTTACATATACTAAACACCTGAATAACAGAACCAGCGTCACAGCCTTCACCACACTCTGCTCAGTGAAGAAATGATCTCAGAGCCAGAACGCTGGGAGCATATAGGCCTTCCAGCCCCTTTCAACGAGATCTTTTGAGAAAGTCTTAGTGGCCTGAGTATAAAAGAGCGAAGCATCAGCTATTCATTCGTTACAGAATTTTTCATGCTGGTTGGTATTTCTTATCAAAATTGAAGAAAATATGATGCAAACACGTTAAAAGTGGGTTCACCCTGGGACATTAATCAGCAATAAATTTTGTACAGGAACAACATTGTCACATATGACATACTGCATTTTATTCCTTGAGATTTTCATTGCTAGTAATTATGTGTGAATAGTTTGAATGGACGGCGAGCCAGACAAATGGAAGTTGGGACAGATAGCACAAATTGCTGTTGGTTCCAGCCTCACAAGGCCGTTTTGTCTTCGGCACCATGTTGCTGGCTTTGCGGTCCGGTTCGCGCCCATATATCTAGAGGCGCAGTCTAAAGATTCGCCGACTACCCGAAGGGATCAGCATTTTTACTGCCGAACTCTACACCATTTAAAGGCCTGTGCGGCCCTCGACGACATGCCACGACCTCCCCAGGCCGTGATCATCCTAATGGACTCCAAGTCCTCATTGCATAGCTTGTCGACAAGGAGGATGAAGAACCGACAGGAGCTCCAAGCCGAAATCCTTTTCCTGGCTCACCAAATTATCTGTAAAGGAACAGACCTTACCCTGATGTGGCTGCCCTCCCATACAGGAATCAAGGGCAATGACATGGCGGACAGTGCCGCCAAATCGCCACAAGAACAGGCTACAAAGTCAACCTACGACTGTCTCTGCCCGAAGTTCAGCAAAGCCCACAAGCGCCTACGACATAAGGAACGACACTCTGAAGGCCCGATGTGCTGAGCAAGGATAGGTGTTCATCCCATGCAAATAAAAATCCACGACTCGATTTCCCGAGGACTCCAGAAATCCTGCGACGGATCAAGACAGGATACTACAGATGTGTCCTCCTGGGCCTGACCTGCCAATGCGGGTCAGAGGCCTCTCTCCAACACGCCCTGAGTGACTGCCACCCTCCCGTCGCCATGACCACCATCCGAGACTATAGACGAACACACCAAATACAGCTGCATGAATTTCTACTGCCGCACCCAACCTTCGGGACACAACCATGAGGATGCTGGCCAATCCCCTGACGTCCTCTGGACTCGACAGTTGGTTCTAACCCCCCCCAGAAGAAGACGAAATGAACATCAACAACTACAACAAAAAGGAGACAACTTTAAGACTGCCCCCGTCGAATAACAACAATGACCAACCGCACCATGAATCTCTTAAATCCAATGACACCAAAGACTACCGTGAATGAAAGACATGTCCCTAAAAGCTTTCGCCATGAGGACGTAAAACTCAACCATTCACTAAAGATTCGGCTACGAGGACGTTAAACTCAACCATTTCCTCCTGAGAGAGATCAGTGTTCACTGGTGCGAGCGACTGGCGTAGGGGGCAGAGAGGAATGCAGAGAGTGTGCCCAGTGCGCTGAGTGCGAGAGAGAGTTCCCATGGCAGTGTTCCTGGTTTGAGCTCCTTGTTATGGAAGGAAAATAAAGGAGGAAAAACTCTGCTTCGTCCCCTGCGTCTACTTGACTGGCTGCTGTCCCCTTTGGGTTCTACACCATCTGCCTGTCTTCATCTGCACACCATCACAACGGGGAAGAACTTTGAGCCAGTCTGAGAAATTAAACCCTCTTCTGACATAACTAAGAAAGCCAACGACAAGCACTTTTAAACTTTATATATAATATATATTTTTTTTACTGACTATTCAAAGACTAATAAAAGTGAAAATATTTTAGTAACAGTCAGTTGCAAATTACTGGAATGCCCCACCGCGCAATTTAAAAGAGCAACTGTAGCAACATGAAGACTTTCAATAATCTCCTTTAACAGAAAAAAAAAAGGATTTAGGCTCTAATTTTTTTTTCATGTAAGGGGGTGTTATGATAAAATTAATCTTCTTGTTATATACTTTTTTTTCCTTTTAATATCTCCTGAACAAACATGCACAAGTGTTGCAAGTAGCCTACTTTGACCACTTTGACTCGGACATTAAAAGAAATTCGAGGCTTTAGATATTGTCACAAGAACTAAACTGAACATGCAGAGAGAGAGAGAGAGAGGAGGGAGAGAGAGAGTGAGAGAGAGAGAGAGTGAGAGAGAGAGAGAGATAACGATAACGATAATTTAAGAGAGAGAGAGAGAGAGGAGAGAGAGAGAGAGAGAGAGAGTGAGAGAGAGAGGAGAGATGAGAGAGAGAGAAGTAGAGAGAGAGAGAGAGAGATTATGATGATAATCACAATCTTTATTTCCAAGGGTAACAGATGAGCAAACACATACTTTTTTTTTTTTCATCTACCCCTGCCCGTCAAAGGGACTAACTATATAAGCATGACTAGCGACTAAAACTTACAAATTTTAACAACATACATTATCTTCACAAATACAAGTAAATACGATGAGTTGTTCCTCTTTTAATATTAGCGCGCAGATGAATTCAAAGAAGAAGAAAAAAACGATTGAAACACAAACAAATTATTAAAGGAGAGAGAGAGAGAGAAGAGAGACGGCGGGGTTGGGAAAGGGAGTTGGGGGTGAACGATGGGAGGTCCGGATTCAGAATGATGATGTTGCTTTAGTTAAGGAAAAAGTTGTATCAGCTATAAACGGGTCAAACTAAACCAAATCATTAAATTTTTATTAACGAATCCAAGCATTCAAGTGAAGAGAAGGTCAGATTTGTGTTTTTTCTATATCAAACTCAAATGGTGTGTGATTTGAAGAAATATAGGACGTGACGTTATTTTAATCACTTATTTGCAATCTATCCGAGTTCGAAAATAAACTTTACAAGCAGACTATATGGCTTCCCATACAACGGGGACAGTCCATCTGTTTCCTTCATTTTTACTCCTGCTTTCTTGTGGTGCTTTCTTTTATTGGACATCGAAGAGCTAGAGTCTATAACTACGGGATAAACATGTGAAGGAACCTGTAGTTATACCGGGTTAAAGTTTCTTAGGCTTTGAAATTGGCCGGCATGATCTTGTCGAGTCCCAACGCGGAGTTGCTTAACTGGCAGGCGAACACATTCATCATCTCTGTGAACATCACCTATCAAAACTTTTCTGTTGACACGGTCTCTCAAGTTTGCCCAGGTCTCCTCTATTTAACGTCATTCAAAATATTTTCTTGCTGTTGAAGGCTCAGTCCTGCTCACTGAACCACCTATGGCCTTGTTCCTGTTTCTGAATTTGTAGGCATTGATAGTGTTTTATTAGGTTTATATTTTCAATTCCATTGCTTGTTTATGTTTGGTTTTCTGTAATTGTTTTGCTTTTCGCACACAGTATGTTTCCTATTGTACATTTGTTTTGTACTCGAAATAGTGTATAATTGGTTGAGTGGCCACTTAGCTAACAACGTTGAAGTCATGCAGATTATTCGCGCCCTGCTTAGGTTGCCGTTGTTTTCTTGATTTATTTATTTATATGACATATGTTGAAATCTCTCTCCTGGAACTATCTATAAGGCTTTTTGCAATGACAGCTTAGTTTATAGAACAATCGAAAGTCAAAGAATGATCACGCATTCTAAAGAAAGAATAAACACTTTTAAAGAGTGGGAAAGGAATTGGAAAATGGATATTTCATCCCAATAAGTGCAAGTGTTGCGTATAGGTAATAAACGATCACCATCTAGATAAGATATATTCTATTCTTAATACTATTCTTAAAGGAAAACCATGCTGCAAAATATTTAGGCGTGATTATAGATAGTCGTCTCAAATGGAAAGAACATTCAATTTTAGTTAGTAAGGAAAGCAAATAACATCTTTGCTTTCTTATTTCAGGAACATCAATGATGCCCCAAAAGGTTAAAGACAACTGACTACAAAACACTGGTTAGACCTGTACTGCGAATATGTTTGCTAGTCTGGATCCGTACAATCTAAAGGGCCATGGATTGATAACCTCGAAAATTGATTTTGATAACCTCGAAAAGATTTCAGAAGTGTGCAGCACGTTCATAACAGGAACCAATCAGTGAATATGGGGAAATACTAGGAAGAACATGAGGAAATTAGTATATGGAAGAACCTTTGATGAGAGATGAGCTTTTTATCAAACTTAACATCTTCTTCATAGGCAGAGCTAAAACTATTTGATATTCCAATGAAAAATCTACGTAGTGATAAAAGTAGCACTGAGTGGCGGTCTATGTTTATACCATAACCTGCATCAAATATTGACAGCCACTTACATTCATTTTATCCTAGTACTGTTATGGCTGTTGGAACTCACTGCTACTGGGTGACATCAAGATGCCACAATGCAGGCTCATTTAAAAAGCAAATTTATACGGACAGTTTGAGATCTGCATATTGATTATTTTCTATTTTAACTCTTCCAGATATTTTATGGTTACCTGGGCCTGTACTGGCCATTGCTTTTAACTTCTTGAATATCGAGTGCGATCCCTTGTTGACCATATTTGCTCTGGGGCCAACAGACTGAGTCGCACTATTTTATTGTTATTTGTTTTACTCTTTATATGCGCGCTGGTGGCCTAATAGTTCTTGAGTGAACCAGTTTATTAGGAAGAAGAAGAAGACTTACCAAAGTCAGGCTATTTGCACCTCCAGGGCCAGGCAAGATGTCATGTTGTGTACCGTCTGACAAACTGTTTCAGTTGGTATTTATGTGGTGCACCGTTGTGTGTTGTGTGTGTGTGTGTGTGTGTGTCGTGTGTGTGTGTGTGTGGTGTGTGTGTGTGTGTGTGTTCATGAATGCAATAAATTTGTGTGGAACATTGGCTTGTTGTGTGTGTGTGAGAGAGAGTGTGTGTATGTGGTTTTGGGTTGTGATGAAAAAGGTAGAGTGGTGTATACATACATTTAATTGTTAAAGATTGAAATTGATAAATCAGTATCATTTGTGTGTCTGTTCGACACCTGTATATTTCCCTCACCACCTCCCCTACAACCCTCCTCCCATCCCTGCCTTTCTGATCTACTTGTTCAACACCCTGAGCTCCCTACTTTAGGAGGTTAAGAGCAAATTAAAGCCCTATTATTATTATCTTTATTGTTATAAAAATTAAAAAAATGATTTTAATGTACAAGTACTATACAATTAGGATAGGTACCCAGTATGGTATCACAGAAATGAGTTTACTTTTTTTTTTTAGCCAAGATACTAAGACGTCTCTGTTTTGTTTAGACATAAACTTGATTGATTTATTTCTTTTTTTATGTGTTTGTTCAGTGACAGAATGAACTTGTGGTTTGATTTTGAAATGGTATTTTCTTTATCATTTTATTTTTTTTTGCAGTGCCTAAGTTCAAGAACTTGGCCATCATCATTTTTTTTAAAACCTGATACGACCATTTTGATTAAACAGACCATAAATAGTATAAGCCGCCTCATGACATACTTTATTTACTTTTGAATTATATTCTTCACTAGTTTTTCTTATGTGCCGGTCATATGCTCGTCTTGTAAGGTGTGTCTGCTGTCAGGTCATTCCACGCACTCACAACACACACACACACACACACAAACACACACACACTCACACAAATCAACACACACACACAACACACTCTCACAGACAAATAAAACCAGTTTTGTTCTGTACAACACATTCCATAATTTTGTGTGAGGATTGTGCCAGCTTACTGTCAATAAATCGTACAACGCGATTTCGACATCATGATGATGACGTAATGATACTAAAGGATAATAAACAGCAGCCGCAATGGACAGTTTATGATTTAAGAAAGAATCCTTCGGTAGGTTTCCCTTGTGTGTGTGTATTAGTGTGGGTGTGTATGTTTGTGTGTTGGAGGTGTGTGTGTGTGTGTGTGGTGTGTGTGTGGTGTGTGTGTGTGTGTGTGTGTGTGTGTGTGTGTGGTGATTGCTTCCTTAAATCATAATGTAATCTGTGTAACTTATTTTTTCTGCCTAGTATGATTCTCTTGTTTATTAAAAGTCTTTCTTCATCTGAAAAATTAAATGTACAGGAGTTCAGATGATCAAACAGTGTAAGTCCTTGCTTTTGCCTTGGTCTTCCAGTTCCAAAAGTGGATGCATCAAAATCTGGTTTTCTCGACTTGTGACAAAGGAGTTCTCCAGGTGGCGGAAAGGTGGTAACTCGCCATTTGGTTTATGAGAATCAGTATGCCCTACAATGTGTTGATATGTATATAGGGATTTACACTTGTATGTGTGTTTATGCGTTGCTCTGTGTGTGTGCATGTGTGATGGCGTGCGTGCGTGTTGTGTGTGTGTGATGTGTTTGGTGTTTGGTGTGTGTGTGTGTGGGTGGTGCATGCGCACATGTGTAATGTGTGTGTGTGTGTATGTATACATGTGCACATGTACATGTGTTGTGTTGTGATGTGTGTGTGGCGTGTGTGTGTGTGTGTGTGTGTGTGTGTGTGTGTGTTCTTGTGGGTGTGTGAGTGTGCATGGTGTGTGTATGTATGTGTGTGTGTTGTGTGTGTGTGTGTGTGTGTGTGGGTATGTGTGTGGGTTGTGAGTGTGTGTGTTGTTTTGTTGTGGGCACGCATGCATGTGTGAATTTCAGACCTATCCAGACACCGGGCCATATGGGAACATCCCGCCCTGGGCAGCAGTACAGTGCAACTAACCCCTCCCATAGGAACAGAAGCAGCAGATAAAAGAGGAGGAGGATGAAGATTAGCCCTGGAGATGGGGGGTGGTGGAACTGTTGAAGCCCATTGGCCATCTGCAGCCCTGTTTGTGAAGATCCTGTCAAATTTCAGCTCATTCTTTGCCTCAGGTTAGTTGCGTAAGCGGAGTTCCCCAATGGTAACATTAAAAAGGAGGAAAAAAAGAAGAAGAAAAGATTCATTCTGGGATCCTGATCTTGCCTCTCCCTCATGAAAAAGAACAAAAACACAACACTTGCAAGCAAAAAGATAAAAAGAAATTGTGCTTAGATTGCCATGAACTGTGGGTCTGCAAGGTATGGAATAGTGTTGATGTTGAATGTAGGTTTTTCTCAGGATTTCGCAGCCCGAAATTCAACACTGTTACTCATTAGTACAAAAAATGTGAATTCAAAATAGGAAAGAATTGAGGCAAGGTTGACGCTGATCTGTGTGTATTTTATCGCAAAGTTTTTCATCATTGTGATCTAGGTTTTTAAAATGCCTTGGCGCTTAGGTTTCTTTAAACAGTGTTTGGGCTGTTCTCAGTGTAGAACACCCTCGAATGAATGCCTTTTGAGTCATCCGTGTCATGCTGGAACAACAAACTGTGTTACATTTCTTTTGGTGCATGAAGTCGGTTCTTTTTTCAAACCCATGTCTTTTCTGTTTTTTAACGTTTTTATTTCAGTTCTTTTTCTTCGTCCTGTTTTATTTCTAAAATGAATGTTTTGCTGCAGCACTGAATTCAGTGTGAAAAATTTAAAAGGGGAAAAAAATGGGGATGGGATGGGGTTGGGGTGGGGTGGGGGGAAGATCCTGTCATAGTTATAGTTCATACAACTAAAAATGTTCCTGGATTATTTCACAGTAATATTGTAAAACTGTTTGATAAAGACAAGGCCAATGCTGTGAAAACTAAGAGCCGTATTTTAGGGATATTTGTTAAACCATATTTTGGGAGTGATGTTTTTCAGTGTGGAAGACTGCAGTTGACGTTTTTTGATTGAGGATGGTCAGTTTGCAAGTACTAGCACTTGTAGTTTTTTTTTTTATTAAATGGAGTTCCATAGTTAAAACAGATAGCAGATTATCAATTCAAAGATAATATGGTTAACTACTATGTTAGCACTAGCAAGGTAAATTATCTGAATATGATGAAAATAGTACATTTGTTTAAAATGTGTGTATGTGTTTGTTTAAAATGTATTTATTATGCACTTGATATTCAACGTCAGCTCGGTCCACAGTACGGCTGTAATATTAATAAAAGGTTGAAACAGTATGAGTGTTGCACACTCAGACAAGCTGACACACACTCGCAAGCACACATGCATGCATGCTCCTATGCACACACGCACACACACTCACACACTCCACACACACACACACACACCACACACACAACACACACACACACACATCTCACACACATCATACACACACACCACCACCGCCACACCATCATCACCACCACATATATATCTTGCACTCACACACACACACACAACACACACACACACACACACACACAACACACACAACACACTCTTCTCTCTCTCTCTTCTCTCTCTCTCTCTCTCTCCTCTCTCTCTCTCTATCTCTCTCTCTCTCTCTACACACACATTCTGTCACTTTCAGTTTTCTAATCTTCCTATGAACAGCTGAAAATGTACAAAGATGATTTTTGGCTAGCTGAATAGAACCAGTACAAATGATTATGAAGGAGAGACCGGAAACTGATGTTTTCTTTTTTTTTGATGTTGCAGCATATTGATGTATTTTTCTCATTATTTCTGTTTGCTGAACAATTGTTTCTATGTACGTTCAGACAAAGGATTGGTGGGACATACGAAAATCTGCTATGGAAAATTTGTTCGGCAGTTCCATGTGGAAAAGGCAAGCATCCATTGGGCTAAATTGTTGTTAGTTTTTCTCAGTGGGTTTTGTCAATTTGTTTTCTTTTGTTTTTTGTGGTTGTTGCTTCTTTGTTCTGTGATCTCGTTGTAAGGCGCGAGATGACTGCTCCTTACTGATCAGTCGAGTCTTATTTAATTGAATTATTTGCTGTAATCTGTCTATGCTGTAGGAGGTCTCTGTGTGTGAGTGTGTGTGATGTGTGTTGTGAATCTGTGTGATGTGTGTGTGTGTGTGTGTGTTTTGTGTGTGTGTGTGTGTGTGTGTCAATAAACTTAATACATCTTTTTAAGCAGGTTTGAGTGCCAGAGATACAAAATCTATCAGGATTAAGTTACGGGATCAGTTCTTTGCAGCCACGCCACTATGAAGGTGTGTTATCAGAGTGTGAAGGCCATCGACTCTCATTAGACACTACAGCTGTATATTTATTTTCTATAGTCCTTTTCTCTCTTCTCAGGCTGTGCAGCAAAAATTTAGATCATCGTGCGATTTTGGTGATGAATGGCTTATGTTTGTCTTCTTTTTTTAATATTGGGCCTTCTCATTTGTATAGTATGTGTTTTGTGTATTCTGACTTGGGTTTTCCGTTTTTTTTTTTTTTTTTTTTTTAGGCTTGTTTCTCTTGATTCGGTATGGAAAAAAAGCATATTCTCATGCTTGAAAGTATGTATCAATAAAACAGTCACATAATTATTACATTTCCCATATAATGCCAGTTGCCTGTTTGTTATGATTGATATCTTTTGTCCCACACTGGGATTGCAGATGGTCAAATAAAGAGGCAACGTCATGTAACTGGGCATTATTCAGTCAGACTTTGACTGGAACAATGAGTCCTTGAGGGTAAGAACTGCCATCAATCCTCATTTTTCTTCTGGAAATTCTCACAGTTTTTGCTTGTCTGTTTGTTTGCTTCATTAACAAACCACATTCTTGATTATGTATTTGCATTTTCCTGTACTCTGAAAAGAAGAAAAGGTGTTATATCATCACTTAAAGAAATCCAGCTTTATTGTTGGTCTACGAGTCAAAGAGATCTGAAAACTTAAAGAGAGTGGAGTTGGACGAAAGAGAAGTGAGAGGAAGGATATGTAGATATATAGGAAGCAAACAATAAAAAAAAAAATAAATAAAAATAAAAATCCAAAAATCTTAATCCATTAATATCAAAATCCCCCCAAGATCCCCCCCGAAAAAAAATCATAGAGATGAGTTGTTGGATCATCCAGCTTCAATGTTACTTATTGATGAGTATAAATTTGATGGCATCAGTGCTTTTCTGTATTAGTTCCAATCATCTGGTAGAGAAAGGGAATAAATCTTTGTGCTGGCGCAAAATATCTCGTTAGTCATTTCTTCATCCTTTTTTAACTGGAGTACAGTTTTCAACAGTGCCATGATTACCTCGGCTCTTGGTTTGCGTGTGTGTGTGTGTGTGTGTTGCACGTGCATCAAGTGTTCTTTTCACCTGAAGTCGCATCATTGATTTCAAGCTTTTTTTTGTGGCAAAAGCTGATGGTTGCAAAATAATAAACGTTATGTTTTCCAATTATAAGTTTTTTATATATGCCCAGAATATCATGGTTCTTTTGGATTTTTGTGTTTGTTTTTATAGCATTGCTAGTGAAGTTTTGAATTGAATGACACAATGCAAAAATTTGATAAACAATTTGTCCCATTTTTAAGTTGGTAGAAAGAAAATGAACAGCCTGAAGGATCTTGTCGTTTTGCTGACTAGCCTGTGGCTGGTTTTTTTACCATGCAGATGTAAAAAAGTTTTCTTGCCAAAATGAATGAACTATGAACAAGACAGGGGAAATGAATACTTCTTTTGATGTTGATTGATTATTATACTTAAGATGTAACTGAATAGGGACAAGAAGTAACTTAGAACTTGTATCAGAACTTGCAAGAAGAGCTGAGTATTTGTAGTACTCACTGAGACTCAAGGTATTTGTTGTTAAAAATCTTATCTCCCCCCCCCCCGCTCTAAAATTATGTCCATCAAAGTTGTTACTATATTTTTTAAAGCAAAGGATATGTTGCGCCAAAAATGTGCAGTAATGTGAATAAGAAACAGACATTACTTCTAGATGGGACTTACACATACATAAAAATGCTGCACTCTGCTTTCCTCTATTGTTTATGTGTTAATTTGCATTCGATTTGACCTGAAATATAGTTTCAGCTTGTGTGATGAGGAAAGAATTTTCTTATAAACATTTAAAGATTCAGATACTCATTTTGATGACAGTGTTCCTACATTGTATAATCAGTGGAAAAATAGGAAGAAAAAAGCTGGGATTGTGGAGGGGCGGGTGGTGATGGGGGGTGGAGATCGTGGATAGGAAAGACAGGCTGGGAATGGGTAGTGGGGCGTGATAGACTACCTTCGTTATTTTGAAACACCCAGAGCAAGCAGCAGAGAGCAGAGTGAGGCTGGTTTGCATGTCATGATATTTTGCTTTCTGTTGTTTTAAAGAAAAAAGAATGAACGTGAAAAAAAATGCAGTTAAGATGTCATTTGCCAGAAGCAAAAAAAAAGTAGAAATCTTAAAGATGCATTTTTTTACCATGTTAACCATTGTTGTTTTTTTTGTTGTTGTTGTCCGTTTTATAGGTATCGTTAGGGAAAATCAGGGTTTATGACAGATATTTAGCATTGATATCCAGCTAACATTGCCATCCATACTGCCGTCTTCAATTGTTTTTTATATTTGAACACCTTTTTCCTCTTCGATTATATTGGCCTTTTGTTGTTGTTCAAAATTAAATGCCATAGTTGGCATTGTGCTGAGCATTTGCATTGTGATGTATTTGGCATTTTGAATCACCACTGGGCACGACAAGTGGGACTGTCACTCTTGTGTGGCCACCAGCACCTTTGTCCTATGAAAACGGCATGGATCACGTTCGATGAAGCATGCTTTAAAAAATCTGTTTACCTTTCCTTGCAGTTTCAAACACCATTATATCACTGATGTTTTGTTTTTGTTCTTTACTTCTTTTTATGATTTATGTGAGAAGTGAATTGAAGTTGATCTTTTGTTTTACCCTTTTGGAAAAGAAAGTTCTTTTTTGTTTTGCCTGACACCAGGAGTCACGCCGTGAGGTGGCAGATCGCATCGGGACGCTACCATAGTCAGTACTACACAAACTGGGCAGCAAGTGTGATCTGACAGGGAAGGGGCGGTGAGAGTGAAGTCAGGGTAGAGTGCACGGTTACTGTTGAATTGCCATTGCTGTTGTAATGTCAGTTTTGTTCTTATGAATTTCATATTAATTTGTAGGCAGTTTGTTTACTTTTTTTTTGGGGGGGGGGGGGGGGGAGGGGGGGGAAGTTTTTCCTTCAGCACTAGTGATGGCCTGAAAATGGGGGGGGCCACTTTGTGTTTGGCTGGGGTTATGTAATGAGCAGTGAAAGGTATGATTAGTCAGAGTCTCTCCAGCTGTAATGGTTGTACATAACAGTCATCCATCAGATCATCATTGTTTCTTTCATGTGTTCTTCTTGTTCTTTTTTAAGCTTTTTTTTTGTTTGTTTGTGATTATCATCTAGCGAGGAAGTTGTGGTTTTGCCTGCACATGTTGGTTTGTTTGCCGTTACAAAGGTTTTAACCGGAAACTTATAATAAACTGTTTTGAAACAAAACTTGGTGAAAGATGGTATGTGGCCCAGGGTTGAACCGGTTAAATTTGATTACGAAATCGGGATCCAATGGCTGATCCAGGAGTGGCCTTGGAGGCTATTTGATTGGTGTTGAGAGTGTGGTTTGGTTGAGTTCTGAGGACTATTTGTCCTCAGTGGAGGTCTACTCTCTTCCCAGGGCCCTTCTGGTTTGGTGTATGTGTGTTTCTGTTTGGTCTGTGTTTTGTTTTGTTTGTTTGTATCTAGTTGTATTTGTTTTTGTGATCATCTAAATAGTATAATGTTTTTATACCCGAATTTTCCGAATGACAGCTCCCTCCTTTCCGTAGGTCCGTTGGCCAGTATGAAGTGTGTGCAGGCATACCCATAGGATCTAGCCTCGTAGCTCATGTGAAAGGGACTGAGTAAGAATCTTGTGTGTCAGACTTCTCATTCACAAGCACTACTGACCTCGATATTTGCCCTGTTCTTTCACTTTAGAGGTAGGTATTCTGTTTCTTATCATGGAATTGGAATAATGCAGTATTAGAATGAGTTGAATCCGAAGTGAAATTATGTATCATTTTATCAGTCTGACTATACCAGTTAAAAGAAAGATTGTATGTGTGAAGATTTGTCAGATTTGGTTGTCATTCACCAGTAAAAACGTCCAAAAGCAGAGCCTTCTAACATTACTTTGCAAAGTGTGTATTGCTGTGCATAGTTGGAAAATTGTTCTGTTCTTTATTCGCTCTCTGACTGTAACTGAAAGTAAACAAGTTATTTCTGTTTAAATATTGTTATTGACAGAACTGGTCACAATACATGATAAAGTGGGAGCCTAGAAGGACACTCTTCAGGTGAGTTTGTTGCCGTAGTTCTTTACAACTTCACCTTCAAGCCAGAGTTTGTTTTACTGTCTGAAATGTTTAGGAATGATAGTTAAACATCACTGCCTTTTTTTTTTTTTTTTTGCCCGGACCCATTTGTGATCCATTCACACAAATCTTCATATGTTTGAGTAATGTTGACTTAAAGGAGCTTAGGGTAAGGTTTTTAATTTGGTGGGGAGGGTTGTTGTGGCTTAATGAGCTTTCTTACTGATAAAGGTATGTGGTTAGATTTATTAAAATACAGTTGATCAGTAACTTGACATTTTTTTTTTGTGGTTTTACAATCGATCCAAGGTATCTTTTATCTGTATTGCTGTCACCAGATTTGTAGTCAAGCAAAGATTGTGTGGTCTACTTGTATTGAACTTTCTGTGTTGCGCAGAAGTTGTAAATCTTTGCTGAAAATTGAAGTTTGTTTGTTAGCGAAAAATTATTGATTGAGGGTAGAAATTTTTCAACTTCTTTTCCTCAAAATCATCATCCGACACTAAAACAAGACTTTCTTCTATTAGTGTATTTCTGGCTGGAATTTTTAGTGCATGGGGGATACTGTTCAATGTGATTTGCGTTCCTTTTAGTTTTAAAAAAGGTTATGTTTTATTGGTCAGGAATCTAGAGTTATGCATGATTCTATGATGAAAAAGCTTCATTTTAGGAGGTTCCTGGCTTAGTTGACAGGAAAGCTTTTCCTGTTTTCAGATGAATACAGTTTTCGTTCATTGTCATGAACCAGTGCTTTTTAAAAAAAAGACAAGAAAAAAGGTTGTATTTGACATACACTGAAAAGTTCACTCTGACCCCTTTTCAGTTTATGTGTGAGGACACAGAGGGTATGACTACATTGTACGTGTGGATGAGCCAGAGACTGCGTCTATGTGATCTCTGTGACACCCCTAGCTTCTGAGCCACCCTCACCTGATGTCCCCTACCCCCTCTCCCAGCCCACCCCCATCGTGTGGTGAACCACTCCAGACTGACCAGCAGTACATGCAGTACCTGGACACACCGAAGGTCAGTTTTATGTGGGTCAGTGAGTTATAGGTACTCTTTCACTGAATGCCTGAAGAACTTGTAAAGGTTACACAATCTTTCAGACAATGCTGCTTGTATAATTCAGATAGTTAGCTGTGTATACACTGCAGAAGTTGTTGACCGGACCATCTAAAATATTTCAGTCACGGCAGTTCTGACTGCTGCATTAAGTCGCTTGAGTCAATTCTTCAAAAGCGTTATGACGGAAAACAGAAGGTACAAATTGTTGCGGGCAGCCAACCAGCCGGAGTCTGTTACTGGCTAGGCCTAGCGGTCTGGTATCTGAAACCCTGAGTGTCTGGAGAGAAGGGCCACATACCAAGGCGCTTCCTTATACTGAAAGCGGGAGTATAGCGAACTTCCACACTGCTTTGTGTCTGTTATGCGGCTATAGTGACAATGTTTACACAACGGTGCACACAGGGAGGCGAGTATACAACCGAGGAAAGCGGAATTAGTCTTTGTCCACATCACCCTGTGAGCGCCTTTTCTGCGAAGGTTATTTTTACACATACACGAATTCTTACAATACACGAACGCACGCACGTACGCGTTCGCGCAGGGCGCGCTGCGCGCGCA
>CM031620.1:31219154-31268770 GCA_018398815.1 Conus ventricosus
GCAGTATCAGTCCATGAAACACTCAAGCAGGTACTACTGATTGTTTTTATCTTCTTTGATCTTTAGACCTCTTTCCCACCATCAGTCTACACAAGACTTTAAACGGATCAAAATGTTCTTCAGTGAGAGAGTGACGTTTTGTTCCATATTCCTTTCGGCCATCCCCCTCT
The DNA here is from genome assembly GCA_018398815.1 of Conus ventricosus. Taxonomy (NCBI): domain Eukaryota; kingdom Metazoa; phylum Mollusca; class Gastropoda; order Neogastropoda; family Conidae; genus Conus; species Conus ventricosus. The sequence continues at coordinate 31,219,325 of CM031620.1, forward strand.
CTCTCTCTTCACACACACACACACACACACACGCACGCACGCACGCACGAACGCACGCACGCACACGGCACACACACACACACAATCACACACCAAAAACCCCTAATGGAGGTACTACCAACAATACACTTTAATTGAATTTGCCGATTAGAAATAGTAGTAGTGATTGGAAATGTAAAGTTTTATTTTAATTATAATAATTATTCACTTATTATTGTTATGCCTACTTACCATTACTGGTTTCTGTAGTTTTTTTTGCTTGTTGGTAAATGTTATCCTTACGTTTCCCTTTAATTTATGCCTACGTTGCTTACATGCAAAATACCATGAGTACATATAAAATGTAGAAACAATGAAGGAAATATGTATCATTTACAACGGTTGTAAATACGGCCCCTTTACAAATGCTAACTAACTTTTCATTACAAAGTTTTTGACAACGCTGGCCTACTTCGGCCAAAGTTAGTTCGCCCCCCTCCACCGCTGTCTTTGCTTCAGCGGCCAACGACGCACGGGGCGCGAGCCACAGTTGCGCCGGTTCGCAAAGTTCTGTCAGAAAGTTTTAAACACGAATCTTAATTATGGTCTCACAGAGAAGACTAAAATGCCTGCATTTGTCTCACTTCAAGTACTCACTGCGCCATTGCTTTCATACAGAAATTATAGTTAAAAAAAATCTCTGTACTCATAAGTAAGTTTATCCATGATATAAATTTAAAATGTTGCCACAGTCTCGAAGCGTCCAAAAAACACACAGAGCGTCTGGCCGTGTGGTGGCTGAACGTTAAGGGCCTTAGCCCCAGTCCAAGGCAAAGGTTGGGAGGACTAAATGCAGTCGCTTGTGAGTGTGCGGGCGCCGCCGTTGCAGATTGTGGACTAACAAGGATTCACAAAACTGAGCATTCGTGTACTGATTCTATCCACCTTATGTACATGATGGTGAGTAATTGTACATGTGGATTCACAAAACGGATTATTCTGTGTACACATTCTATCCTCCAGACATGACATGACATGTGGGTAGCAACAGGTAGAAGAAACGTTATTTCATTGGTTCATTGAAGATGGGCCCATGATTAGAGCATTGGCCCGCCGATGCAAGCTTTTTGATGTAGATTTTGAACCAGTTTTTGGGGTGGGTTTTTTGTCTATTTTGAAAACCTTTCTTTTCACTCGGAAGTAAATATGGGTTCCATTTTTAGTTTGTGTACAGATTATTTGCTGCATGTCCCTGCTTTTAGTCCCCTGACAGGAGATATGCATACCCATGGTTATGGAAAGAAATCTGAAGCTCCACACACACACACACTCACACACAGACAACACACACACACCACACACACACACACACACACACAACACACACACACACTACACTGCGCACACCCCACACTCATACGCACACTCATACCAATTCCTTGACACAATAGAAGAAAAAAGCGTAGTTGAGTAAACATCTGCAGAGAGCTGGTTGAAGCTGTTAGTAAGGCAACAAAAGTCCTGAAATCATGAAATATCATTAAATTGCTTCATGGAGACCAAACAGTCAACATGTTGCCTTTAACTGTTGAAACCAAAAATGTCAGCTCTGACATTGTGATCAGCCAAGACGATGTAAAAAATGAAACAGATTATCCGGGCTGAGGTATGGACCAAACAGTGGAAATACACCTCTCTATGCTCTGATTGCTTTAGATGGCTCCTTTCAAAAACAATGTCAAAACTCTTTCATGAGGAATGGAAGTACCATACCTTCAGACTCCCGTGGGAAATTCAGGGATTTTTGCTTATCCTTTTAGGGGCACCCTGAGGATGGATCAGTGGTTGGCTTTGATTGACGGATAGTTGAATGGTAGTAGAAGGTTTGGTTGTAGAGGGAGATGAACATTTTCGAAGGAAGACAATCAGTGGGTTGATCTCTGTCTTTCAGACGTGGGGAATAGATTGGTGAAAAGACACAAAGGTGTCAGTGTTGAGTGTTTATGGAATTGGTTGACTGTCCTTGCAGGTTTTCTGTTGGTTACTTTTACCACTCCATTGATAGATGGATTATTTCATGATTCATTCATACTGTCCTTGCAGGTTTTCTGTTGGTTACTTTTAACCAGCTTATTGATTGATTGGATTATTTCATGATAGATTTCATACTGTGCTTGCAGGTTTTCTGGTGGTTTCTTTTACCACTCATTGCTTGATGGATTAATTTTCCATGATGTGTTCTTTTGTTCAAATGTTTGACTTGTTTTATTCATTGAATGTGTGTGTGTGTGTGGGTGTGTGTGTGGTGTGTGTATGTGTGTATGTTTGTGAGTGTGTGTGTGTGTGTGTGTGTGTGTGTGTGTGTGTGTGTGTGAGTTCATGGGCCCCCCCCCCCCCATTTTTAAATGTGCTACTTTTAAATGTTTCTGCCCCCTGGGCATGTGTTAAAAGTACTTGTGCACCTGTTTTTTACAGCAATTTATGTCTTTTTTTATTTTAGTTATGCTGTTCGATGAGAATTAGGATGATGAGTGATGCTACGGATTTTTTCATTTGGTCTGAGACTGCATGACAGGGGCTGATACTCTACACTTCCTTTCCATAATATATTCCCGTCGTCACACCAAGGCCCGTGAGTAAGGACCACCTGCAGTTTTGGTCAGGAAATTTGATCAACACTCTCAGAAACGCATCCATTAAGTGGATGATAACTCAATTGTGTGGTCCCAGTCTTCCCACTGAGCCCATTGCAAACTCAGCTCTGGGTAGGAGCCAGTCGGGAAAAAAAATCCCACATGACTTGATGGGATATTGATCCCAGACCTCCAAGCAGGATCTGCGATGCTAACCACTTCGCCACAGCGGCTGGTTGCAAAATATAAATCTGTATAAATTGACGCAGAATGTATTAAAAAAAAGTTGAGAGGAGTCATGTTGTGTAATCCTAATTGGGGTTATACCAGAAAAGTACAGAGTAGCTTGACTTAACCTTGCATTGCATTCTTCTTGAACATGGGAAAGTGTTTATTTGTTGTATTTATAGTTTCAGTACATTCATTCTCCCTCATCAAGAAAGAATACTTTATCTTGAGAGTGATCCATGTTCACCTGTCCTCTGTGTTTCTTCTGAATTTCTTTTCAGCCCAGAGGAAAAAGAGGGAAGAAAGCCATAGCCAGAGCCCAGGCGAACAGGAGAAACGAGGTAGGGAGAGGAACAGTCTTCCAGATGATCTTTTAGTCATTGCATGTGGTTCTCCTCTTTTTGATGGGTTGTCTGTGTGTCTGTCTCATCCGCTTTGTCCTCATTATGGCTTTCTGTTTCTCATATTTCTCTCTCTTTCAGTATTCTATCCCTGCCTCTCCTCTCTCTCTTTCGTTCATGTATGCATTCATTTCTATCTGTATCTCTTCTATTTCTCTTTCTCTTCTTTTGTAAATTGTTCGTCATTTCTTTCCTTTCAGTTTCCCTCTCTTTCTTTCCTCTTTGTTTCATGCATTTCACATTATTCTCCCTCCTTCTCTCTCTGTCTCTACTTGGTGTGTATGTGCATGGCCTTCATGTGTTGCGGAGGGGGAGAGCGACGGTTAGATGAAAGAGGAAGTGTACAGGAGAAAAATATATTGCAAGAAGACAAAACTCATTATGTCATTAGTATGTTTATTTGTTTGGTTTAGTTTTCTGTTGTTTAGGTCGTCCCATTTAAGTGCCTTTCTCGGTGGCAATATTCCCGTGCCTTTTGCTCCAGCCCCACCTTACAGAGCTACACCACGCTCTTCCTATTGAAACCTCTCGAGTTGAAGTTCGCAGGAAACTGTTGACATTAGGTTGCCTTTATGAAGTTGCGATTAATGCCAGTGTGATCCAGCAGCACTTAACAAGCTTCATTTCTTATCAACAATAATCATGACCACTTAGTCTCGGGGGCAAGCTTGTGAGGATTTCCATTTGAAGGGAACCGATCTCCATCTTTCCAGAGGCAGTCCTCATGGATTTCTTTCATGTGGGGAGTTTGACAAGAATCTCTGCACACTGCGGGCCTGGAGAAGGACTTGGAAAATGATACTTCCCATGAGTTGTGGCCATGAAAAGACACGGAATTTTGACAGCCTTTGGTTTTTGGACCATAAGAGGATTTGTCTGTGCTGGCCTTCAATTGTGGGTGCAGGTCTGCTTGTGGCCTAAAACCCTGTCCATAGCAGCACTAGATCAGATCGGTACATTAAAGATAGGTACATTAAGATCCTATAACCCCTTGTATGTGCATGCACGAGATTCAGATAGGTACATTAAAGTTCCTATAACCCTTGTCATTTTACAATGCACAAGATCAGAGGGGTACATTAAAGATCCTATAACCCTTGTCCATATACATGCGCAAGATCAGATAGATACATTAAAGATTCCTGTAACCCCTTGTCCATGCGCATGCCACAAGATCAGATAGGTACACTAAAGATCCTATAACCCCTTGTCTGATATACATGCACATGATCCAGATCATACATTTAAAGATCCTGTAACCCCTTGTCCATGCGCATGCACAAGATAGATAGGTTTTACATTTAAAGATCCTATAAAACCCATGTCCATATGCATGCACAAATCAGATAGATACATTAAGGATCCTGTAACCCCTTGTCCTTGCACATGCACAAGGTTCAGATTGGTACATTTAAAGATGTTTATTACCACACGTCCATATGCATGCACAAAAATCAGATAGATACAATTTAAAGGATCCTGTAACCCCTTGTCCATGCACATGCCAAGATCAGTTAGGTACATTAAAGATCGTATAAACCCAGTCCATTTGCTTGCTCCAAATCAGATAGGTTCATTAAAGATCCTGTAAACACCTTGGTCATTTACATGAACAAGATCAGATAGTACATTAAAGATCGTATATCCCCTTGTCCATATGCATGCACAAACATCGATAGGCACATAAAAAATCTATACCCACTTCAACATGTCTGGGTATGGATAAGCTAAAATACTGGCGTGCACTAGTTATACTTGACAATGAGAGAGGCACCACCCAGCATTCCCTAGGGTCCACTGAAATGCTGTGATGAACACTGAAAATAGCAACATATAGTTATTCATTTGTCTGTTATGCTCCCACTCGTATGACCTCTGACGCTGTCCATGACCCACAATACCAATCCATGACAATGACTGTGAGAAACAGTGGTGTTCCTGTTTTGGTCTCGAGACTCGTAGGGAAGGCTGTGCATATGCTTCCTCTTGTGTCTATTGGCGTCACCATGTATTGATTATTCAGCTTATATTATTTTGTTTGTCATTGTTATTGTTGCTTTGCACGGCTGTGAGACACAAACATTTTACACGGAAGTCATGAAGATCCATGTTCTGGGGATTGTCCCTGACTGATGTGATCCTTGAGTTTTTGAGAGAGATTAACATTTTTCATCTGATTTAAGATTTTACGGCAGAAAAGATTTTTAACAAAGTTTCTGGTGTGTTTGTTTGATGATGTCATTTAAGAGATGGTGAAAGGTTTGTTTTTTTTTGTTTTGTTTTTTTTAAATGACTGGTGAGGTGATTTTAACGTGGTGACAGCCCGATGTGGCCCTTTGCGGTCGCTGGCGGATATAAGCAACATTATCTTATCTTATCTCGTTATTGTTGCAGAAAGGGAAGAAGGCGCTATGCTGAGGACCAGGGAAGTGGACAAAAACTTTGAGGGTGGCCTCTGACTGATTCGGTTGAACTCTATCCTGAAGAAGTCATGGGAAAGAAAGAAATGAAAAAATTCGGGAATAGCACTATGGATCCTCAGTGTCAGGTAAATGCTGATACTTTCGATCCGCTGTTACAATTGCGGCAAATTCTTGGAACTTTTTCGCAGAAACCTCTTTAATAGAAATCTGCCTAACTTGTTCTCCCTCTCTTTCCAAACTTTTTTTCTGAATTATTATCTCTTTGTCTTTTATAGATTTATTTTTTTAAGCTCAGTTTTCCTTCCCTTGCCCGCTGTCCAGATTGTGTTTTGACTTCAGTTGAGTATGAGTTTGATATGAAAAAATAGGCAAAATGAAATTTACCAGTTTCTTGACAGGTTGAGTGTTAGGGTCTCTAGTGTTAACAGATTTCTAATCCAAAAATTGTTAATGTTTAGCACTAGCTTGTGAGAACACAGAAAGTCTGTTGAAACAAATGTGGGAATTTTTCAGTACTGCTGAGTCTTAATGAAATCAGACAGGTGTGCATGATTCATGATTGTACTAGTTAATTTTTGTTGTATCAACCCTTACACTACTGCTCTCACAATCGCCTGCAGATGTGAATCTAGGCTTTCTTATGGCAGAGAACAGTTCATACACAATGTCATAATGAGAGCGAGGGCTTAAAGCAGAGAGGTACCCCCTTTCATATCATTTAATGTGTTGTCACATTCAGGTTTTAGGCAAGTAAAAGCAGAGGAGTGAGGTGATTTCATGTTTTGGTTGACATTCACAGTCTTTTGTGATACAAATGCACTGAGAATTTTTGCCAACTGTTGCGGTGAACCCTTACTTTCGAGTCTTTTCTCCTATAAAGTGGAGAAAAAGTTAAAATCCTTTCACTACTGCTGTGTTTTAATGTAACATGTATCTTACAAATTTATTTTTGCCAGGTTATTAGAAAGAGGAAAAAAAAAAAGAAGAGAAAATTAAACAAGTGGCATTTTAGGACATTTTTTTTTGAAATCTGTCTTTCCGTATCGCACTAAATGTTTGTTCTAAAGATCTTGTGGTGAAGGTGTTCTGTAGTGGTCATGCATCTTTCTGCGTGTGGGCTGATGCCCTTGGACCCGACCCTTGTTTTCTTCACTGCATAGGAAGGATTTGGAACATGAATCTAATATCAATACTGATGGTTGCAGTCTCTCTGTTTGCTATACTTGCTTTTGATAGTCGCACATGATGCAATGTGGACCTCTAATATTCTATATAAACTTGTTTGTCTGTTCTGGGAGCACATGAAAATGGTTGCCATAACATTAAAGATAGTGCTCAAAAGGCGGTAAATTATTTTGTCTGTCTGTCTGTTCATTTTCATGTCGTTACATTTTTCTGGTACATTGATGCTAGCTGTACTTGTATAATTGAAATGGGATTAAGTCTGTTCAAAATCTTTGTGCATGCATTTAGGCATGCGGACACTTATCAGGATCAATCAGTGGATAAAAAATCAGTTTTGATCTAAAGTAAGAGTCTTTACTAGCCTGTTTATGACTAGTGAAGAACTGTTTTTTCTCATTCTGTACCGAGCGAACAATTGCGTTATCCCCACTTGATGTGGAACAACACCTTTTAATCAAGGTCCCCTATGCCAGAATGTAGCTGGGACATTGGAAGCTTATTTCGCAGGAGCAAACTTGAGTAGACCAGCCATGGTGTATTACATGAGTTTTAAAGTTGTTGGCAACATCAGTTACTGGCTTTATGGGTTCCTCTCCTGTTTCCTGTTTCTGTCTGTGTTTCTTGTTTTGTTGGTTGTTATCTATTGGAGCACTATTGATGGAAGAGAGGGGCTGTTCAGTGGCCTTTTGAAACAATTGCACAAGTTTGGCGAGGGAAATGTTCAGTGGCCATTTGGGGTAAAATAATGAGGAGAAAGAAATAGTTGCTCTTTCTCAGGGAGCATACTACCACATCCTTCTCAATAATTCAAGCATGTGTTTGGACAGGTAAGCATTGAAACAAAAGTTAATTTCAATACTAAAAGTAGTTTATGATATGTTTGCTCTGTCTATTCTCTTTGTACACCCTTCCTCTACGTTGCTTACTCGGGAAGAAAGGTACGAAAAAACTGTGCTAGTGCTTATGATCACTCTGGGCTGGCCCAATTAGGGTTGGAGGTGAAGCTAGCTTCCTGCTGTTCCAGCTTTGTTTTTTTTCAGGGCATCTGTTAACTTGTGGCATGGTTCCTTGCGTTGAGGGGTTAAGGCTTTTTTTTGGACAGGGAAGTATTGTGGAATATAACTACGTTCAGTGTAAAATTCTTATTTGACTCACAGCTTCAGCTGTCAGTCGTTTGGTCGCGTGCAAAGAGATCTAAATGCTGTCCTCTGAAATTCTGTTCTACTGCTGGAGAACAGTGGCCCAGCACTGGCCTAGGAACTGGACAGTCCCAGGCAGAGTATGGGCACATACAGTGGTGTTCATCTTCCCCCTCTCAATCCAGCATAAAATGATGGTCTGAGTGTAGTGTTCCAGGATCAGTCAAAAATTTTTACAAAAATTCTATTTTTTGATATGTAAACAGACATGCTTACAGTATGGGATGGGGGTCGGGAAGCAGGTTTGGGGAGGGGGAGGGAGGGGAGAAAGGACTGATGCCATTCCAAAAAGTAGCAGGCAGTTGTTTTTTAAGAGAGCAGCACAATTTCTTAGCGAGAAATTCTTTTGTGACATTAGAGTTACATCACACCTTTGAATGATTTTTGTGTGTGCCGCTGTGTTGATGCAGGTGGACAGTGATCCGGGATTGAGGATGGAGTTGTCACGGGGACATGGATGACATTGAAAAGCTGGTTAGACCCCCAGGGCATCCTGAAGTAACATGGACATGAGTAGCAAGTCAGTGTGTGTGGTGTGTTTGTGTGAGTGTTTGAATGTTCATTCTTCACTTTTAGTTCAGTTCACACTGGAAAGTGATATTTGATGAGAGGACCGAGGAGCTATGGCTAGTCTGTGTGTTGTCAGGGAGGTGGTGCTATGAGAAGGGGAGGATGAACATGCATGTGCATCTAGCAGCAAGAGTGTTAGTAGGTTTCGTGTGTGTATGTGTGTTGTGTGTGTTGTGTGTGTGTGTATGTGTGTGTGTTTGTGGTGGTTGTGGACTTTGTGTGTGTGCGTGTGTGTGTTTTGTTTGTGTGTGTGTGTTTGTGTGTGTGTGTGTGTGGTGGTTACAGAATGTTCTGCCTATAAAGATAGGTAGCAAACTTCAAAAAACATGGTCAAAGATGGAAAAAACATTGGTTAACACTTACGTGGGCTCCAAAGTTACATTTTCAATTTATTTCAAACATTATGGGTAATTATTAGACAAATTCATTTTCCTGTATGATGTACAATCGGTTTCAGTTTCAGTTGCAGAAGAGTCACTCATTACATGAGGACTAGTTCATATTTATGCACCAATATCTGCTATATTCAAAATCACCAGTGAGAGGGATTTACAGATTTAAAAGGATTTAAGACAAGGGTTTCATGGATACAACTTAGAGCCTTACATGCTATTCTGCCCAAGGAACGGTCAGACATTGGTTACCTACCTTAACATTGTCTGTGCTACTTGTACAGTTATGTGTGTGTGTGTGTGTGTGTGTGTGTGTGTGTGTGGTGTGTGTGTGTGTGTGTGGTGTGTGTAGGCGTGCATGGGCCGTGTGTATGCACATGTCCTGTGTGTAATCTGTGGGCCTGTGTGTGCATGCTCTGCATGCACGCAGTGGATGTATATGTGTGTATGCCCATGTAAATGGGTGTATTATGCTGTTTGTGTGTGTCTGAGTGCTGTGTGTGTTTGTGTGTGCGTGTTCTAAATGCATGTGTTTTGGGAATGTGTGTGTATGGTGTCTGTGTGTGCTTGTATGTGTATATGTGATTCTGTGCATCACTTTGGCAAACTTTCTTGACTGTTGTGTCTGTCTATGGTTTTCTTTACAGCAGTTAGTATCATTTCCATTTACGCGTTTTAATTTTTTCATAAGTTGTTACTGAGTGTTGTCTTTTTATGTGTGTCCCAACAAGGTGTTGACAATTCAAAACACATCTGTATCATGTGTGTCGTGTGTGTTTGTTGAATGAGGTGTATGAGTGTGTGTGTATGCGCGTTTGTGCATGCAATAGTTGTGATGTGTGTTGGTTTACAAAACGTACAGGTTATGGACAATCAACACACACACACACACACACACACACACCCACACACCACACTTGCAAACAAACACACTCACACACCACACATGTACACCACAACACACACACACACCCACAAACTACACATGACACACGCACGCACACAACACACAACACAACATAAAAAACACACGCACAAAACCACACACGCACGCGCAGACTCGCACGCACGACACGCACGCACGCCGCACGCACGCACGCACGCAAACACCCAAAAACACACACACAAACACACAACACACAAATAACACACTTGTGTAATCAATGCGTGATGTTGTGCAGAGGGCAAAGTGAGAATCCCCGAAAGCAATCCTCAGACGAACAGAAAGTGAAGAAAACTGATGGACATGTTTGAGGATGTCTCAAAGCAGCTTAAGAAAGACGGTTGACCAGCAGGTGTAGAAGAAGCAGATGAAAGATGAGGATGCGACGATGAGGAAGAGGAGGATGGCTATTGAGGTTGCCATTGAAGGGAGCTGGATGAGTTTGAGCAAGGTACTTGTGACAATGGTGTGATGACGTTGAGATGTTCTTTTGTGTTTGTGAGTACATTTTGTTGTTGCTGTTACTTGAATTGGATGAGTACTGGTAATGATATGCAGACTGCTGCCAAAAAAACCATGGAGATAATTACCCCTTAAATTTTGTGCACTGACACAGACCATCTCCCATCCGTGATATGGCGGGGGACCTCAGATAGGGGAAGAAATGCAACCCGCCATTGAGGTCTCATCACTTTGGTGGATATATGATTACAAATATGATTACAAATAATGGCAAGGTCTGTGCTAATCACTATGGACTGTAAGAATGACTTTGTTGGGCCCTTTTGAAGCGCAGTGTTGTACAATTGGGCGCTGCAGTTGGGATCAGGTACCGGAGGTGTTAGCTGGGATAGCCCATGATTACAAACCAGTGACGGGCCAGTGGTGATGTCACTGCAAACAGAGGCAAACTTTGTGTTTCATTCTTGAGTTAAAGGTGACCACTGTCAGGGGGGGATGAAACTGGTATGTGTTTGAACTTCATATAATATATGAAGGAGTACGTGATGCGATTGTTTCCTCACTCCTCTTCCTCCCCCTTTACCCTTAGCATCTGCTTCCCTTGTCTTTCGGGTGTATGACCAAACTGATGCTGTATGTATGTTACATGCATGCTTCTCAGTGTTTGAAGTGGAGGGGGAAGGAGAGATATATCATTCCCCCTTGAGTGTAATACATCTCGGTACTCAATCCCTCTTCCAGTGAGTTAGTTGGTGTGCGCCCTTTCCTCCATCCCTCCCTTAGGAAAAAAGCAGTCGTATGATAGGCAGAGTATAATTGCAGCATAGATACTAGCATACATTTTATTTACTGTTTTTTTTTCATTGTGCCTTTGGAGAATTATCATCCGTGTTTTATTCGTCAACTGGGTGAAGACTTGCGAGATAACAGGCCATGACGCAAGAAATCGCGCTGTTGGAGATCAAGGAAAATAGGTCAAATAGGCAGTGTCCTCACTGTTCAAGGAGTCATTGAAGAGGTCTGATTGCAGAATGACCCTTATTCTCCATATTTGGGGTAGATTTTTTTTTTGTTCGTTGTGTGTGTGTGTGTCTGTGTTTGTGTGTGTTGTAGTGTATATTTGTGTGTGTGTGTGTGTGTGTGTGTGTGTGTGTGTGTTTTCGAGAGTAACAAGATTACTGTTTTTTCGTTTCAGATAGATTACTTACTAAAATCTGTGTGATAAGTTGAGTGTTTGTAGTTAATTTGTATAGAAAGGACAAAAGTGAAGAGATTTTTTTTTTCTTTTTAAGTGTTTACAAAATGAAAGTGTGCATAATTTCTTTACAAATGTTTTATTTGTGACTTATTCTGATCAAGATTGTTAGGCAGTGCTCTCGTTCAAGGACCTGACTGTGTGAAGTCCCTTAATGACTGGTGAGCAACTTGTGCAGCAGGGCTGTGCTGCTCATTTACGTACATGATTAACAATTATGTTCTGTGTCCGCATTCATACTGGTCGACAACCACCATGTGGTGGCAATTTTCCATCACAAACTGCCTTGTCCCAGTTCATGCTGGATTGCATGCACTAAAGTTACTGCGCTTGGGTTAAATGGTCATCTTAATGGCTGCATACTTTCCGTTCGATTGAAGCAGAAGTACGTGGATCAAATTCAGTATCCTGCCAGGCACATAAGTTGTCAGCCAGGTGGGGAGGATTAAACTAAGACTTGGCCATTGTAACTGAAAATCAAAAAGTGACAAGTGTGGTGGTGTCTTGGACAGCAGAGGCAGAGGTGGTCGGTGAAGTGACGAAGCCCTGGCCCACTCGACAGCTGTCCAGCAGTATGAACATGCTCATGGAGAAACTGAGCACACAGAGCAAGTCAGTGGAATGTTCTAGGCAAGGTTGATGATGTGAGGACTGAACTTGCGCGGATAAGGTGTTGCTGTCTTTGGTTTGATGTGTGCTGAGTGGTTAACAACGTGTTTCTCTTTGATACCTAAGATTTTTTTCGTGGATGGTGTTCAGTTTGTTAAGCCACCAATCTGTTTGGCGTTCTGCCAGGCAGTCTTTTTAGTTTATCTCAATAGAAATATGTTTGAACATGAATCTATTTTTGCATTTGCTGATTTACCAGAAATGCAAGCCCCAACACATTGGAAGATGAAAAAAAAACTTTTGAAAAGAGGAGTGTGATGGTCACATTGTTTTTCCAATATGCACACTGTTACATGTTTAGACACTGGATATTTGACAGCCGATCAGACATTTTCATTTGATTGAACTGAAAAAGCCATGATGGGAATTGAGGTGAAAATCTTGGGTTACCCTTGATTCAAGTTCATGAAAGAAAAGAAAACCAATACAAAAACAGTTAAAACTTTGAAATAATCCATTCAGCATGTTACTCAAAGAGTTGTACATTGAATACCCCTGTTCTTTTCCAAAATTACGAGTCTCTGGGAATAATATTCCAGTGGAATGTTTTGAGTTCCTAGATCGAAGAGTAGATTTCTCAGCAGAAATTTGCCAGGTGACACGTTCTTGCTGCTTTAGGTTTTAAGTGATGTTGCATACATGCTGCATATGGGGGACTCGGCTTTTTTGTCTCATGCAAAGGACAATCATGGGTGTGAAGAAGTCCTGTAGTGTCTGTGATGTATGTAGTCCACCATTACTCCTGTGTGGGTGGGGGTGTGTTTGTAGGTTTTGATCGCATTGGGAAATCATGATTTGTGTTTTGGAAGTCCAGTGTATGAATTGAATTATGGGCATTCATGATATTCCGTTCTGGTAGTCTAGTGTTTTATTGTGAATGGGATCTCCTTCTCATCACCCGGATTGTCTCCTCGCTCCTTTCTTCTCCAGAAATAGAAGGACAGGGATCGTGAGATTGCCAAGTGGGAGAAAGCGAGAGGCATCGTCAGGCGCTGGGAAAGAGGAAAGAGCACGGGTGGGGTGATAGGGGAGGAGGAGAAGAAGAGGAGGAGGAAGGGAGGAGAAGAAGCAAAAGAAGGCGGGCGGCAAGGAAGTTCTGGCAGGAGAGGAGGAGATCAAGAGTGGCGGGTCCCAAGCCCCGCCCACTCATGACAAGGTGAGTGATCTTTGCTGCGACTGTGTGAAGCACTGGGATGGTTGTTGGATGTTTTCTCCTTCAGGGGGGTGTCTTCATTTTTGTTTTCTTTGTCTCTTTTTCACTCTTTCTGCCATATTTTTCTGCTTTCTCTTCTTTTTTTGACATTGTATTCACTGTTTAATAATTCTCTTGATATGATTGGCCATTGTTGTTCTTGTTTACGTTTTAAGAGAGGGATTAAATGTGGAGGATATTGGTTCGTTACACTTGGGGATTTTCTTTTCCCAGATAGTTGTTTGCACCTTGTGGGTGGAATTATTAACTTCACTTGTTTGAGAGTGGTTTTGCTTTCGTGTGTGTAAGTTACCTTAACCTGGTTGAGAATGTCCACCACGTTGCCTGGTCTGAATTTGATGTTATGTTGGTGGATTAAAACAGAGGAAGAAATGGATGACATTTTGAAAAAAAGTTTGATGTTTTACCTCTTTGTGTTTTAGTTTTAAGCTATGATAGTGATGCAGGAAATCTACTTAAGTAAGTAGTAAACAGTACAGTTAGTCAGAAAGGGGTACGTGTCTATCCTTTCTTTTAACGTTCCCAGCTATGACTTTTAGGGTCACAATTGGTGTGTTTGGGGTTATGCAAACTTATTTCAATGTCAGCATTAAGGTTGACCACATATTTCTCGTTCTGATTAGAGATCTTTTTTTTTAATGAGATGTTAAACCAGAAAATCTTGGCATTAACAAACACAGAAAAGACCCATGGCAACGAGAAGTTTTCATTGGCAAACCCTGCAGTAAAACAAGTTGCTGTTGATGGTTTAAAAGGAAAAAAAAAAAATGATGAGAAAAAAAAAGAAGTTGATGGCGCATCTTTGTGAGGGATGGGGGGACCTCTTTTTGTGAGCAAACACAAATGTCACGAAAAACTATTGTGAAAGAATAAGCTGTGGACACAAATAGCTTGTGACAAGTGCAAATTGCATTTACAACACAGCACAATGCATGTAACGAAATTTCAGTACAATCTGAACAGGGATCACCTCTTTGAAAGACGTTTGTAGAAACTGTTTTTGGTGGTGTTTGAAGACTCCAATGTGTGTGAATGTGCTGAAAGGGGGGGGAGGGGGGCTTGTGGGGGGGGGGGGGGGGGAGGAAGGAGAGTTCGTTTTTTAGGTATATCTAAAGTTTACCAGGGTACTCCCCTTTTTCCATCCCCTCATCCCTTTCTCTCCTTCCTACATCAAAGCACCTTCCCTATTCCCATGTCTCCATTTCAAATGTCAAATATAAGTTGAAGTCTGTATGTTGAAGTTGGTTGTATGGAGAGCCAGAGAGTGACGGTCACTTGGAAACTTTCACCCTGATCGGTCCCAAACCCACCGTCTTGATACTAACTGTACAGAACACGTGCGCCACACCCCCCCCCCCCCCCCTCCCCTTTTCTCTCCTTCTGTGTTGCACACGCGGCAGATAGATTTCAAATCTATGCCATCTCTCAGCCTCCCCCCCCCACCATTCTCCTTTCCTTTCTTCTCAAACCCTCCCCCTCACTCTCCCACAGTCGTTGGGAAGTGTGAGCTGACCCGCTTAGAAATTTGTTTACGAAATAAGTTTGTCATTTTCGGAGTATGTTGCGTCGCGTCTCCAATGTGTATGTCGACCACTGCATATCAACCTACAAGTATATGTGTCAACCTGTATCGTCAGCCTGCAGTATATGAGTCACCTGTATCGTCTGCCTACAGGTTTATGTGTCACCTGTATCATCAGCCTACTGTATAGTGTCCACTGTATCGTCATGCCTGCAGTATTTGTGTCACCTGTATACGTCTGCCTACTGGTATATGTGTCTCCTGTATCGTCAGCCGACAGTATATGTGTCACCTGTATCGTCAGCCTACAGTTTATATGTGTACCTGTATCATCAGCTACAGTTATGTGTCACCTGTAACGTCAGCCTGCAGTAT
Source organism: Conus ventricosus (assembly GCA_018398815.1). Taxonomy (NCBI): domain Eukaryota; kingdom Metazoa; phylum Mollusca; class Gastropoda; order Neogastropoda; family Conidae; genus Conus; species Conus ventricosus. Next base: position 31,234,774 of record CM031620.1, read on the forward strand.
TAGTATCTCCTGTATATCATAGCCTACAGGAAATTGTGTCACTGTTTCGTCAGCTTACAGTATATGTGTCACCTGTATCATCAGCCTGCAGTATATGTCGTCACCTGTTAGCGTCAGCCTACAGTATATGGTCACCTGTTATCTTCAGCCTACAGTATATGTGTCCCTGTATCATCAGCCTTCAGTTTATGTGTCCCGTATCGTTCAGCCTACAGTATATGTGTCACTGTATCGTCAGCCTACAGTTATGTGTCACTGTATCGTCAGCCTAACAGTATATTGTTGTCCCGGTAATCATCAGCTGCAGTATATGTGTAACCTGTATCGTCAGCCTACAGTATATTGTGTCACCTGTATTGTCAGCCTACAGTATATGTGTCAAACCTGTATGTCAGCCTTCAGTATATGTGTCAACTGTATCGTCAGCCTGCAGTATATGTGTATCCTGTATCGTCAGCCTTCAGTATAGTGTGTCACCTGTATCATCAGCCTACAGTAATGTGTCACCTGTATTCGCAGCCTACAGATTTTTGGTCACCTGATCGTCAGCCTGCAGTATATGTGTCGCCTGTCTCGTCAGCCTACCATTATATGTGTCACCTGTATACGGTCAGCCTACTGTATATGGTCACCCTTTTATCATCAGTTTACTGTAGATTTAGGTTCACTGTATCTCAGTTTGCTGTTATATGTGTCACCTGTATCATCAGTTTACTGTGTATGTGTCACCTGTAATCATCAATTTACTGTATAAGTGTACTGTATCATCAGTTTACTAGATATGTGTCACCAGTATATCAGTTTACTGTTTATTGTCACTGTATCATAACTAATGTATATGTGTCACCTGTATCATCAGTTTTACTGTATTGTGTCACCTGTATCTTCAGTTTACTGTATATGTGTCACCTTGTATCATCAGTTACTGTATATGTGTCACCTTGTATCATCTGTTTCTATATATGTGTCACCTGTTGTATCATCAACCCTACGTATATGTGGAACCTGTATCATCAAACTATGTATATGTGTCACTGTATCATCAGTTTATGTATATGTGTAACCTGTATCATCAGTTTATGTATATGTGTCACCTGTATCATCAGTTTATATTAGGTGTCACCTGTATCATCCGTTTTATGTATATGTGCACCTGTATCATCAGTTTATTGTTTATGTGTCACCTGTATCGTCAGTTTATGTATTATGTGTCACCTGTTATCATCAGTTTTTACTGTATATGTGTCCCTGTATCTTAGTTTTTACTGTATATGTGTCACCTGTATCATCAGTTTACATAATATGTGTCACCTGTATCATCAGTTTACTATATATGTGTCACCTGTATCATCACTACTGTATTTGGGTCACCTGTATCTTTCAGTTTACGTATATGTGTCTCCTGTATCTCAGTTTACTGTATATGTGTTCACATGTATCATCAGTGTACAGCATATGTGTCCACCGGTATCATCAATTTTACTGTAAATGTATCACCTGTTGGTATTCATCAGTTTTTACTGTATGTGTCAACTGTATCATCAGTTTACTTATATGTGTCTCTGTATCATACAGTGTACAAATATGGTCACCTGTATCATCAGTTTACTGTATATATGTCACCTGTATCATCAGTGTACTGTATATGGGTCACCTGTATCATCTGTTTACTGTTATGTAAGGGACCTCTATCATCAGCCTACAGTATGTCACCTGTATCATTCAGTTTACTGTATATGTGTCACCTGTATCATCAGTATATGTATATTAAGGACCTGTATCATCAGCCTACAGTATGTCTCTGTTTCATTAGTTTTACTGTTATGTGTCACCTGTATCATCAGTTTTCTTATTTTCTTCCTAAAATACTGGTTCACTCAAAAACGAGCCCCCCCCCCCCCCAACCCCCCCCCCCCCCCCCCACGGTCACCAGGCGCATGTTAAAAAAGTAAAATAAATAACACTTAAAAACAGTGCGAATCAGACTGTGCCCCTGGAGCAAATTTAGCAAATAAAGGTGGTCGCATCAATATTCAAGAAGATAAAAAGCACAATGGCCAACACAGTTTTCTGTATATGTGTCACCTGTATCATCTGTTTACTGATAGGTAAGACCTCTATCATCAGCTGCAGTATGTCACCTGTATCATCAGTTTACTGTATATGTGTCACTGTATCATTCAGTTTACGGTATTGATCAGTGTTCGTTGCCTGAAGACCCTTAACGAGATGTGAAAGGTTTTTTTTTTTTTTGTTTTTTTTTAAATGACTGGTGATTGATTTTAACGTGGTGACAGCCCTGATGTGGCCCTTTGCGGTCGGCTGGGCTATAAGCAACATTATCTTATCTTATCTCGTTATTGTTGCAGAAAGGGAGAAGGCGCTTGCTGAGGCACAGGAAGAGGACAAAAACATTGAGGGTGGCCTGACTGATTCGGTGAACTCTATCCTGAAGAAGTCACTGGGGAAAGAAATGAAAAATTCGGAAAGTACTATGGACTCCTCAGAGTCAGGTAAACGCTGAACTTTCGATCTGCTGTACAATTGCGCAAATTCTTGGAACTTTTTCGCAGAAACCTCTTTAATAGAAATCTGCCAAACTAGTTCTCCCTCTCTTTCCAAAACTTTTTTTCTGGAAATATTATCTCTTTGTCTTTTACTAGATTTATTTTTTTAAGCTCAGTTTTCCTCTCCCTTGCCCTGCTGTCCAGATTGTGTTTTGACTCAGTTTGAGTAGAGAGTTTGACATGAAAAAATAGCAAAATGAAATTTACCAGTTTCTTGACAGGTTGAGTGTTAGGGTCTCTATGTTAACAGATTTCTAATCCAAAAATTGTATGTATTGCACTAGCTTGATGTGAACACAGAAAGTCTGTTGAAACAAATGTGGGAATTTTTCAGTACTGCTGAGTCATAATGAAATCAGACAGGTGTGCATGGATTTCATGATAGTAACAAGTTATTTTCTGTTGTATTCAACCCTTACACTACTGCTCTCACAATCAGCCTGCAGCATGTGAAACTAGGCTTTCTTAGGCAGAGAACAGTTCAAACACAATGTCAAATGAGAGCGAGGCTAAAGCAGAGAGGCTACCTTTCATATCATTTAAGTGTTGTCACATTCAGGTTTTAGGCAAGTAAAAGCAGAGGAGTGAAGGTGAATTTCATGTTTTGGTTGACATTCACAGTCTTTTGTGATACAAATGCACTGATGAATTTTGCCAACTGTTGCGGAGAACCCTTCCTTTCGAGTCTTTTCTCCTAAAGTGGAGAAAAAGTTAAAATCCTTTCACTACTGCTGTGTTTAATGTAACATGTATCTTACAATTAATTTGCCAGGTTATTAGAAAGAAAAAAAAAAGAAGAGAAAAAATAAACAAGTGGCATTTTAGGACATTTTTTTTAGAAATCTGTCTTTCCGAATCGCACTAAATTTTGTCTAAAGATCTTGTGGTGAATGGAGTTCAGTGTGGTCATGCATCTTTCTGCGTGTGGCTGATGCCTTGACCCGACCCTTGTTTTCATTCCCCTGCACTAGGAAGGATTTGAACATGAATCTAATCATCAATACTGATGGTCTGCAGTCATCTGTTGCTATCACTTGCTTTTGATAGTCGCACATGATGCAATGTGGACACTAATATTCTAAAACTTTTTAGTCTGTTCTGGAGCACATTGAAAATGGTAGCCATAAACATTAAAGATAGTGCTCAAAAGGCTGTAAATAATTTTGTCCTGTTGTTCATTTTCATGTCGTTCATTTCTTGGTACATGATGGCTAGCTGTACTTGAATAGATGAAATGGGACTTAAGGACTGTTCAAAATCTTTTGTGCATGCATTTAGGTATGGACACTTATCAGGATCAATCAGTGGCTAAAAATCAGTTTTATAAAGTAAGAGTCTTTACTAGCTGTTTCTGACACTGAGAACTGTTTTTTTCATACTTTACCTAGCAACAAATGCTTATCCACACTTGATGTGGAACAACACCATTATTATCAAGGTCCCCCAAAGCAATGTGCTGGGAGATCTGGAAGCTTATTTCGCAGCAAACATGAGGTAGACCAGCCATGGTGAATACATGAGTTTATAGTTGTTGGACCATCAGTACTGGCTTTAGGGTCCTCTCCTGTTCCTGATTCTGTCAGTGTTTCATGTTTTGTTGAGTTGTTATCTATTTGAGCCTTTGAAGGAAGAGAGGGGGCTGTCTCAGAGCCCCTTTTTAACCTCTTGCACAAGTTCTGGCGAGGGAACTGTACAAAGTCATTCTGGTGTAAATAATGAGGAGAAAGAAATAGTGCCTCTCTTCTCAGTGAGCATACTACCACCATCCTTCTCAATATTCAAGCATGTGTTTGGACAGGTAAGCATGACAAAAAGTAATTTCAATACTAAAAGTAGTTTTATGATATGTTTGCCTGTCTAAACACTTTGTACACCCTTCCACTACGTTGCTTACTCGGGGAAAGGTACGAAACTGAGCTAGTTCTAAGATCACTCTGGCTGGCCCATCTAGGGTTGGAGGTGAAGCTAGCTTCCTGCTGTCCCAGCTTTGTTTTTTTTCAGGCATCCTGATAACTTGGCATTGTTCCATGCGAATGGGGATAAGGCTTTTTTTTGGACAGGGAAGTATAGTGTAAAACTACTTTCAGTAGTAAAATTCTTATTTGACACACAGCTTCAGCTGTCAGTCGTTTGGTGCGTGCAGAGATAAATGACTGTCCTCTGAAATCTGTACTCTGCTGGAGAACAGTGGCCCAGCACTGGCCTAGGAACCTGGACAGTCCAGGCAGAGTATGGCATACAGTGTGTTCCATCTTCCCCCTCTCCACCAGACCTAAAATGATGGTCTGAGTGCTAGTGTTCCAGTGATCAGTCATAAAAATTCTTGTACAAAAAATTCAAAAATGTTTTGATATGTAAACAGACATGCTTACAGTATGGATGGGGGTCGGGAAGAGGTTTGGGGAGGGGGAGGGACGGGGAGAAGACTGTGCCATTCCAAAGTAGCAGGCAGTTGTTTATTAAGAGAGCAGCACAAATTTCTTAGCGAGAAATCTTTGGTGACATTAGAGTTACATCACACCTCTTGCATTGATTTTTGTGTGTGCCGCTGTGTTGATGCAGGTGGACAGGATGATCCGGGCTTGGGATGGAAGCTGGCAAGGGACCTGGATGACATTGAAAAGCTGTTAGACCCCAGGGCATCCTGAGTAACATGGACATGAGTAGCAAGTCAGTTGTGTGTGTGTGTGTGTTTGTGTGTGTGTTTGAATGTTCATTCTTCACTTTAAGATCAGTTCACACTGAAAGTGATATTTGATGAGAGGACCGAGGAGCATATGGATAGTCTGTGTGTTGCTCAGGTGGTGATGAGAAGGGAGATGAACATGCAAGTGCACTAGCAGCAAGATGTGTGTGTGTGTGTGTGTGTGTGTGTGTGTGTGTGTGTGTGTGTAGTGTGTGTTGTGTGTTTGTGTGTGTGGGCGTGTGTTGTGGGGTGTGTGTGTTTGTTGTGTGTGTGTGTGGTGTTTACAGAATGTTCTGCCTGAAAAGATTTGGGAGCAAACTTCAACAAAACATGGTCAAAGAGGAAAAAAAATAGTTAAACACTTACGTGGGCTCCAAAGTACATTTCAAATTATTTCAAACATTAAGAAATTATTAGACAATTCATTTTCAGTATGATTTACAATCGGTTTCAGTTTCAGTTGCCAGAAGAAGTCACTCACTACATGAGGACTAGTTCATATTTGATGCACCATATCTGCTATATACAAAATCACAGTGAGCAGGATTTACAGATTTAAAAGGATTTAAGACAAGGTCTCATGGATACAACTTAGACGCCTTACCTGCTCATTTGCCCAAGGTACCGGTCAGACCTTGGATACCTACCTAACATTGTCTGTGCTACTTGTACAGTTATGTGTGTGTGTGTGTGTGTGTGTGTGTGTGTGTGTGTGTGTGTGTGTGTGTGTGTGTGTGTAGGCGTGCATGGGCGTGTGTATGCACATGTCCTGTGTGTAATCTATGGGCCTGTGTGAGCATGCTCCTGCATGCACGCATGTGATGTATATGTGTGTATGCCCATGTAAATGGGTGTATATGCTGTTTGTGTGTGTCTGAGTGCATGTGTGTGTTTGTGTGTGCGTGTCTAAATGCATGTGTATGGGAATGTGTGTGTATGGTGTCTGTGTGTGCTTGTGTGTGTATGTGTATGTGATTCTGTGCATCACTTTGGCAAACATTCTCGACTGTGTGTCTGTCTATGGTTTTCTTTACAGCAGTAGTACATTTCATTTACGCGTTTTAATTTTTCAAATTTGTACTGAGTGTTGTACTTTTATGTGTGTCCCAACAAGGTGTTGAACAATCAAACACATCTGTATCAGTGTGTGTGTGTGTTTGTGAATGAGGGTGTATGAGTGAGTGTGTATGCGCGTTTGTGCATGCACATAGTTGTTGATGTGTGTTGGTTTACAAAACGTACATGTTATGGACAAATCACACACACACACACACACACACACACACACACACCACACACACACACACACACACACTTGCAAACAAACACACACACACACACACCACACCACACACACACACACACACACACATACACATGTAACACACACACACACACACACACACACACACCACACACACACACACCACACACACGCACACACATAAAAACACACACACAAACACACATAAAAACACACACACAACACACACACACCACGCAGCACGCCACACGCACGCACGCACGCACGCACGCACGCACCATGCACGCACCACACACACAACACACACACACACACACACACACACACACACCCACACACACACACACACACCACATAACCAAACTTGTGAAATCAAGCAGTGATGTTGTGCAGAGGGCAAAGTGAGGAATCCCCGAAAGCAACCTCAGACAAACAAAAAGTGAAGAACATGAATGACAAGTTTGAGGAGGTCCTCAAGCAGCTTAAGAAAGACGGTGGCCAGCAGGAGAAGCAGAAGAAGATGAGGATGACGACGATGAGGAAGAGGAGGATGGCATTGAGGTTGCCATTGACAGTGAACTGGATGAGTTTGAGCAAGGTACTTGTGACAAAGTGTGCTGACGTGAGATGTTCTTTTGTGTTTGTGAGTACATTTTGTTGTTGTTGCTGTTACTTGAATTGGATGGAGTCCTGGTATGATATGCAGACTGCTGCCAAAAAAACATGGAGATAATTACCCCCATAAATTTTGTGCACTGACACTGACCATCTCCCATCCAGTGATATCGCCTCAAATGGGAAGAAATGCAACCCGCCATTGAGTCTCATCACTTTGGTGGATATATGATTACAAATAATGGCAAGGTCTGTGCTAACCCCATGGACTGTAGAATGACGTTGTAGGGCCCTTTTGAAGCAGCAGAGTTGTACAATTGGGCGCTGTAGTTGACACAGGAACCGGGGTTGTTAAGCTGGAGAAGCCATGATTACAAACCAGTGCCAAGCCAGTGGTGATGTCACTGCAAACAGAGGCAACTTTGTGTTTCATTCTTGGAGATAAAGGTGACCACTGCAGTTTAGTTAGGGGGGAGAAACCTGGTACGTGTTTGAACCTTCATGTACATATATGAGAGTAACGAAAGCGATTGTTTCCTCCACCTCCTCTTCCTCCCCCTTTACCCTTCCACTGCTTCCTTCTTCTTTCCCGGAGTATGACCAAACTGAGGCTGTATGTATGTTACATGCATGCTTCTCAGTGTTTGAAAGTGGAGGAGAAAGAGAGATGTATATTCCCCCTTGAGTGTAATCCCTGTACTCAAACCCTCATCCTGTAAGTTAGTTGGTGTGCGCCCTTTCCTCCCCCCTCCTTAGGAAAAAAGCAGTTGTATGAATGCAGAGAATAAAAGCAGCATAGATACTTGCATACATTTTATTTACTTTTTTTTTTTTCCTGTTCCTTTGGAGAATTATCATCCCGTGTTTATTGTCAACAGAGGTGAAGACCTTGCGAGATAAACAGGCCATGACACAGAAACGCTGATGGAGATCAAGAATAAGGTCAAAAAGCAGTGACCTCACAGTTCAAGGAGATCATCGAAGAGGTCAGATTGCAGAATGACCCTTATTCTCCCATATTTGGGGGGATGTTTTTTTCGTTCTGTGTGTGTGTGTATGTGTTTGTGTGTGAGTGTATATTTGTGTGTGTGAGTGTGTGTGTGTGTGTGTGTGTGTGTGTGTGTGTGTGTGTGTGTGTTTTCGCGAGTAAACAAGATTTTAATTACACATACTATACCGTGGGTCACTTTAAAGCAATAAGCGGCAGCAATTTGCTATCCCTGCCTCGTATACAATAAAGTCCGTACGGACAACAAAACCCTTGAAAGGGGCCCCGTGCCTTGCGCATGCTCGGAACCATCCTCTTTTCTCGCAGCCTTTTCCCGTTAAGCCTCGTGTACACGAGCAGCTAAGTATTTTTTTGCTTTTCTCGCAATCGATCGATTGTTGTTGCTGTTCTTTGGTGTCCTTGCTTATTTTTCACTTAAGGGAGAAACATGCGTGAAGCGATTGGGTGGTAAGGTGAGAGTTAAGAAGGTTTCGTCATTCGATTCCCGCATCTCCCGCCGCAGGCTCTTTGTCTCTAGCCGCGCCAAAACCTCCTTTCCCTTCAGCGTCACTTTCTCTCTATTCTTCTTCTCCCAAGGGTTCACTTCAAACTCAGCTGTGGTTCTGTTGTTGTGACAGCGAGCTCTTTTCTCGCAACCCACAATTTGTGACGGTGATCGGCTCAGCTGCGGTTCTGTCGATCCCGTCCCTTTGTCCCCTAACGCGAGCGACTCAGCTGCGGTTCTGTCGTTCCCGTGACTGCATCTTGTGTTCAGTTCAGCTGCGGTTTTACTGCACACAGTTCGGTTTCCATGGCAGAAACTGAAGATGCTTGACCCTCTACAACGGAGGCTCCGGGATGGGGCATTGAGGCAGACTTCTCGTCTACCTCTCCCTCTCGCTCGGTAGGCGATGCAAGGGAAGCAACTTCCTCTCAGGGCTTGAATCTTGTTCGGCCCCGGTTGTTTCCCTTCCCCCACCTCATGTGTCTGCCCCTTCTTTTGGCAGAACACTTGGGTTTCGCCCTCATTTCCGAGCGCCCCTCAGGGGACCGCGCATTAAGGGCCCCCCCATTTACTGGGTTGGGCCAGCAGCCACAACCTCAGCCCCCCCCTATCATGGGGTCAGGGCCCTTTGCCTTGGGCGCCATGGGCCCAATGGCAATATCCCCCAACCATGGGCTTTCCACAGCCCCCTGCTCCGGGTTTCCCTGGTGGCCGGGTTTATGCCCAGCCCTCCACCAGTGCAGGCCTCTTCCTCCCAGGCCCCCTCGGCCCACCCGGTGACTGATCCTCCCCGGAGTGTCTGGGGAATCAGCCAGCCCAGGCCACCCTGGCTTTCGCCGCGCACCGCTTCACCAAGGGCGGCCACCCCCTCGGTCTGTGGATCCGACCTGGTGGATTCTGAGTCAGAGGAAGAGGGCCAGTCGCCCGGTTCTTATTCCTTCCGGGACTCGGTGGCCTTTCTGGCTTCCCTTGTCCCGGAGGCGGTGTCATCCTCTCAGGAGGTCAGAGCCCCCTGCCTTCGGCAGCGAAACTCGCCCTGGGATCTCACCCACGGCAGCTATGCCCTCCTCTCTGCTAAAGGAGTCGGTCATGGTGGCCGATTGCATGAGGAGGCCCAAATAAAAGTCAGGGGCACGGAGGCACAGGACATCACGCCTGGTTCTGTCCCTGATTTTCCTGGTGCGCTGGCGTGCGGGAAGTACCTTAAGCCAGAGAGGCTTCCATTTGCCAAGAAGGCCTTCTTGGCAAATGATACTATCCCGGAAGTCACTCTCCCCCCTCTCCAGGAGGACCTCCTCCTGGTCCAGGAGAGGTCGAAATCACAACGCTAGGCAGTGGCCCTTTCAGAGCGCTGCCTTGCCGAGTGGGAAGAGTCTGCGAGGAGGGGTTTGGAAGCCATCTCAATCATGGATTCCTTCCTTGGGGGACTAGTTTGCCCTTAAGGATCCTGATTCAGAATCCTTCACCATCTGCCAGTCCGCGGACCCAGCGGCAGTGGTAGCCTGTATTCAGTCAATGGCTGAAGGGCTTAAGTATTCGGCTGGAGCCTTCGCTAGGCTTCAATCTGAACTCAGTACTAGCGAGGAGAGATGCTGTCCTATTGGCATCTTCTGTGGCCCGCTCTGCCTCTGCCCACACCTCCCTCAGAGCCTTGCCAGTCAAGTCAGGGTCTCTGTTCGGGAATCACGTACAGGCTACCATTAAGAGCCAGGCCGAGATTAGGCGTGACCTCGCCTTTCACTCAGGCCCCCCTCCCCCCCGCCCCGGTTCAAAACGCAAGGCGCCAGCGCCTTTCTCATCACCGGGTCCCTCTCAACCCAAGGGACGATGGTCATTTGGACCCCGGGGAATCCGAGGCAAGCAACCCAGCAGGGGTCGGCCTCAGGCACGGCCGCGGGTCCGAAAGCTCCCACGTCTCAGACAGCCCACCCCCAATGACTTGCCCCCGACCTGGGTACTTCACCCCAGGGCGGTCCTGTGGCAGTCTGTCCAGGCACCTCAGTGCCTGGGAGCGGCTTCCCGCAAGCCCTTGGGCTCTGCGGGTGATCAGGCCGGGGTTTCGTCTTCCTTGGGGTGCAGTAAAGGCTCCTCTCACTCCTTTCCCTCCTCCTTTCGCTCCTCCTCGGATCTAGCGCCTCTCAGGCCTTAGACCAGGAGGTCCTTTCGCTGTTAGCCAAGGAGCCACAGAGGAAGTCCTCTTCCATTCCTCTCCGGGCTTTTATGGCCGCATTTTTGTGGTTCCCAAAGCTTCTGGAGGATGGAGAACCGGTTCTAAACCTCTCGCCCTTGAACAGGTTTCTTATCGTCCTCCGTTTCAGATGGAAACCCCCATGTCAATCCGCGATGCCATGCATCCCGGCGACTGGGCGGTATCCATCGACCTGAAAGATGCGTACTTCCATCTCTTGATCCACCCAAGGGACAGGAAGTATCTCCGCTTCGTGTGGAGAAGCCGCGTTTTTCAGTTCAGGGCTCTTCCCTTTGGCTAGCCCCGCCCCTTGGGTTTTCAACGAAGGTGGCCCGGGAACTTGCTTGAATGTTCAGAGAAAGGAATTCATCTGAAGGCCTATCTCAACGATTGGCTTCTTCTTGCCTCATCCAGCACTCTGTGCTCCCAGCAAGCCCTCCAGGTTTAAACCTCTGTCAGCAGCTGGGATTTGTTCGCAACGAGGAGAAGTCCGATCTCATCCCGTCGCAGCAGTTTCAGTTTCTGGGCATGTCCTTCCACACCACCAACTGGTTGGTCTCTCCAACCCCCCAACGCCTGGTTCACCTCCAGCCACCTCTGGCCCATCTCCTTTCCTTGGATCAGGCTCCACCAGAAAGCTGGCCTCTCTTCTGGGTCTGATGGAGTCCTGGCCCCCTTAGTGCCCCTCGGACGACTGCACAAACGCCGGTTTCAACGCCTCTTTCGCAAGCGTTGGTCTCAGGCGTTGCAGTCGTGGGACCTTCCGATCCTTCTTGGTCAGTGTTCCAATCATCGGTGGCCCAATGGCACTCCCAGTCCTGGCTGGCTCAGGGAGTCCCCATCACACCCCCTCCTCCACAGGAGGACCTGTTCACGGACGCGTCCCAGTCCCGGGTGGGTGCCCACGTCAGCTCTCTGACGACGGCCGGGCAATGGTCCCCGGAGATGGGATCTTGGCATATCAATCGGCTGGAGCTGGAAGCCGTGTTCCAAGCCCTCAAGGAGTTTCTTCCCTTCCTGAAGGGAAAACACGTTCTCCTCAACACCGACAACACGACTGTGGCGTGTTATATCAACAAGCAAGGGGGGGGGGGGGGGGGGGCGCGTTCTCACTCCCTGTCCCTGAGGGCGGAACAGCTTCTCCTTTGGTGTGAGACACAATCAATCCGGATCTCGGCCAAGCACGTTACCCGGGAAGATCAACATTCTCGCGGACATCCCTCAGCAGGTCGCACATGGTTCTTCCCTCAGAATGGACTCTCATCCACTCAATCCTGGAACCTCTCTGGACTGTAATGGTTCAAACCACAGGTAGACCTGTTCGCCACCCGGTCACACCACCGTCTCCAGCTGTATGTCTCCCCAGTTCCGGATCCGGCAGCGTGGGCTGTGGACGCCCTGTCCATCCCTTGGTCCGGACTGACGGGCTATGCCTTTCCCCCGTTCCCCATTCTGGAAAAGTTCTCCGCAAAGCAAGGGAAGACGCAGCCACGCTTATTCTTGTGGCTCCACGCTGGCCGGCCCAAGCGTGGTTTCCAGAACTGTTACACCTGTCTCACGTGCCTCCGATAACCGCTTCGCCTTAAAAAGCAAAGTCCCTGCTTCAGCCACGGTCAGGCATTCCACACGGCAATCCAAACGTGCTGCATCTTCACGCCTGGCTACTGTGCGGGACGCGCTGTCTGCACCAAGGCGCCTCCCCCAGCGGTAATCGGCCTTGTGGAACATGCCCACAGTCCAGGTACCCAAAGTGTCTACAGTGTCCACTGGAATGGCTGGCTCTCTTGGTGCTCCAACCACGCAGTATCACCTCATTCTCCCTCTCAATGCCAATTGGCGAACTACCTAGCTTTTCTTTCATCGAGAAAAAACTTTCAGCCTCCTCTGTTAAGTGTCACAGGGCGGCATTTCCACCACTATCCGCCAGTTAGGGGCCCCTCCTTCGTGGATGACCCTCTTTCTGCGGGATCTGGTCAGAGGAGCAGCCCTACAGGAGGCCCGATGCCCCCGCCGTACCCCGGCGTGGGATCTTTTCTTAGTCCTCTCCTCCCCTCAGGCTCCCCCCTTACGAGCCCATCCGGGAGTGTTCTCTGAAATTCCTTTCCTTCAAAACAGCCTTTCTCGTTCCCTGGCCTCAGGGAGGCGCTGCAGTGAAGTCCATGCCCTTAGTGGCCTGCCTGGGGACGTCGCCTCCGAACCGGATGGCTCGATACTCTTCGCCTCCTCCCAGAATTTTTAGCGAAAAACCAGTTGCCAGGTTCTCCTTCCCCGACTATCTCCATTCTTCCTCTCACTTCTATTCTCGCTCCAGACGACGAAGACCGCACTCTCTGTCCGGTGCGCGCTCTGCGGGAGTATAGGAAACGCACGAAATCTTCTCGCTCCAAGCAGCGCCACCTGTTTCTCTCTTACAACGAAGGTTATAAGGAGGACATCAGGCGCTCTTCAATCTCTCGATGGCTGAAGAAGTAATTAAAGCTGCGTACGCGAGACCTGAAGGGGATTTGGCTGTTTTCTCACCAAGACCTCATGAGATTAGGCATGGGCGTCTTCGCTGGCAGTAGCTCATAATGCCAGCATTCAGAGTGTGTTAGATGCCGCATATTGGCGTTCCCCTGGCACCTTCATCCAATTCTACCTGCGCGACGTTTCTCGTCTGCGCGATGATGGGTCTAGGGGCAATCGCATCAGCTGTGGTGGCCCAACACATCCATCTCCGCCACACGCTCCGCTCTTCTCGCTCCTCCAGCCGTAACCAGTGAGCCCTCCTTCCAGGTAGTGCGACTCTGCATTAGTGAGCCACGTATAGTATGTGTAATTAAAAGGAAATTTTTATTCTAAAATTACGTTAATCTAACATACTTACCGTGGCTCACGCAGAGGCCCTCCCTACCTCCCCGCCTTCCTGGTTCCATCAGGAGTTCTCAGTCAGGTTTGATATACCTCGAAAAGAGGATGGTTCTGAGCATGCGCAAGGCACGAGGCCCTTTCAAGGGTTTTGTTGTCCGTACGGACTTTATTGTATACGAGGCAGGGATAGCAAATTGCTGCCGCTTATTGCATTAGTGAGCCACGGTAAGTATGTTAGATTAAACGTACTTTTAGAATAAAAATTTTCCTTACTGTTTTTGCGTTTCAGATAGATTACTTTACTAAAATCAGTGTGATGGTGAGTGTTGTAGTATGTATTTGTATAAAACAGGACATAAGTGAAAGAGATTTTTTTTTCTTTTTAGTGTTTACAAAATGAAAGTGTGCATATTCTTTACAACATGTTTTATTTGTTACATAGTCTGATCAAGATTGTTAGGCAGTGCTCTCTCCAGACCTGACTGTATAAAGACCCTATATGACTGGCTGAGCCACTTGTGCAGCCAGCTGTTGCTGCTCATATACATACATGATCAACAATAGTGCTCAGTGTCCGCATCATACTGGTCGACCACCCCACCATGTGGTGGCAAATTTCCATCACACACTGCCCATACCCCAGTTCATGCTGGATAGCATGCACAGAAGTGCTGCGCTTGGTTAAATGGTCATCTTAATGGCCTGCATACTTTCCGTTCGATTGAAGCAGAGTACGTGAAACAAATTCAGTATCCTGCCAAGGCACATAAGTTCAGGTTGCACATCCACGTCGGACATCGGACATAGACCGATTGCACATGCAAAATGTCCGATATAACTGGCAGTGAAGAGGACAAATGTCCCATTACTTTGCCGAAAACGCGGTCACTGTCCGATAGCTTTCCGATGCTCACGGACATGGCACCGGCCGTTTATATCAAGCCCGCATAATTATTTGAGTCCGACCGTCGAACAGAACTCGTCTGTAACTTTAGTGTAAGCCCACTGCCCAGTGAATCACTAGGCCTATTAGCCTACTAGTCCCGTGTGCCACTGGCACTAAGCTTAGTGGTGAGCCGTGGCGGTCTATTTTTAGCTCGTTGGCTTGCAACTCTGCCTCCCTGACTGGCAGAGGCTGAGCCAGCGAGGTTCACGGCTCGCAGCTGAGAGCTCGCAGCCAGCTTGTGTCAGGGTTATTTTTAGCGTAAAGCGGCTAAAGAGCGATAAGCCCTATTGTACTTGTTACGTGTTGTAGGCCATGTAGGCACATGTTGCTGAAGCGGAGACTGGAAAGGAATCCTTGCTCCACGACGAGGGTGCAAATGGAAGGACCAAGTGATGTCAAGGGGGGAATCAGAATGGGTGTTCAGGGTGACAGAAAAGTGGGGAGAGAAAAGGAAAAGAATGCTCTTCAACCAAAAAAGACGACTCCAAATGAATCAATATTGTACTTGAATACTAGCATTAGCAATGAATAGTGATTTAGGAAAGACACTGCCTCTGTGTGTGTGACTGTGTGTGTGTGTGGACTAGTAATAGTATGTTTACCAAACATGGCTTCCCACTCTAGGAATATAGTCAGCTTTTGTAATACCATTAAATTTTTGTGTGCATAAAACTTAATATACATTCAATCTGGCTTGCGTTCAAAATGTCCGATTGATTTTGTTATGAAGAGGACAAATGTCCTATTACTTCAGGGTGGTCCAGGACATTTGTCCTATAGATACTGCTAAGGATGTACAACCCTGTAAGTTTGTCAGCCAGGTGGGGAAGATTAAACTAAGACATGGCCATTGTAACTGAAAAGCCAAAAAGTGACAAGTGTGGTGGTGTCTTGACAGGCAGAGGCAGAGGTGGGCGGTGAAGTGAACGAAGCCCTGGCACTCCGACAGCTGTCCAGCAGTCTGAACATGCTCATGGAGAAACTGGAGCACACAGAGCAAGGTAAGATGGACTGTTCTAGGCAAGGTTGATGAGTGAGGACTGAACTTGCGCGGAAGGTGTGCTGTCTTTGGTTGACGTGTGCTGTGTGGTAACAACGTGTTTCTCCTTTGATACCTAAGCTTTTTTTCGTGGATGGTGTATCAGTTTGCTTAAGCACCATCCTGTTTGGCGTTCTGCCAGCCTGTCTTTTTGTTTACCTCAATAGAAAACATACCTTTGAACATGATCTGTTTTGTTTTTGCTGATTTACCAGAAGTGCAACCAGCACATTAGAAGAAGAAGAAAAAAAACTTTTGAAAAGAGGGGTGTTGTTGGTCACGCTGTTTTCCAATTATGCACCACTGTTACTTTGACGTGTATAGACACTGATATATGACAGCCGATCAGACGTTTTCATTTGATTGAACTGAAAAAGCCATGATGGCGACTGTGAGGTGAAAAACTCTTGGTTACCCATGATTCAAGTTCATGAAAGAAAGAAACCAATACAAAAACAGTAAAACTTTGAAATAATCCATCAGCATGTTACTCAAGAGTTGTCCATAGAATACCCCTGTCTTTTCCAAAATACAAGAGACTCTGGAAATAATATTCCAGCTAAATGTTTAGAGTTCCTAGATCGAAGAGTAGATTTCTCAGCAGAAATTTGCCAGTGACAAGTTCCTTGCTGCTATAGGTTTTAAAGTGTTGCATACATGCTGCATATGGGGACTCGGCTTTTTGTCTCATGCAAAGGACAACATGGGTGTGAAAGAAGTCCTGTGTGTCTGTGATGTATGTAGTCCACCATTACACCTGTGTGGGTGGGTGTGTGTATGTAGGTATGATCGCATTGGGAAATCATCATTTTGTGTTTTTGGAAGTCCCAGTGGATGATTGATTAGGCATCTCATGATATTCCGTTCTGGAAGTCTAGTGTTTTATCTGTGAATGGGATCTCCTTCACATCACCCGATTGTCTCCTCGCTCCCTGTTCTTCTCCAGAAATGAAGGACATGGATCGTGAGATTGCCAAGCTGGGAGAGAGCGAGGCATCGTCAGGCGCTGGGAAAGAGGAAGAGCAGGGTGGGGTGAAGGAGGAGGAGGAAGAAGAGGAGGAGGAAGAGGAGGAGAAGAAGCAAAAAGAAGGCGGGCGGAAGGAAGTTCTGGCAGGAGAGGAGAGATCAAGAGTGGCGGGGTCCAAGCCCCCCCCACCTCAAGACAAGGTGAGTGATCTTGTGCTGCCGCACTGTGTGAAGCACTGGGATGGTTGTTGGATGTTTTCACCTTCAGGGGGGTGTCTTCATTTTTGTTTTCTTTGGTCTCTTTTTCCACTCTTTCTGCCATATTTTACTGCTTTCTCTTCTTTTTTTGACAATGTATTCACTGTTTTTAATAATCTCCTTGATATGATTGCCATTGTTGTTCTTGTTTTTAAAGAGAGGGATTAAATGTGGTGGATATTAGTTCGTACCACTGGGTGTTTTCTTTCCCAGCATAGTTGTTTGCACCTTGTGTGTGGAATTAACCTTCACTTGTTTGAGAGTGGTTTGCTTCTCGTGTGTGTAAGTTACCCTTAACCTGGTTTGAGAATGTCACCCACGTTGCTGGTCTGATTGATGTTATGTTGGTGGATAAAAGAGAAAGAAAGGATGACTTTTTGAAAAAAGTTTGATGTTTTACCTCTTGTGTTTTAGTATTTAAGCTATGATAGTATGCCAGGAAATCAACCTTAAAGAAGTAGAAACAGTACAGTTAGTCAGAAGGGTACGTGTCTATCCTTTTCTTTTATCGTTCCCCAGCTATGACTTTTAGGGTCACCATTGGTGTGTTTGGGGTTATGCAACTTATTTTCAATGTCAGCATTAAGGTGACCACATATTGTTCTGATTAAGAGATCTTTTTTTTTAATGAGATGATAAACCAGAAATCTTGCATTAAACACACAGAAAGACCCCATGGCAACGAGACAGTTGTCATTGGCAAAACCCTGCAGTAACAGTTGCTGTTGATGGTTTAAAAGGAAAAAAAAAATGATGAGAAAAAAAAAGAAGTTGATGGCTCCATCTTTGTGAGATGGACTCATCTTTTTGAGAGCAAACACAAATGTCACCGAAAACTATTGTGAAAGAAAAAGCTGTGACACAAAGTGCTATGTGACACAAGTGCAATGCATTTACAACACAGCACAATGCAATGTAACGAAATTCAGTACAATCTGAACAGGGTCACCTACTTTGATAGACGTTTGTAGAACTGTTTTGGTGGTGTTTGAAGACTCCCAATGTGTGTGCAAATGAGCTGGAAAGGGGGGGGGGGGGGCTTTGGGGGGGGGGGGGGGGAGGAGTAGATTGTTTTTAGTTTATATCTAAAGTTTCCAGGGTACTCCCCTTCTTTCCATTCCCCTCATCCCTTTCTCTCCTCCTTACATCCAAGCACCTACCCCCTATTCCCTGTCCTCATACCATGACAAATAAAAGTTGAAAACCCTGTATGTTGAAGTTGGTTGTATGGAGAGCCAGAGTGACGAGTCACTTGGCAACTTCACCCGATCGGTCCCAACCACCGTCTTGTACAAACTGTACGAACACGTGCGCCCCCCCCCCCCCCCCCCTCCCCTTTTCTCTCCTACTGTGTTGCACACGCGGCAGTATAGATTTCAAATCTATGCCAACTCTCCCCTCCCCCCCCCCCCCCATTCTCCTTTCCTTTCCTTCTCAAACCCTCACCCCCTCACTCTCCCACAGTCGTTGGGAAGTGTGAGCTGCCCAGCTTAGCAACATTTGTTACCGATAAGTTGTCATTTTCGGAGTATGTTGCCCGTCGCTCCACTGTGTATGTGAAACTTGCATCATCAACCTACAGTATATGTGTCACCTGTATCGTCAGCCTGCAGTATATGTGTCACCGGTATCGTCAGCCTACAGTATATGTGTCCCCTGTATCGTCAGCCTGCGTATATCTGTCACCTTTTATCATCGCCTACAGTATATGTGTCACCTGTATTCGTCAGCACAGTTATGTGTCACCTGTATCATCAGCCTACAGTATATGTGTCACCTGTATCGTCACCCTACGTATATGTGTCACCTGTTCGTCAGCTACAGTATATGTGTCACCTTTTTCTTTCAGCCTACAGTATATGTGTACCTGTATCGTCAGCCTACAGTATATGTGTCCCCTGTGTCGTCACCCTACGTATATGTGTCACTGTATCGTCAGCTACAGTATATGTGTCACCTGTATGTCAGCCTACAGTATATCTGTCCCGTATCATCAGCCTACAGTTATGTGTCACCTGTATCATCAGCCTACAGTATATCTGTCACCTGGTATCATCAGCCTCAGTATATCTGTCCCCTGTATCGTCACCCTACAGATATCTGTCGCCTGTATGTCAGCCTACAGTATAAGTGTCACTTTTATCATCAGTTTAGTCAAAATTATCTTTATCTTTATTGAGGGTTAAAGAATAAGCTTTCCGCTTTTTTACTTCCTGCCTCAAAAACAAAGAAAAAAACTAATTGAACATATAACACAAGCTCAAAAACATTTTTAAAACACACAATTTCTTTCATGCAAATAATAACTCTCATATGAAATCTGACACAATCATGAAATATTTTTGGGGAACTTAAAGTTAAAGAAAAAAGAGGAGAGAGAGAGAGAGGGGAAGGGGGAGAGAGATGAGAGAGAGAAGGGGAGAGAGGAGAGAGAGAGAGAGAGAAGAAAGACTGGGATAAGGGGATTGTATTAATGGAAATGACTCAATTGAAGCGCAGAGTTTCTATCAAATGCTTTTTTAGTGCTTTTTTAAATGTTATTTTGAGTGACATTTATTTTATGGAGGGGAAAGGGAAATTATTCCAGCGGTCCCCCCAGGTACAGAAAACTTGATTTTATAAAAATTACATCGAGGTCTGGGGAAGAGACGTTTATGTGTATGTCTGTAACTATTGAAGACAAAGCTCTCAAAGATTATCTTCGGGGTGATCCATTCACTATAGTTTACTGTATTTGAGTCACCCGTATCATCAGTTTACTGTTATGTGTCCCTGTTATCATAGTTTTTTGTATATGTGTCATCTGTATTCATCAATTTGCTGATTTGTGTACCTGTATCTCAGTTTACTGTATATGTGTCCCCGTACCATCAGTTTGCTTTTATATGTGTCACCTGTATCATCGGTTTACTGTATGTGTCACCTGTACCATCAGGCAACTGTAAATGTGTCGTCTATATAACAGTTTACTGTATTATGTGTCACCTGTATCATCAGCCTACTGTATTGTGTCACTGTAACATTTAACCGACTGTATAAAGTGTCACCTGGTATCATCAGTTTACTGTTATGTGTTACCCGTATCATCAGTTTACTGTTATGTGGGCCTTGTTTTCATCAGTTTACTGTATATGTGCACCTGTATCTCAGTTTACTGTATATGTGTTTACCTGTATCATCAGTTTACTGTATATGTGTCACCTGTATCATCAGTTTGCTATATATGTGTCACCTGTATCATCAGTTTACTGTATATGTAAGACCTGTATCATCAGTTTGCTATATATGTGTCACCTGTATCATCAGTTTACTGTATATGTAAGACCTGTATCATCAGTTTGCTATATATGTGTCACCTGTATCATCAGCCTACAGTATGTCACCTGTATCATTAGTTTTACTGTATATGTGTCACCTGTATCATCAGTTTACTGTATATGTGTCACCTGTATCATCAGTTTACTGTATATGTAAGACCTCTATCATCAGCCTACAGTATGTCACCTGTATCATCAGTTTACTGTATATGTGTCACCTGTATCATCAGTTTACTGTATATGTGTCACCTGTATCATCAGCCTACTGTATATGTAAGACATGTATCGTCAGCCGCCTGTATATGTGTCACCTGTATCATCAGCTGACTGTATATGTAAGGCCTGTATCGTCAGCCTACTGTATATGTAAGACCTGTATCATCAGCCACTGTATATGTAAGACCTGTCTTGTCGGCCTATGGGACTTACTCTTTCCAAGGTCAGTGATGGGAATTTGATGTGTGTGCAAGATATGTGAATATTCACACATGGAACCTTGGTTTGTAGTCTCATTTAATGGGCTTTGATTATGATTGTCATTATCATTACTCTCATTAAAACTACCTTTTTAACGCCAATACTTGATTAAAGACTTAAAACTTTACAGTCCACGCCTTTGCTTTACACAGCAGATTGCCTACCTGAGTAAAGCTGATTGAAGAGCTGCCTGCCAGCGCTACATTTAGATGTTTCCCATGTCATTCAGTCGCATTCTTCCTTCTTTCAGTGGATGCCATGCATACACATGTCATCCATACAGTGGCCAAACTGGCCTTCTACGCGGAAAGATGGTGATGGGATTTAATGCGTATGCAAGATGGTATACATGCTTTCACCCACAGAACTCGTTTTATAGTCTCATCTGAAGGACTGTCAGGAATGGAGTCAGAACCTGTGTTAGCTCTGAACAAAAAATCAACAACAACAACAACAAAGAAAACCTCCTTGGCCACTCTGCTTGATTCCTCTTACTTCATGGGCTATTTACCTCTCCCCCACTCTGTCCTGTGCAGTAATGCATCCTTTTTCCTATTCAACAATTTCCTAAAATGTCATCCACTCCCAGTAGTTTTTGAGAATTTGTTTCTTCTCTTCAAAAAGGTGTTCCAAAGATGAAGCCTGGTATGTGAATGTGTACATGCATGGGATATTTGTGATGTTTTTCCCTTTTTATGTATTTATTTCAGAATATGCGTTCATTATGCGTGTATGTATGTATGGAGACATATCTGATGTCCCCAGATAGCAGTATTTGTTATTGAAAAACATGAAAATCTATTACCATTCCAGATGTTATGCCTGGTGATTGCTTGTCTCTGAGAAATGAACAAACAAATGTGTGCGCCTTTTTTGTTTTGTTTTTACAGTTGGACAAACCTGACGGAATATGGGACAGTGTAACTCAAACTCAGTACGCATGCACATAACACATAACAAACTATGGAAGGGATTGAACTGACCCAAAATTAAGAATAAGTACTGAACTGGTAGCTATCTGTAGCAAGCAAGTCAGAATGTGCGAGCCTGAAGGAGGAGATAGACTGCAAATCCTGCCACAGAAAAAAAAAAAAATCAAGCTGCCAGACGTTCAAGAAATAAAAAGACGAATGCCCAGCATGTTTATAACAAGGACAGAAAGATGAAAACTTTGGTTTGTGAATAATCTGCAAGTGTGCATTCTTCATTAGTCTGGTGGCTGTGGGATGTGAGCATATGAGCATGAATATACATGAACATCAGTACAGCACCCCATTTGTAAAATAAATATAGTGTTCCTGAAAAATCCTGAAATCTGATGTTTGTTCCTAATTTTTGCATCATCTGTTCCTGTTGAGACAATTTTGGGGTCGGCTGTGTGTGTGTGTGTGTGTGTTGTGTGTGTGTGTGTGTGTATGTGTCTGTGTTTGAGAGAGGGTGAGAATGACTCAGTACAGATACTGAATTTGGAACAGCGCAAAAAGAAAAAAGAAAAAAAAAGTTTTTATTCACTGGAGTCTGTTCATGTAGATCCCCAGTTGAGGATCCTTGCATGCAGTAGCAAAAGATGTAACTGCCAACTTTCCCAAATTCTGATGGAGTTTGCTATTTAAATGTTTTTTTTAATTCACAAATCCTGAGTTGGGTAACTTTCTGTTGACCAATCCAAGTGGCTAGCTGAATAGTTAAGTTTGAACAAACATGCTATGATGGGTCAGTAAGACACCTGCTTCTTCTGGGCAAACATGCTGCATTTCTTTAGTCAGTCTATAAACACAAAAAATTGTCACATATTTCCATGTATGGTCTAAGAAGAACAAGCACATATTTACGTAAGACCCTAGCTAATGGAAAGAAGTAATTTTCTTGTTATAGTCATGACTTTTTCATCCAAACGGTATCAAACAAAGGCAACCATGTCTGCAGCTGGGAATGCCTATACAAGGGCATGTCTAGAATTCCTGGCTTGGCAACAGGATAGGTAGATGAAGGTTCATTTACGATATTCCACGCCTTCTTTTTTCCACATCTGTTCATGGTGAGCCTGACATTGTACCCCCTTTTTCCCATGTTTTGTTGATGTCATATGAACCAAACTGATGTAAACAAGGCCATTGTCGCTCACGTTTTGTCATTTTTGGTTCTGTCATGAGTGTTGTGATGTTAACTAAAGATAATGAAAAACATGTTATACATTGTGCAAAGTTTGTGTTTTTTGCTCGTTCCTTTGATATATTACTTGTAGTAGGCTTCAAGGCTTGTATTGCGGCAAGTGATACAAGTATCAAAGAGCCTAAATTATGCATTAGTTACAGTTGTAGACACATGTAAAAAACATGGCAGTTGAGGATTGCCGCCACTGCAGAGTCTGTCATGAACATTTTTTTTGTAATCATGAATTTCTTCCTTGTTTAGGTTCAGAGAGTGAATAGTGTTTGGGTCATACTGGAATAGGATGACAAAGTTCATTGCTGAATAGAGGCAAAATGAGGTGTGCATGCCTGTAACTGCCTGTAATGAAAGACAAGCGGTTGGGAATGCAAGTACTGTCGGTTTGAAGTCAAATTTCCTTCTGCCATCCCCTGACGTCGAATTGTGACTCCACGTGTTGGTCACTGTGAAAGGTCCTGGCCAGGGCTGTGTGTGTGTGGAGAGGAGAGAGAGAGAGAGAGAGAGAGAAAGAGAGAGAGAGAGAGTGAGGTGTGTGTGGTGTGGTGTCTGTTGTGTGTGTTTTGATTGATTTGGGTCTTTTTGAAAGCTTCCAAGCCTTTTTGGATGGCAAGGGAAAGGGAGCACACTGCATCCAGCACAGTGTCGTTGCAAATAGCTTCCCATGTCAACATTTTTTTTTATCCTTTTTTTTTCTTTTAGATGTTGTTGAAAACTTTTTTTTTTTTGGTGCCACTGCGACAGCTGTGACATGGCCTCTATGGTCGGCTGTTGTAACCATGATTTAATGCAATGTGTGCTTCTGTGCTTTTTTTTTGACATAGACAGCCAAGGGACACCAACGTTCCCAATCACTCTCAACATTTTCAAAATCATTTTATACACAGATACTAAAAAAGATGATATGGGGAGGATGAACAAAGATGTTTTCCATTGATGACCGAGCTGTGTTCCTCCCTGTGTGTCCCTAGCAACAGACAAAGAGACGAAAGGGGTTGGTCGATGGAAGATGAGAGTACGCTCTGTGAGTCAGGAAGAGCTTGACAGAGATGGCACGTCCAAAATGCCTCCCACCAAACAGCAGAAACACTTAGAACACTCACTGAAGGAGAGCCTGGAAAAGGCGGGGGTCGACCCCAACAGTACGTTTTGTTTGTTCGTCTGTTTCTGTCTGCATTTGGCTGTACAGAAAAGCTTGCAGAATCTGGATTCCTGAGTGCTGGTTTTATGTTTTAAGACTTCCCATGTGGTTGATATTTTGGTCTTCTGGTTGGACATTCGTCAGTTGTTATGGGACTGGGAACAGGTTGGAGGATTTATTGTGACAACTGGAGAACGCATTCAGAAAAAGAGCTGCCATTTGAGACCAACAGCCGATGAAAAGACCATACACTGCGTGAGACCCTTGTTCACAGAAAAAGAAAAGAATGTGTTCAAACTTGAATCCATTCACAACTGAGAATGCCAAATTTGAGTGGTGCCAAGGGAACGTGATTCCCATCTGTTCACAGCTAAATTCTGAGACTTGATGATCCTAGTTGTTCCTACAACCAGTTACCAGTCCCCAGTCTCACAACAGCTGAAAAATGTCCAGCAAGCAGACCAAAATGATCAGAAATTGGTCCAGCAAGCAGACCAAAATGATCAGAAATTGGTGAGAGTCCAAAAACACTAAACCAGTTATGTCTCCTCCTTTGTGGAACAGAACAGGTGGCTTTTGTTGTTCTTGTTTAATATCAGTGTTTCCGCAGAGCTGTTGGCCTTAATTTCAATGGTGCTGCTTGCTTCTTGTGTGTGGTGTTGTTGTTGTTCTTAATTCCCCTGACTTTACCATTCATTTTCCTGTCTTCTGTCTTTCTGTCCCTCGGTGTTTCCTACTCTTTGTCAGTTTATATGTCTTTCTCTTCTCTGCCTTTCTCTCTTTCTCTCTCTCTCTCTCTGTCTCTCTCTCTCTCTCTCTCTCTCCTCTCTCTCTCTCTCTCTCTCTCTCTCTCTCTCTCTCTCCAAATAATTTACTCTTCTCTCTCTCTCTGTTATGTCTCTGCCTATTTTCTCTTTCTTTCACCAAGCAATTTACTTGTCTCTAGTGTGAAAATGCTTGCCTTGACAGCGTATTGTATCATAGGAGCTTGGCAGATTGAATGTGTGATCTCATGAAATGTTCCTATGTAAACTTTTAATTAAAACCTGCATGGTTTTGATTGCTGAAAGTGAGAAAGTATGAACATGTGTGCAGCTTGATCCTTTCTTTCCCATACTCTTTTCCAGGTAATTTTTGTTCACAAACAGTTGACTGATAATCACATACAGATGAGTTTTGCTGAGAGAGTAATGTGCAAGGAAATAATGAATTACGAGTTAGTCTGAATGGTACATATTTTCACTTTTCGGCTATGTTTACAAAGGGCTGTAATTGCATGGTAGAGTATCATCTCATCACAGGAAAACTTTCAAGGATAACCCCAGAAGTTACTCTTGACTGTTTTTGGTCTTATCAATTTAAAAAAGACTTAGATGAAGTAATAATTATTTGTTAATATGTGTTCGAGCTTGGGCATGTACATATGCACATGAAGAATTAAATGTCCGCACACACATATACATATGCACACTTACATCCGCACATACTCCCACATATACACATACACAGACACAAATGATCAAGTGTCAACTCACAAGCACGTGCATGCACACACAAACTGATATCTATGCATGCATTAGCAGTTATGCACGCGCATGCATGC
Source organism: Conus ventricosus (assembly GCA_018398815.1). Taxonomy (NCBI): domain Eukaryota; kingdom Metazoa; phylum Mollusca; class Gastropoda; order Neogastropoda; family Conidae; genus Conus; species Conus ventricosus. Next base: position 31,260,353 of record CM031620.1, read on the forward strand.
ACGCCACTTAAGCAAGCGTGTGCGCACACACGCACATACGTACACGCACGCGCAAACGTGTGGGTAGATTTGTATGCATGCAGCCTTAAAAATGCAAACTTTGTATGGTGAAGACAAGAAAAATGCAGAACTGTGGGGAAAAAATCATAAAATGAACTCATTGGGTGCGCGCATGCATGTGCATACACACACAAACACACACACCACACACACCACACACACACACACACACACACACACACACACACAGATTTATAAGTACTACTGTACCACTTCATCTAACATCACTTTCAGTGAAAAGATGTTTAATTGAAGAACTAGCACACTCGCGCGCACACACAACACACACACACACCCCACACACACCACCAGATTCACATATACACAGATGTGCTTACTATATGTGTACCTGTACACATATACTTGTGCATATCTGCACCATATTAGGAAAGCATTTGCTGCCCACCTTCCCTGGGTAAGCAATCATGTGTAAGTCAACCTGCCTGCCAGTGTAGAGCAGCATGTCAAGCATCTGCTGCAGAGAAATTAAAGATTAGCCACATTTTGCCAGCGTCACTAATGATGGCAAAAATCGGACAGTTCAATACCATGTTAAGGTACTGTTTATGACAGCAACATTACTTAACTGGTAAGAATAGTCTGCACATGTCTTGTTTGGGTAATTTGCTGACAAGATGATAGATGACGATTGTTGTGTTTTCCAGTTTCTTCATGTTTTGGTACTGTGCTGAATTTAAAGTTGTTGCCTTCTGATGGGTGGGTTGTTTTGTTTGGGGGCAGGTAAATTTTTGTCTGAAGAGAAACACTTTTTTGACAGGGCTGTTTGAAACGAAGAGGAAACTCAGGATCCTCAGGTCTAGAGAACAATTTTTTTTCAGGGCAACCTGCCCCCCCCCCCCCCCCCCCCCCCCCCCCCCCCCCCCCCCCCCCCCCCCCCCAGTGACTGATTGTAAAGCAACCTCTCACAGCCAGAATGTGTGTGTGTGTGTGTGTGTGTGTGTGTGTTAATTATAAAGGAGGTTGAAAAAAGAATCCGTTACTGATGTCTTTCAGGATGATCTTTCTATAAACTTAATCGATAGGAAGTAAAATGCTGCAAGGAAAATTCAGGAAAAGCGATGAGAAGTTTGGATTGAGAAGTCACTGTGAGGTTGTTGATTCATTATTGTTTTAAAGCTTGCTTTAAACGTTGAATTCGGCTCATTGTCTATTTGCCAGTCTTTGAAATCTAAAAATCTGCCCTTGAAAAGTGATGATTAATAGTAACAGTAAAAAAAGTTCATATGACACTATCCTTACAGCATTTTACAATACCATCACCAATATCAGTAAAACAGCACAGCTGGTGCACAGGACCACTTAAAATTCACATTCATCTAAATTTGTCTGCATTCACATTTGCCATTTGACAAGAATGTTCTGCCCTGTAGCTGATGGCCATGAGTTTATTGTCATTATTTATTATGAGAGTGTTTCTGTAGTGCCCGTTCTTGGTTAGAGTATTTAAAGAGTGCCTGTCCTTGGTTAGAGACCAAGTTCTTAGTGTTTTTACAATCCATGCTTTTTGTTTTCACAATGACCTGCCTACTCGGGTAGAGCTGGCTAAAGAACTGCCTGCTGGCGCTACATTCAATCGTTTCCCATTCATTCAGTCTAAAGTCGGTCACTCATTTTTTAAATTCTTTTGTAGTTGTCTTCTTAACCCACAGAGGGTGCATGCTATGTGTTTGCATGTCATTCATACCAACGGCCAAACTGGCCTTCTCTTCCAAAAGCTGGTGATGGGATTTTATGTGTTTGCAAGATGTTCAGTTTATAGTCTTATTAGAAGAACTCTTTTTTTTTTCGTGGCAGTGGAGTCAGAACCCCAGTAACAAAAAGCCTGGCAGAGAATCAAACCGCAACCCCAAGGTCATTAGGATGGTCATTCGGGTGCTCGACCACATGAGCTACTTCAGCCTCTCATGAAATCAACTTGTGAAGTCAGATATTTGCATCATGAAAACCCTCTCTGCCTGCCCACCAGTAACTAGTTACCTGACTCAGTGAAGGGAATGGTCAGGTGGGGGAAGGCTTCAGCTACGCTAATGCCATGCTGAGGACAGTGAACCTTTAACTTTGAACTCTTGCGACAGTCATTAGGCTCTTGGATGAAAACCTTTTGAATGCGACCTGGAGAAATAGGTCACATATTTGCCCACAGTTATCTGTGTGAATGAACTTTGCAGTGTCTTTGTTCTGGTGTCAGGTGTGAAGGTGCATGTGAAAATCATCGGCGCTGGAAGCTCGGACAAAGATGATGACACCACACTTCATGTACTGTCTGAGGAGGACAGCGCTTCCTTCCAGAACATGATTGTGGCCATACTGGTAAGAGTGGTGCTTCAAGTTTGTTTGCATTTTGCTGGAATGTGTGTTGTGTGGTTGTGGTGTGTGTGTGTGTTGTGTGTTCTGTGTGTCTGTGGTGTGTGTGTGTTGGTGTGTGTTGTGTGTGTGTGTGTGTTTGTGTGGTGTGTGTGTGTGTGTGTGTGTGTGTGGTGTGTTGTGCTATGTATGTGTGTGTGTCTCTGCATGTGTATGTGTGTGTGTATGCATGTATATGCTGCATGTATATTTGTTTGTGTTCATGCACATGTGGGCGTGTGGGGTGTATTGCGCCATGTGTGTGTGGTATGTATGTGTGAGTGTGTAGTGTGTGTGTGTGGTGTGTGTGTGTGTGTGTGTGTGTGTGTGTGGTGTGTGAAATATTTCAATATGTGTTTGAATATTCATGTTAGTGTGTGAAGGATGATGTGTATGTATTGTTTGCAGGTGCATATATGCACATAGTGTGTTTGTTGTGTGTGTGATGGTTGTGTGTGTGTGTTAAGTGAGTGTGCATTTATTATATCTATGTCAGCATACATGTTTGATGCACTAGATGTATTATTGTTGTACTTGTTGATATCTGTGTGTGTGTGTGTTGTGTGTGTGTTGTGTGTGTGTGTGTGTGTGTGTGCAGATAACTTTTCAGAGAAAACTGTTAAATGTTGGTACAGGATTATTTCAGTTCCAAAACATTTTCTCTGATCACCAGCAATGGTTCTCTTTCTCTCTATTGTTTCAAAAAGCTGAAGTTCTCCAAGCTTAGATGTGTCACCTCTGATTATTTATAAATGATAATGCTGCCATGCATGGATTAGGATTCTTTCTGCAAGATTAAATGGTTTGCAGCCAAACTGTTTACTGCCATGTTTGGCATGGAACTTGCATTTCTTGTGTAATAACATGGCTGTTATGCCATTAGAGAAAAATCAAGATTTACAAGCATGATTTATCTTCACAGTATGTTGCTTAAAAAAATGAAAGTGTGTGTGTGTGAGTGTGAGTGTGTGTGTGTTTGCATGAATGTTGTATATGTACTGGAGCATTTGTAAATACTATATGCATATAATATCTGTGTGTGTGTGTGTGTGTGTGTGTGTGTGTGTGTGTGTGTGTGTGGTGTGTGTGTGTGTGTGAGTGCATGTTTACTTTCATATTTCGGCAATACATCAGTGTGTGCGTCCATATAGTGCACTCACGCATGTACATGCTTGCATTTGTATCAGATCAGATCTGCACACATGCTTGTTTGATGTGTGCATAATTGCTGACGCTCCATCTGCATTCTCAGCCCTGGTCTCTGCTCATTCCAACAGGGCGGCAGCAATGAGGCTGCCAAGGAACAGCGGCGCCATGAAGCCCTGGAAGATGGCTACAACTTCATGTTTGACCAGACCAAGTCCCAGGATGGCGAGGACGACTCCCTCTCAGCCATCACCGGTGATGACGGGAATGCTGACGAGATTCCATCGTCATCGGACTCGGTTCCCGACATGCCGGAGCAGGGGTTATGAGAACCGCAGAGTGCCAGAGATCAGGGTGGCAGAAAATGGAGTGCCAGGTTCCATTCTCTGAAGAAGTGGTCCCTAGTCACAGGAAAACCAGAGGGAGATTGGTGCTCAGGACTTATTTAAGATAACAGTACGGTGGTGGTTTTTTTTTTTTTTTTTTTTTGGCATGATCATTTGATGGTGGCAGCGGTTTTCTGTGTGTGTGTGTGTGTGTGTGTGTGTGTGTGTGTGTGTGTGTGTGTGTTAGAGAGAGAGAGAGAGAGAGCAGAAGATGTGAGTAATTAGATCTGCAAGCATCTTTCTGCATGTGTGTTTGTATGTGAATGTGTGTGTGCTAATGTATGTGTTTGTTCCTGTCATTTTTCCTGTTTGGATGTTTCAACCTTGCGATCCAGTTGGACCTCCACTTGATGAAAGTATAAACGGATAAATAAATACGGCATAGTGTTCTTAAAAAGAAGTTGCAAAACATCCTTGTTTTTCTGCATTTCAGCAATAGCTGTACAAACACCCATTTCATCATGGTAAAGAAAATCCCATTGTTCATTCTTGGTGTGGTGTTGAGTGGTTTTGAGTTGTATGTCCATCTTGCGTTTTTGTTTTGTTTGTTTTTTGTTTGTTTTTTCTTTCAGAAATTCCAACTTATAAAAAGCGTTTCACTGCCCACTTTATAATATGTAATCCGCTGTCTATGTGGAATCCGCGTCACTATCAGAGCCAATGAATGAATTCATCTTGGTGATAGGTATTTGTAGTCATAGTTTTTGTTTTGTTTGTTTGTTTGTTTTGAGTGTCATTTTTGTAAGGAATGGGTTATGATGATTGAAGAGAGGATTTTCTTTCTTTCTTTGCTTCTGTTGTGCATGTGACAATTCTGATCCGAACAAGATCATACAAGTGGCCATTCTTTATGTGAAAGTCGTTAACAACTGTAAAATGCTGGCAGAGAAAGGAAGATGTTTGCCTTATTTATTTGTGTACCTATTTCTGTTTGTTTACTTTAAGTATAAAAAAAGTGATTTTTTTGTGTTGTTGATATATGTTGTCAGAACATATTCAGGTTACTGAATACAGTGGGGTTTTTTTATAATCTTGTTGTATGTTGGTAACAATACATTCCTTTTCACTAAAAGCATTTAAAGTTCTAAACAAAGTACTTCATGTCAAAAATATGAAATGTGTGTTTCTGTACATGTTCAAAGAAGGTAAAGGCAAATAACTATGTCTCCACAGGGACAGCCCGGCTGTGTTATTCACCTATCATGTTAACTGTAAAGGATAACAGATGGTATCTTGCCTGTTTAAAGGCAAAAATGGAATTACAGAGCCTCCAGGTGAAAGAACAAACAAATTACGATATATGATTTGTTTGTTCCTGCGTTTCATGGCTCAGCATTTCCATGTTTGCTCTTACGTTTCAGTTTCAGCCAGCATTCATGCCGCTTTTAAATTGGCCCATTAAAATCAAACTTTTCCACTTTTAATCCAATACTGAACACATCCCAGTAGTTACTCTGCAGCAGTGCACTGCCTTCTGGTGAATAGGTTTGTGTCAAAACTTCCATATGGGAAGCTGGTGATGAGGACCACAACAGGATAAACCTGGGTACGGCTGTGCATGGGACAGTCAGGTTGTTTGAGTGGTGTAAGAGTTCAGCCTCAGATAAGGCAGAAAAGACAGCATGGGAAGAAAGAAAAAGAAGAAACAGAACAATTGAGATTCAGCATTTGGTATTCCAGGGATGTTTTTTTGAAAGATTATTTCTGGGCAGTTCTTTGCTTGTTCACTTTAACTTTAAAAAAAATTGACAGCTGTGTAAGACAGTATTTTACCTAAAACTGAAAGTTGTATGGATTGATCAATCCTACCCTACTCCCTTTGTAAATATTTCCATTCTGGAGGCTGTAACAACACTGAAAATGATGGATGACATGTGTAAGAGTGAACAACTCAAAATACTTCGATACAAAAGATAGAAACAACCTAAACATGAAATATCTAGATGTTGCTATTTACACTATGTAATACTGTGGAAACAAATCTATTATTTGCTACCTTGTATGATTGCCATTTGTCGTGTTGATGTTGTGATTTTCAGTGTTGTATCAGACTACGAAAAAAACATTGACATATCCTGTGCATTCATAGGATCACTCTTGAATAGCTTTTAGTACTTGATGTGGTGTTTTTCAGTATCACCATCAACCCTGTAGCATGAAAGCCACTATTTTCTGCAGCTCTTGTGTCACAGTGTAGAATTGGGTTTGGAGAAGAGTAGCTCTTGCACACTTGTTTACCCCAAAACTGTTATTGGTGCACTGTTCAACTGAAATGATCGTGTTTTCTCACAAATGTGTGTACACATCTTCCAGATTTTTGTAGAAGTGGAGGGGGGAGGGGCCCAGGGATTCATTTGAACCCTTATGCTGGTAGTCGCGACGTAAGTCACGTTATTACGTCATGGCCGCCACTGGTTGTGGCTATGTAAGTCGCACAGTAGGGTTAGCCTTGCAAATCTAGTTTCACCGACACACACAGATACAAAACTATGGCTCAGTGACAAACCAATTTGCATAAATGACTGAACAAGCTGCAGAACATGGTTTTTCAGCATTTTAGCTTAGTTTATAGTTAGTAGCAACTTGTAATGCATAGCGCGACTCGAATCGTCTGGCAAACAACAATGGCGGCGTTCACTGGAGAATGTGATAGAATTAGGAACTTGCTTGAAGATTTTTTTGCTGATGCTGTTGTGGAAGAAGCAGTTGAAGAAGAAGTTGTGGACATCTTGAATGAACTGGGTGTGGTGGGTGATATTTTTTAATTTAGGTCAAGCAAAATCGTGATTTTGAAATCGACACGGAGAATGACTGGGTGAGTGATAGGGGTGAGGGAAATCTCAAGAACCATTCAGTAGGGAAGAAAACTCAGTGTAGCGCTTCAGAAGATCCTAAACCTTTCAAACGTAAACGACAACAGTGTGGGCTAACTATTACATTTGTTGAAAGTGACCATTTTGGGGTGTTTTTGTGTTATCAGCATGTGATTTCAATGTGACAACTGAACTGTTCCTTTGAAAAGGGCTGTAACGTATTTCTGGATACTGTGGAACATCATTGACTGGATTATTTCTGAACAAGCTTCTAAGTATGACAAGCAGGATGTGCTACCTGTTTTCACCTGGTTTTTTTTCACATTCTAGACAAGTAAGCACCTAATCAAACACTCACAAGTACACCAGTTCTGTTTTATCTTATTCTTTATTCAGTTACTAACAATTTTTATTCAGCATGCCATGTTCAAATACTAACAGTTGAAAAGTTATGCATACTATACAAACATAACTATTTTTTCAAACTTTCCTTCTGCTAATTCACCAGCTAACATACTTTTTAACCAATGTAAGGATTAATCTTTGGGCATCACACAGCAGAGGGTAGACAATGGAGGGAGACCTGATCTTACAGTACCTACTGAAATAAAGGTTTCTCCTAAAACAAATTAAATTCAAAACTGATTCATCGGCATACTCTGTTGCAAATTAAGCCTTTCTCGCCATTTTTTTCCCCATATTGCTGAGCCTATAGTTCTCACTGTTGTTCCAGCGTCATCCAGATGCAATATTTGCATGCACAAGTTAGCGAGAGTTGTCACTCTTTGGTCACAGTGCAGAAACACAATGGTTACACACCACAACTACAACTACCGCTGTAGAACTTTGTCCTCAGATTGTTTTTGTTTGTTGTTGTTTTTTTAGTTTGTCATATTCATAGTATTTTCGCCAAATGTGTACAAACTAGGCGAAGTCTTATGGGTAAACAGGCCTGTGTCAGCCCTCTGATTGATCAGTCTGTGTCTAGATGAGAGGACTGGATTATAAACAAAAGCTCTAACAAACTAGAAGGGCATGAGACCACGCATCTCCATTATAGTATGAAGGTCAGACAGTCCTCTTGACACTATGATCGCACTGGTAATTTTTGAAATTGGTGCGTCAGACTCGTGAAAAGTGAAGGGTTGAAACAAAACCAAGAGTCTTGTCACAGCAGTCAGCAAAGGTGTGCGTACAAATTTAGTGGTCCACTTTCCTTAACATCGGCATCCAGTGAAACAAAGTTGAAATCAGCACTTGATAATGGTGGCCAGTGTTTTCTGTTGGTATTTTGCTATCTGAGGTAAAGGTGAACCCTTCTTTAACCACAGATTCCATCCCACGGCCTCCAGACCCTAGAAAAATGCTCATTACTGCCTGCTCTTGTTGGATCTGTTACAGATTTCTAGTTCAATTTGTTATTGTGCAGTGACTGAATAAATATCCCCCAACCCCCTCTACCCTTATGAATGTTATTTTGCTCACTGCACCCAGATTGTAATATCACTATTTGTAAGTAACTGTACGTCTGATAAGATTGGATTTTTATAGAGTTCCATGCAGTTTTCTTGAGAATTGCAAAATATGAAAAAATGCCATATTCGTAATATGAAGGAAAATACCTGAAGATTCAAAAATATGACATTTCC
>CM031620.1:31268870-31291370 GCA_018398815.1 Conus ventricosus
CCTTCACATTGTGGACATAAGGTGTAAACTACTAAACAACGGAATGTGACAAGTAAAACACTAACAACTAATGACAAACACAAGAATACAAATGTATAGCAACTGCATAATAAGAGTCCGGGGTGTGTCTGTACCAATACATATGAAGTGTACACATGCAGGACAGACATGGACGTGATTCCTGCTCAGTGACATCATGTGCCCAATCCACTAGTTCTGAACAAATCTTTAAACATTTATGCAATAAATCCGCCAAACACTACCAAACGAATCACAAGACAAAACACGACGCTATTCGACCTCATAGGTCTTCTTCAGGCAAGATAAACAACATTCAGGACAACGAAAATGAACGACAAGCAATGACTTATCTTGTCAACTTAGGAGGAACATTCAACACCCATCTTGCGCCGAATTTGACAAGAGAAGTGATTGCTCATTCTTCATTTTCGTTGTCCTGAGTGTTGTTTATCTTGCCTGAAGAAGACCTAAGAGTTAGAAATGCGCCATGCTTTGTCTTATGATTTGTTTGTTCGTGTTTGGCAGATTTTTTTACATAAACTTTTAAAGATTTGTTCAGATTTCCCCCTGCAGTCACCTCACTTTGCAACCTACTTGTTCTTGTTAAAAGTAAGTCGGCCATTGTTATTCCTGTTGACCTTTCCCAAAGGAAGGCAGAAAGCTACATTTTGTGCTTCTTGTCAGAGTGCCAGAGTATGCTTCCTGTCAGGGTGATGGTGAACTTGAAGAACGGGGGTGCAGCAGTTAGAATGGAGGAAGCAGATTATCTCATATAGTCATCTTAGTCGTTTGAAAATTAGCTGTATTTGGAGTTATCTTTCACTGAGCATGCAAAAGCTTCTGTGGTTTTTAACATTTCTCACTTCAGACATTTGTTGTAGCTTGATGTGAGGGTCATATTCACATATTAACCCAGGAAATTTCTCTCTCTCTCTCTCTCTCTCTCTGTGTGCGTGTGCGCATGTGCGTGTTTAAAGGGAACATGAGCATTGTGTGGCTGGACCACATCTTCACACTTACAGTACTGTACAGAAGCATAGTGGGCAGTAAGTTCACGTATATATTACGGTTTCAAGTATGGTTGTTTTCACATACAGAGTGGATTGTATGCCAATGATAACTGCTATTTTACATGAAAGCAAAAAATAGAATTCCTGAGCCGCTAAACAAAGGAGCAAACAAATCGCAAACGGACACGACACGTTTCGACTGTTGGGTCTTCTTCAGACAAGACAGACAACATTCAAAACAATGGAAGCAATGGACGAGCAGGCACTAGTCAGATTGAAGAGATAGGTCATTGTTGGTACTTTGATTCAGGGTTGGTCTTCTTCTTTCCGTAATGAAACATCCGCCATCATTCATTTTGATGGTTCTGACGTGTATAAAACTGGGGGTTTTTTCCTCAAGGTTGTTGGTATACACATGTAGGACTGGCAGTAGGGGGACTTGTGGGGTGGGGTGGTGTTGGTAGAGGGGAGGGAGTGGGGGGGGGGGGGGGCGCTGGTTGGTCAGATTTGGGACTTGAAGCACTCCGCTGAGGTTGAGGAGATAACCTCAGGAGGCAGGCTGTTCCAGTCCCTGACAGTCTTCGGGAAGAAGGAAAACATTCCTGGAGTTGGTTTTGCAAGCAGGGAGGAGATACGTCTCCCTGTGAGGGTCAATAAGATTTTCAGTGATAAGGCCCTCGACATACTTCCAATGAAGCCTGCATATTTTCATCTGAACTAGTCATTTGATTCTTTATTTGTTTGATTTTTTTAATACTCTTTTCTCCCCCTCAAATGTGAAATAACCTTCAGCAAGTCGAAGATGACCTGAATGAACAAGTTGAGTTGAACAATGGTTTATTCTCGTTAACTCTTTTGAGTCATAGAGAAATTAAGAAAAAACATGTAACAAACAAACATGAGATGGTGGGTACGCAGAGAAAGAACAAAGAAAGTGAAATTACATACAAGAATCAGAGTATATCAAATCCACATAAAAGCATGCAAGTACACAACATTAGGGTTGACTAGATTAGATTGAAAGTAAGCGTCCACAGTTGTGTAAATATGTATCACTGATTCAAGTCAATGCAAAACAGAGGTAGTTTACAATGAGGTTCATTATACATACTAGACACAGAGTGAGAGAGATTATTGTATCAATTGCACACATGCAGCATAGGGTATATGATACTGACAGACTACAATTTACAATGCCTGGATGGATTTGACTAGACCAAATGCACTGCTGTGAACACATGTTGCAGGAGCATTATACATTCGTAAACTGTGATTGTATGAGAGAGAGATGAAAAGTAAGGGCAGTTTGTAAAGAGAGAGAGGGAGAGAAGGCACATTTTGACATGAATTTACCCTGGGTGTAATTATATATATTCATGCACAAACAATAAACAAATGATCAGGATGACAAATAGTATAGTATAGTATAGTAATAAGAGCGATTGAGGCTCTACTTTTAAAGAGCCTATTCGTCTATCTAATTCTAACTTTGATTTCTAGCATTGCGTGCAAGCTCAGTTGCCAGAAGTTATTCTTGGCAAATAGGGTTGTACAATGATGGTAGATTTTCCAATGTTCATCCAGTCTTCTCTTGAAAGCATCCACTGATGGCGCAGAAACCACTGACTCTGGGAGATTGTTTCAAGTATTGTTGATCCTATTCGAGAAAAAATTCGCTCTAACTGCTAATTTACTTCTGCTTTTCTTCAGCTTCATTGAATTTCCTCTTAACTGGCTTTTATTGTCCTTTCAAACATAAGTTCATGGGTGTTGTACATTCCATTGAGGTACTTATAAGTTTCAATTCATATCACCCGAAGACGGCGGTGCTCAAGACTCGGAAGCTTCAAAATTTCAATCTATCAGGGTAGGGTTTGTCTTTGAGATGGCTCAGTGTCTTTGTTGCACGACGTTGCACATCCTCAATGTCACTACATAGACCTTTGGAATGTGGTTGCCAGACACTGTGGCCATATTCCAACAATGGCCTGACCATGCTCTTGAACAAAATTACAAAAGTTCTCTCGGACAGGTAATCAAAGGATCGGCGTATAAGTCCAACCATTCTGTTGGCCCTTGATGTGGTCTGAGCAACCTGCTCTTTGAATGAGAGTTTATTATCCACTACAACGCCTAAGTCTTTTTCCTTTTCAGTTTCTTTTAGTCTCAATCTTGTATTGTTGCCATCCGACTCTTTCCCCATGTAATAATCATTTTCATTGTACCGGCCAATCTTCAAAACACAGCATTTGTCTGGGTGGAACGCAGTAGCCATTTGTTGGACCATTCTTGCAAGTTGTTCAAGTCGTCCTGGAGATCTGTCGGACCGTTTTCAGTATCACTTCTCACTAGAGCTTTGTGTCATCTGCAAACATCTTGGCAGTAGTCTTCAGCCCTCTAGGCAAGTCATTTTATGTATATAACAAACAGCATCGGCCCAAGCACAGATCCTTGTGGAATACCACTTGTCACACTGCCTTCTGGTGAACTGGCTCGTTGATGACGACTTTTTGTCTCCTGTTACTTAGAAAATCTGCTATCCAGTCTAGGACTTTACCTTTAACTCACTTGCAGACAGTTTCTGTACCAGCCTCCTGTGTGGGACAGAGTCAAAGGCCTTCTGATAATCCATATAGACCACATCAACTGAGCCCCCTCTTCCAGTGTACTCGTCCATGAACCTAGGGCTTCAAGCAGTTGCGTGGTACAGGAACGTCCTGGCACAAATCCATGTTGATGCTCTGATATCAGCTTGTTGCTGATCAGGTGGTCCAGAATTTGCCCTCTCCCATTTTCTCCATAATCTTGCACACTACACAAGTCAAACTCACAGGACGGTAGTTGTTCGCTACAGCCTTGCTTCCTTCTTAAATATTGGGGACACAAACGCCATTTTCCATTCCTTCGGGAGCTGACCTTTATCAAGTGACTTTTAACAGCATGGTTATTGGTTGGGCTAATTCTTCTGCTGCCTGTGCTAGGATACTGGGTGGGATGCCGTCTGGACCGGATGCCTTGTTCTTGTCCAACTTAGTGAGTATCTTTTTAACTGATTCTGTTGTTATTTCAAAGTCTTCAAGTTCACTTACATACTCATATCTTTCAAATTCAGGGAGTGGTCCTGGATCCTCGACAGTAAAAACACTCTGAAAAAAGTTGTTTAGCAGCTCCGCCTTCTCCTCATCCGTTTCGGTCTTCGTGCCATCACTCTTCTTTAGGTCTGCAATTCCTGTCTTGTTTTTCAACTTAGAGTTAGTGTAATTATAGAAGACCTTCGGATTCGTTTTAGACTCTGCAGCTACTTTCTCTTCATATTTTCTGTTTGCATGGCGGCAGTCTTTCCTCGCTCTGTTGTTTGCTCTTGTGTAGGCCTTTTTATCCTCATCGTTGTCACTTTGATTACACTTTCTAAATAGCTGGTGTTTTGTGTTTACAGATGACAAAGTATTTGGGTTTCATCCATGGTTTCCCTTTTCTTCCTGATGTTCTTACCAGCGGTGTCGATTTCTCCACTGCTTTCACAATGTTCTCTAATGAAAGGTATGAAAAATATCCAGTGTAAAATCATTAATTATTTACATAAAGGAAAGTATGTATTAAGAATTAAAAATCTAATAGATACTGTGACATCTGTTCAATCCTACATAGTCACATTTTTTGAGAAAACGACTCGTAAACGAAGGGAGGGAAGCAAGGTTGTTTTTAAACAATGGGACCTAAGAGTTATCCACCTTTGGCGTGAGAAGACGCATATTGCCTAATTCCTGATCGGGGGTAAGTTCAGTAGTATTTTGTTTAAAAATTTATGTCGTGGTAAAATAGTTGTTGTTTTTATATTACCCAAATTTGGACTGAGGTAAAGCAATCAAGGATTTTCTGAGGGGAAAGGGGGAAAAAGATGGCAGTTTCCCATGTAGTTCAAGGGGGTTTTGGCATAAATTTGGTAAATTCCCAAGTCATCCATGTCCCCTTTTTTTCGGGTTTTGAGTAGCTTGATTCATTGATTGTTGTGTATAAAATCGAAATGTGAAAAAGTGTTTATAAACATGTTTGTAACGAAAAACAAAGCTCTAGGAAAAAAGCCCCAAGCTTAAGTGTTTGTTTTGAAGGAGAAGTTATTTCTTGTGGCCTAAAAAAAACCCAATTTTTTTCAGAAAAAACCGAAAGGGAAAGATATAATTTTTCTCAAGTTGAAAAGTGGTTCGTTTTTTGAATAGGAACGGGGAGGGATTTCAAACTAAAAGCCCTGAGAGGGTAATTTAGTACAATCCCAAACCCGGCTTTTCTGATGGAAGAAAGTATGAAACCCCCAAATAAGGAAATGTTGACAAAGATTCTTTTTGTAGTGGGCCCTATGTTTTGTGCACTACATAGTTTGATTTCTTGATCATTCAAACCCCACCCAAAAATTGTTCGCGCACTGGAATTTTTTCGGCCTGTGCCCCAACAAATTTTGATTAAGTTTTTTTTTGTTTGAAAACAGTATTCAAAAAACCACGTCCCAAAATTCCCTTAAAAAAACTTTTTTCCGTTTTTTTTTTTCTGACAAGTATGCACATCAATGCTCCACACCAGAGTGTATACCATTTTCCCGGCCATCCAATCCTCTCTCCATTCTCATCCATCACATATGAAACAAAGGTAATTACTAATCGAGTAATGAACACCCATACCCAAACACATTCCACACTCTCAAATGACAAGCTACACAGTTTAATATGTCAGTTTGGATGGAAAAGAAAAGTTATCAGGTTTGATTTATCCTAATCTCATTCTTTGCAAAACTGAGCAAAATGAACAACCACAAGATACTACAGAGACTAATTCAGTTTGTTTCCACCATTGTGCCAAGGGTCGTTCATTAATTATCTTCTAATTATTTAAGAGCAGGCTTCCCTGGATGGCAGGGGAAGGACTGTGGAGGGGAATGTATATATGCAAGACGTGTTAAATAGCAAAGTAACTGAATAGAAGAAGGAGAATGTGTAAAAGTTAAAAACTGTCAAAACTGCTCATGCCTAGGATTCTATAACAAATGATTGGCAGGAGTTTTGCCCATCTTGAGGAGCTCAAGACTAGCTAGACTGTGCTCATTATGAAACGCTGAGTTTAGTATCAGATAAAACCTAAGCTTTAATACACCTGAACTTTGATTTTTTTGTTGACCATTCTGTTTGTCCGCACATGCTTGAACACAACAAGTGCCAAAATAAGTGTCGTCATGATCGTGGAGCAAGGAAAGAAGGGAAAGACGATAAGTGTGTGGTATAGGTTCTTCATACAAGTGTAACAGGGAGGGTAAAGTGCAGGACAAGAGTGTACCCAGTGGTTTGTGTGAAAGCTTTGTAATGCGATACTTTTCCACTCACACATTGTGTAAGGACTTGAGCCTGCTTTGAGCAAACCTGTGTGAAACAGACGGACAGGGAGCAGGTGTGTGTGTGTGAGCAACCTGGGTTTGATGATTTTTTTTTTTACCCCTCCCTGTCATGCTCACTGACATTGAATGACAAACAGAAATTTCAGTTTATTGAGTGCCGCGTTGATGGAGGGGATTGGTAGTTGTGGTTGTAAGAAGCTGGAGGTTGATTTGATTGTTATAGTTTGCGTCACAGCAGTCGGGTTTTATATATATTCTGTCCGTGTACGTGTCCAGATTAAAGAAGGGGGAAAAAAAGAGAAAATGTGCAATATGTAAATTAAGGAAAGCTTTTTTTTAGTGCTAACAATCTGTGAAAACACTATTTTGTACTTAATTTTGCACAAACAGAAAAAAACAAACACTGAAACAGACATCAGTAGTACCATCCCTCTCACATACACACATACATGCACACACACGCATGCACGCACGCATGCACGTGCACACAGAGTCTCTCTCTCTCTCTCTCTCTCTCTCTCTCTCTCTCTCTCTCTCTCTCTCTCTCTGTTTCTCTCTCTCTCTCTCTCTCTCTCTCTCTCTCTCTCTCTCTCTCTCTCTCTCTCTCTCTCTCTCTCTCTGTGTGTCTCTCTCTCTCTGATCTAGAGGTTCATGAGTTCACTCGTTTTTTTTTTGTTTTTTTTTATTTCAGTTTTTTGTATCTCTTTAAATTTGTCAGTAGGCTTTATCCAGAGGAAGGGAATCAACATGGCCCGGATCTCCGCCCATCCGCTGTTTGTGCTTCTGATTCTGGTGACGGCAGTCTCCTTCTTTGTCATGCAATGGTTCAACGCCATGGCAGCAGACCCTGCAATAAGTCATGGTGAGTGGAGAAGGTCAAATGGGGCTTGTGGGCAGTGTTGTATATGTCCGAGGGAAAGAAAATAACAATGTGATACACAGGTTCATGAAAGAATACCAACATCCACCTCATTCCTGTCCCAATTTATCTCCCCTACCCCCCACTCCCACCCTCTACCTTCCAATCTCCACATCCCTGTAATTTCTGTCCTCAGGTGCCGTCATTTTCTCTATCATGTCACCTCATACACCACCCCATCCCCACCTTCCTCCTCTGTCATAAGTGTCTCTGATCGACAGTACATTGTACAGAAATATGACAGAAGAATCTAGGTGTCTGCACCCCTGTTTCTGATTGATAGGTTTGTTTCTTCTGCCAATGTCAAAGTTGTGATTTTGATGCCATCATGTATCCTTACTGCTATACCTTCCTCCTCCTCTCTTCTCCCTCTCCTCCCATGCCCATACTCTCTCATCCTTTCTTCCCTTTTCCCCTACCCCACCTCGTCTCCCTTCAGATTTTTCAGATCCCCCCCCCCCATTTTTTTTTCCAACTCCCTCAGGAAAATTTATCAAGAGAGAGAGAGTGTGTGTGTGTATGTGTGTGTGTGTGTGTGTGTGTGTGTGTGTGTGTGTGTGTGTGTGTGTTATGGGTTCCTTGGCCATGCTTGTGTGCTTGCTTGTGTCTTTTCATCTCAGCTTTGTGTGTTTGCATGCATGCATGTGCCTATGTGTGTGTATGTGTGTGTGCGTGCATGTGTGAACATGTACGTGTGTGCTGTTTTTGCATGGACACGACTGTAGTGTCTTGTACATCTTTTCACAATACATCTTATGACGAAAACTAGAAGAAAAAAAATGGTTTGTCCTCCATGTCATTCTTTCTCTTTCTTCCACTCTTCTTTCTCCCTAACTCTCCTTCTCATTCCTTTGTTTCTTTCTTGGCTCCTTCCCTCGCTCTCTTTCTTCCTACCTTCCAGTGCTCCCCCCACCCACCCTTCCCACCTTTGAGATATACTAATTTGCTGTCTGCTGATTGGTCAGGTCTCTTTAAGCACGGCATCACCAACGTGTCGGACAAGTACGAGATCGAGCTGACCCCAGCAGGCTGGACCTTCTCCATCTGGGGGGTCATCTACTTCTTCGAGTTGGCGTGGATTGTGTACGCCGTCTTCAACATCTGTCGCCGCTACGACGATGCCCCCGCCTACTTATCCCCATGCATCATGACCCCGCTGTTCTTCTGCACGTTCCTGATCAACCACGCTTCCAACATCATCTGGCTGTTCGCCTGGGACCGGGAACTGCTCATTCGGTCTGTGGGTCTGCTGCTTCTGACAGTGGTCACATGTGTCCTTGGGCTTTCTATCGTGTACTGTAGACTGGAGGTCAACCTGGAGGAGTTGGAGGATGAGGGAAGGCAGCATGAGATTGTCTACATCCATACTTTCCTCTTCAATGGTATTGGTGAGTGGGACTGTGTCACATGACTGTTGTCAGATCAGTGAATGTAAGGGTAGGTTTAGTAGGGGTGGGGGTAGGGTGGGGATGTAGTGCAACTTCTTGTTAAAAAAAAAAAAGATTGTGAAACCCTCAGTTATATATGTCATACAGAGTCCTCTAGACATATTGACGGATAGATGCATGTACAAATCTAAAGAAATATGCATGCACACACACACGCAAACGCACACAGTCACACACGCGCGCACACACACACACACACACACACACACACACACACACACACACACACACACACACACACACACAGTCTTGTGATAGGTGTAGTACACTGCATGCTTTTAAAGGAATAGGGTATGCACTTACACAAATTGCATAGACACACTGATTGAATGCAGGCACACAGGTGAACATTATACCTTTTCTTCTGTGAATTCTAATCTTGCTTTAGCTTCACTTATTTCAGACCCCATGTCTGTTTCTTTTTTTAAAAGAAAAGTAATGAAGAAATGTTGGAATTTAAAATGAGATCAAACTCTTAGAGCTTACAAAAATGGATCGAAAGAGCTTAACATCCACTAAATCATTGGACTGATTGAATGACTGGTTGATGGACCAGTTTGGCAGCCTGTACTTCTGTCGTTGAATGACAATTTGAGACGGTTAGAAGACAGTGTTTTGTTCTAAGAACTGTTTGCTATTTTCAACTGATTGTCCCAGAATACCAACATTCTGTCAGTTCTGGACAATGTTGTTGTATGTTCAGCCATGTACGGAGCCTGGACCTGCATAGCCACCGTCCTAAACCTGGGAAGCGCCCTGGCCTACAAAATCGACCCCCTCTCGACCAAGACCTGACTGCCTACATCTGCCTGGGAATCATCACCACCCTGTATGTCATCTTCGTCGTCTCCGACCTCACCGTCGTGGAGAGATTCTCCCGCTTTACGTTCTCTCCCTACGGGGTGTTTCTGGTGGCCCTGGCGGGGATCCTGACCAAGAACTGGAACCCGGAGAAGACGTCGTCCATCGCCGTTGCTGTGCTGGCTGGGTTGGGCGTGGTTGGTCTGATCCTGAAGCTGGTGGTGTCCTTTTGGCGCTGCAGGCAGCAGTTGCGGGCATACAGAAAGCTGCGGGTGTGGTCCACAGTGGGAAATGAGGTGTACCCTAATCTGTCCGTCAGTTTCGGGAAGTCTATGACTGAGGGTGCATTTCTGAAGTGAGAATCGTGACCCTGTATCTCACTGGGAGGTTAATTTCCCATATGGGAATGGATAAATGTGACCATCTGCCCTAATATGATTGAAAATTCCTTTTTTTTTTTTCTTTTTTTTTTGGCTGGAGTAAAAAGGATCTGGGCATGGGAAAGGATATCACATTAAAAAAATTTTTTTAATTATATTTTTTTAAGTCGGTCATTTTCTTCATGATGCTGTTGAAAAGCTAAATCTTAGCTGATTTTCTTTTTTGTTTAAAAAAAATGGTGACTCAGCTCATCTGTTGCAGTGGATATCAGAAAGAACCTTATCTCTCATGTGTTAATGCCTTTTTTGAGGTGGAACTTTCTTCACAAGACTGTTGCTCATGTGAAAGATGATTTCACGGCTGTTTTTAAAAATCAAAAGAATATTTTTTTTTTAAATAATGCACACACAAAAAAAATATTTACTGTCTAAAACTAATAATGCGAGAACAGAATTATTGGGACGCCAAATCATGGGGCAAACAACTGACAAAAATGTTTCCTTGTTTGGCAGCTCAGTAATTCTGTTTTAGCTCTTGTTTTAATTTCTTTGCAAGTCTTGGATTTTCAGATTGTGGCACATCCTCCTGTCTTAGCACTGCTGTTCATGCTTCCCTTTGGATTTCGACGGCACTGGTTTTATTTCTGGCATCCCTCTTTTTCTCTTCTGGACATTTTCATGTTTTGTGCATGTTCCTGGGAAAGAAATCCTTGGTGAGGTAGGGGAAATGAAAGCAGTGAATGAGGTAGATACTTTTTTTTTTTTCTTAAGGTGAAACAATTCCATCCACATGACTTCAGACTGTAAAGGTACCCATTTACCTTAGTACATTTTCAGATAAAAAGGCACACAAACCAACAATTCCATCCACATGACTTCAGACTGTAAAGGTACCCATTTACCTTAGTACATTTTCAGATAGAAAAGCACACAAACCAACAATTCCATCCACATGACTTCAGACTGTAAAGGTACCCATTTACCTTAGTACATTTTCAGATAGAAAGGCACACAAACCTCTTGTCTGTCTATGTAAAAGGTGAACTGGTTCCACAAGTCGGAGATATGGTGTCTGTAATTTGACTTGCAGCGAATGTTACTACATTTCTTGTTAATGGACTACCATTTCTTGGAAGTCGTTTTGTGTCACATTAATCAGTGTTAGATGATCTTACTCTAGTTTTCAAGCTGTGGGTCAGTTGAAATTCATTTATTACAATATCGGTTGTCTGTATCAAGCTTTTCGTGACTCACTGTTAGCTTCTTGCTGGAGTTACATGTTGTCAGTTTGTCAGTGGTTTCATGGGTCGGTTTAGAATCAGGATGGCCAGATTGTTGTAGATCTTGTCAGGTTGTTCTATGTCCATGTTGATGTTTTTGTGATGTTGTGAATCATTCAGAGTTTTGTCTGAGCTTGCAATGCCTAGAAAAAATATCAGATTCTTGTAACTTACACAAGTCACTTGCTGAAAGTTTGTGTCAAATTCAAGGTACTCTCCTAAGCAGTGTCAGTTCGAGTGTCCTTGTTGGGTTTGTGTTCTGGGCTGAAGGAGGTGTCTGTTGATGCTGTTGATAAGGTGTTTTACATTATAAAGTGCATGTTCTGTTCAGGATTATCAGCTTGTGTTTACATTATAAAGTGCATGTTCCATTCATGATTATGAATTTGTGTTTTACATTATAAAGTGCATGCTCCTTTCATGATTATTGCTTTGGTCCTTCCTCTGAAGATAAAAAAAAAAAATCCATACTTTCAAAGGTGTCATATGAAATGCAGTGGAAGAATTTCCCTTGAGCAATGGTGCTCTGGTTATCTTTGGCTTCATCTAAAACAAGTGTGCTGGATGTGACAAGAGTTGTGGCACATACTTACAATCAGTTTTGGGCAATCCTGGAGGTTGATACCCCCAGCTGAAAGTCCACAAAATAATCTTCGTTTAAAAGATTGTGTCCGTCTCTGAAATGAGATCAAATCAGTTGAAATGTTCCAACTAAAGTGTCCATTTGGCGCTTATTGAACAGGTAGGAAGCTTTTACATTTACTTGGAATGTTTTAGGCTAAGGAAAGACAACGGAGAGAAAAACGTTTCATGGAGAGTGAGTAATGAAGGCAATATTGTTAGCCAAAATGTTGACATGCAGCTGACGTTACGTAGCGAAGGAGTATTAGTATGTTATGTAGGAGGCAGTTATACCTGTTGCTCATTTATTGTGGATCTGACTGTTTCTTGATCAGTATCTAGTTCTCTTTTACATGCATTACTGTCTCTTCATCAGTATCAGGTACTCTTTTTCATGCTTCTGACTGTCTCTTGATTAGTATTTAGATCTCTTTTTTTCTTTCGTGTTTGTCAACATGGGTGCAATTTTTTTCTTACTTTTGTGTAAATTTATTGTTTTTTTTACTGCTATAACGTTAGCAGTTTAAGTCACGTTTTAATGACTCTCGCAGCTATAATTATGGTTGCAGCATGGGTGTTGTTTGTTTGTTTTTTGCCAAAATGTGTTTGTAACAGTTTCTCATGTGAAATTGTTATGGCGGTGGTGAACTTTTTAAAGAATTCACTTATTCACCACTTTGATCCAAAAAGGCTTCCTTCATCTAGAAAGGCTTCCTCCAGTTTTGATTTACTTAAGTGTTTTGACATAGTCTCAGTGAGTCAGTATCGTCATTTGATGACATTCAGTGATATGAAAAGACTGTGGTTGCGAACAGTAACGTGAACAAAAGGCAGCGTGGTAGTACAAGTGGATTTGCAATTAGGCAACATGAACAGGCAGCTTTTGTTGTCCATCTGAACATGTTGTCGTTCTGGTGGTGCTAGTGATGTCCACAATCTCCCTGGATGTTTTTTTCTGCCCTATCACCGTAGGTGGATGTGTACACTGCAGCAGGATTCATACAAGTCCTTGAAATTCCTTGAAGAGTCCTTGAATTTTGAGGAATCCTCAGAAAGTCTTCGAAAGTGGGACTTCAGGGCAGGAAAATACCTCACATTGTTTGAAAGTGCTTGGAAATGAAGATTTTGATAAGGACATTTATATTTTGGTGAGAAAATCACAAAACTATATAGAGAATTAATAAAAATGTAATTTACATTGTGACTGCTGAAAGTGTCCATGTCTCTGTTGTGTGCTGCTGACTAGATTCTGCAGAAGTAACAGTATTAAGCAAGCAAAAGAAAGACTACAGTCCTTGAACTTATATCAAAAGTCCTTAAGGTTTTTGTTTTGCTTTGAAGTCTTTATAAACCCTATAAGAATCTCACCAAATTTATTAATAAACAAGCTAGAGCTGATACTCTTGATTAATGCACACATGTGCATCTCAGATGAACTGTTTGATCAGTGTGTGCACCACAAACAAAACTAGTGTGTTCCAGAACTGTGTTCAGTTACAACAGTCAGAACGTGTGCATAATTTGAATTTGGCACCAATCAGCACATCTGCTCAAATCATTTATGTGTGGTTGTTCCTGTTCAGATGTTGAGCTTAGGAAATAAAAGGTTTTTTTTCTTTCTTTCTTTCTGCGTACGCAGGCTGATACTCCTGCGGACACTGCCTGTGTGGACAGGCAGTGGAGTTTTGTGTGTATGACCGTTTTTCATCCCACCATTAAGGCAGCCATACTCCATCTTTGGGGAAGAAATTGAAGTTTGACTCATACATATATTTCTTAAGGGTCGGTTGAAAAAGGAGCATTGGGTACAGATAGTCTGGTTTGCATTATCGTAGACCTTTTTTTTCAATGTGATGTTTACCAGCAAAGGAAAACATATCCCCTCCTTCCCCCATCCTCCTCCATCTCTTCCCTCTCTCAGCGCCTCTCCCTTCACTTCTACTCCGGCCCCTCTTCCCAGGCATTGGTGGCTAGAGATGGACAAGAAAAGTGAAGAAAAGGTAGTAGAACATTTGTATTCCTCTTTCTTTAATTATTCTTTTTCGTGTCTTGTGATCTTGTGTCTACCTCAGTCATTTTGAAACTTCAGTCGCTAAGTTTCTCCTGTCAGCATCACCATAATGTCAGCATACAGATCAATGGCACAGGCGAAATGCAGCAGCGTCATGTATTGTTTTCTGATGATCATAGACTGCTGAAATTCTTCCTTTAAATAAATAAAAGATGTTGAACTTCACAGGCAGTGACATCTTGAATCTCCTTGCAGTTTGCTGCTTGTGCCTCTGCTGAAAGGCTTTTCTCGTTTAATTTTGAAATTTTTGTTGTGAATTACGATTGAAATGTCATGATGCGACTGATGTTTTCTTTATGAATAATTTTTGTTTGTATGGTTTCTTTCTTTGCTTTAATATTTTTTTTTTTTTAACTTACCTGCTTTTGTATCTCTAAGAACATTCAGCTTCAAAATAGGTGTGTTAGAAAATATGCAAGAGAATTCAGATTTGTTAGTTTTGTGAGTAGTGTTATGTGCATTCATATTTCCTGTTCATGTCAGGATGTCCTGAAAACTGAAATAAAAAAGAATATCTGCTTGTACATTTGCTTACCTATGGAGGTCATGCAGTATTCATCAGTGCATCGTCCAGCTAGACCCAGCTTGATCCATGATATCATGCAGTTTGTGCTCAGCTTATGACTTTATTTTTGAGGAGTTTTTTTTACCCTAAAAGAGCCTCATAAGGTTGACAAATGTGCTATAAACTGGACAACTAGACGAGCGCTTGAGGTTCATTATTCAGTCAAACTGATATTTTCTTTCTTTCTTTCTGCGTACGCAGGCTAATACTCCTGCGGACACTCCCTGTATAGACAGGCAGTGGAGTTTAGTGTGTATGACCGTTTTTTATTCCCGCCATTAAGGCAGCCATACTCCATCTTCGGGGAAGGTGCATGCTATGTGTAGCGCGCCAACCATACCAACGGCCAAACTGGCCCACCCCTCTGAAAGCCGGCGATGGGACCCTACGTGTGTGCAAGATGCCGTGGGTGCGTTCACACACGGAACCCCAGTCTACAGTCTCATTCGAAGGACTGTATGGTGAATGGAGTCAGAACCAATGTAAACTCCGAGGGAAAAATCCCCCTGTACCGAGATTCGAACCCACAATCCTAGGATCACGAGTCCAGCGCTCTACCAACTGAGCTATTCCGGCTCCAAAACTGATATTTTAACCATGCACTGTCTTCTTGCACATCAGTCTTGCCCATGTTTCGGTCAAGTAACATTTCAGTTGGCGAAAGTGGAATGATGTGTTTCTATGATTTTGCTGGCCTATTTTTTCGTTGGTCAGTTTCAAGGTTTCATTGGACACCTCCATCTTCTGACAGTATCCAACAGGGGTGTACATATCGAAGAATTGTCCACAAAATGTGAGAAATAAATATTGACAATGTAGCTGCTTACAATTTAGTAGATTTTGCACACTTCCAAAAGTAAGCACATGATTGAATAGCAGGCTTCTTTTTCTTTTCTTCTTTTTAAAAGAATATGATTATCATATCATTATATGTACATCATGGCATGATGAAATCAGAACTGGAAACTTGTAAGACTATGTGTACTACACAGAGCCCGTATTCAGTGTGTGGCTTTTTTAAAGCTATGAAAACCGACACGAAATCCTGAGACACTTTTTCCCACCAGTGCTGACCAGAAGATCAGGACATTGCAAGACATGCCTAACAATATGCCATGTTGTCTTGAATATTTTTCAGATGGTTAAAATGGGGTCAAACTTGTCTCATTTTCTTGCATTATGTTTTCTTTGGTCAAGCTGTCTTGAAACATATTTATAAGTGGCTGCTTGTCATATTTTGCCTTTGATGTTTTCATGTATCTGAATGCATCTTTAGATAAGATACCAGGGTTATTATACAGTGTTTTCATGTTTGAGATTGAAAAGTTTAAAGATAGTAGAAAATGTTTTCTGAAAGATTAAAAAAAAAAAAAATGTTAATAATTCTCTCTCACGCATGTGTGTGTGTGTGTGTGTGTGTGTGTGTGTGTGTGTGTTTGTGTGTGTGAGAGAGAGAGAGAGAGGAGAGAGAGAGAGAGAGAGAGAGAGAGAGAGAGAGAGAGAGAAAAGATTTACAGGTTAACAATTCTTCCGTCATTACAGCAAGAAAAGAAAGAAAAATAATGGGGTGGGGGCGGAAGGGTGTAAGCGTAAGAAAACTGGAATAAAAAAGATGTTAGAATATGATTATAACATCCTTAATTAATAGCAGCTTAAACCAGTCTCAAGCCCAAAGCACTGTGAAGGTCAGATGAAAAGTTTGGTTTTAACTTGTCTCGTTATTATACAAGCTGGTAGTGTTGCTATTTTGAAGCTTGAACTGTTTGCTGTCATCTTGTCTGGTTATGCTTAAGTCCATAGCTGCCGTGGCAAGTTTTCTGCTTGGGATCTCACATGCAGTATATTTTTGTCATCCATTCATCTATTTTCTTCATTTGTTTTTTGTTTTCTTTTTTCTTTTCTCTCTCTTTTGATCTTACTTTTTCTTTTCTGTAAATCTTAAGACATGAGTTGCAATGAACAATCTGTTGATTCTTATCCAAGAAAGTGTAGACTTGTAAGATTAGTTTGCAGCTATCGTTAAAGAATGGTTGTGAAAATTACCAACACAGGTTGTGAAAATTAGCTGCACTCAAATCTTTTTCTTTTTTCTCTCACAATATTACCTCCAATTTTTCTTCTCTCAGGATAGTATGTCTTGATTGATATACATTTGGCATTATTAACTTCGAAGGCTTTAGTATTAGTGTGATTTTTTTATGCTTTATTGATTTTGATGCTTTGGTTGTGTATACTAAGCAGAATACTTTTTCTCCCTGCCCTTTAAATTTATCCCCCTAATTCCCCATTCACCTGTCCTTTTTTAATGACTGGTGAGTTGATTTTAACGTGGTGACAGCCCTGATGTGGCCCTTTGCGGTCGGCTGGGCTATAAGCAACATTATCTTATCTTATCTACCACCTGTCCTCTCTGTTTTGTTGTTTGTTTATTTTTTTGTTCTACGGTTTTATATATATTTTTTCTTTTTTTCCTTTTTAAAATTTTAATTCGGTTGTATCCCCAGTAAACATGAGCAGTTATGATGATAATATTTGGCAATAAACAGAGAAAAAATGTGTGTGTGTGTTGTGTGTGTGTGTGTGTGTGTGTGTGTGTGTGTGTGTGTGTGTCAGTGTGTGTGTGTCAGTGTGTGTGTGTGTGTTTGCATTTGCACAAGAGTTCA
Source organism: Conus ventricosus (assembly GCA_018398815.1). NCBI lineage: Eukaryota > Metazoa > Mollusca > Gastropoda > Neogastropoda > Conidae > Conus > Conus ventricosus. Next base: position 31,286,030 of record CM031620.1, read on the forward strand.
GAGGTGCCTGTGCATGTGTGTGTGCTCTTCTGCATTCTGGGGTAGTATTTTCTTTTTCATTTGATTTCATTAAAAGGCATTTATGGTGGTTTTTACTCGGGTTTGGGGCAGCTGAAGTTGGCATTCATGCCAGGATTGTAGAGTTTTGAGATTCAGAAAATCAGTATTGAAATTAAAGAATTTTTTTTTCTGACAGCAAGAAAAATTCATACAATTAGAAATAAGTCTGTTTCTAGAGTTTTGAAAAATCGTGAATAATGCACAGATATGTGGTGTTCTTTTTTTTTCTGTTTTTTTTTTAGTGGAACCAAAGTAAGTATTCCTAAAGTACCTAATGCGCCGCAATTCTACTAGATCTGGTCATCAGACCCCCCTGTCAAACCTGGTTTTTAAAAAAAGGAAGAAAAAAACAAGAAAACGGTGAAGCAGATTTTTTTTTTTTAACAGCAGACATGATATCCGTAACCGTTTTGGAGAGAACACTTGCAAGGGAAACAGATGTAGCTTAGTACAAACCGAGTCTCTTGAAGTTTACTTCCCTTGCCAGTTCTTTGCAACTTCTCATTTTGAGCCCATTTGATTCTGTTTTCGAGGTTTAAAGAAAAATGACATGAGGTCACCAGATGTCCCGCAGCCAGGGAGAGAAATAGAGTTAAACAACGATTGCAGACTATGCCCCTGATGTCAACTATTTTGTCAGTTTTTCACCAAGATTTTGGTACAATTGTTATTAAGACCATCTTTTTTATTTACTGGTGTCAAAAAACAGACAAGAGCTTGAAAACAAGTTTGCAAACTGAAAGCAGACAACAGACATTTTGCGTTTCCAAAACGAAGAAAGTAAACACACACACACACATGCACACACACACACACACACACACACACACACATACTCTGGTGTGATAAAAGAAAGGGAAAAACATCGGAGACAATTATGAAATCAAAATGCTCTGGCACAAAATATTCATAAAATGAATGTATTACTCATACTGAGAGGGCCTCATCAACAACATCATGAGGATGAAGAAGGAAAAGAAGAAAACCCCATGACATTCTGAGTCTCGCGGGCATTTTCTTATTGTTGGTTTTGTTTGCTTAAATCTTGTGGCCAGAAACATTTAAATGGTATTTAGGCATACAAATAAAGACAGGTATTACAGTTTCCTTTGCATAATTTGAAAATTCACTGATCTTTAGCTTCTGTCGAAAATTGATACAAACATAGCTAAAGAGTGTGTCCGACAAACGTGGAACGACAGTACACAGCTGTCTTGAGTAGCCTCAAACCCAAAAATGTTCAGCGTCTTCATCATGAAATAATGGAATGAGTCACATTCTCTTCTCTCATGGTGATTTTGCTTTCAGCTTCATATCAGTAGCAATATCTTGTCATGGCTTCAGAAGTGGTCGAAAATGCATTTTAAAGAGTTGTATGAATGAATGACTCGTGAGTTGACTTCAGTGCAGTGACAGCCCTGATATTGCCCTTTGTGGTCGGCTGGGCTATAAGCAACATTACCTTACCTTACCTTCAGAAGTGGTCGATTCGATACATGGGCATTATTGCCATCCGAGAAACATACAGAAATGGGCTCCAAGGGTGGCACCCACCAAAGCTCAGTGACCAAGGAATAACTGTCATTAGTTTGTGCTGCATCTATACAACAGCACAGCAGAGACTGCCAGTGCAGGGCACCAGGTGGTCAACATGAACACACCACCAAAAAAGCATCGCTCAACTCTACAAGAACGCCGCAAAACATATTGGGAGTGTGAGTCTCGTAGAGTAGCATCAAAGTGCTAGCCATTGAAGATCATTGTGAAAAAACGGAGAAGCTTATGACATTATAAAAACAGAACAGATTTTAACACTCTTCTCTTTGCTGACGAGTACTTTGGCCATATGACCAAAGACCTGAACCAGCCTACTTCATTGAATTGCTGTACCAGGGGAAAATCTCTAAAGATGAGGCTCAGAACTCGTGAAGTAAAACTGGGTCCCCTCCTTGCTCTTTAATATGGTTCAGTGATACTGATAGTAGAATCATTGTTCTGGATGTGTGGGCACTTGAACTGGACTCGAGTGACTCGACAGAAATGGAAGGTCTCCCCAGTTTGTGACATCAAAGCAATATGGCACTGGTCACTCCCCATGGATTGCGGATAACAAGAATGTAAATGGACATGGCTGTTTGCAGGGCAATGCAAGAAAAGGAAGTGATGGAAACATATATGGGAGTGGATCTATATTTCTATGTGGAGAGAGGTGCATGCAAATACGTGAAAGGGGATGCCCTACTCGGGGCGAAGACTGGATGTAAAAAAAAAAAAAGCACACCAGTAGTTACTCATCTATTACCATTGTAACTAAATAATTTTGTCTTGTCCTCTCTCTCTCTTGCTTCATGAATAAGAATGGTGAATGTGAATATAATTGAAATGAAGACGACAGTCGTGAATGTACAACACCCATGAACTTATGTTTGAAAGGGACAATAAAAGCCAGTTAAGAGGAAATTCAATGAAGCTGAAGAAACGCAGAAGTAAATTAGCAGTTAGAGCGAATTTTTTCTCGAATAGGATCAACAATACTTGGAACAATCTCCCAGAGTCAGTGGTTTCTGCGCCATCAGTGGATGCTTTCAAGAGAAGACTGGATGAACATTGGAAAAATCTACCATCATTGTACAACCCTATTTGCCAAGAATAACTTCTGGGCAACTGAGCTTGCACGCAATGCTAGAAATCAAAGTTAGAATTAGATAGACGAATAGGCTCTTTAAAAGTAGAGCCTCAATCGCTCTTATTACTATACTATACTATAATTATGTCGAATATGATTATATGCAGGTGTACCTGAACATGACTGCCTCATAATTCACTGTTTATTCCTTCTTGGGCTATACAGATGATATTCTTTTGGTAACTTATATGATAACTGATATGCTTCTCATATAGTCTTTCCTTGTAGGAATATCATGTACTACATAGTTTTGTGCGCGTGTGTGTGTGTGTGTGTGCGCGCGACAGCATGTCTGTATGCTTTCTTTTATGCTAATAGGAATTATTACTGTACGCGTTATAATCAGTTGTATATTGTGTAACAGCTCTGTGTTAGTATCCTTAGTACCTGAAAGTGGGGAAACATCTTTTTGCTTCTCTGTTACCGTTGGGGGATGAATAATTATTATCTATCAACCACTCTGCTCGACTACTTTCCACGGGCAGCAACTCTAGCCCTAGCTGGCGTAGAAGCTGTCACTTGTGATTAGGCCTAATCTCCCATGATTGCGGCATGGTTCGTTTGGCAGTCAGTTGCAGTCCTGCCGAACTGAAGCGGTGTACGCAGAAGATAAGTCTCAGCTCGATATTTAAATGGAGGTGACGTTTTTAGGAACTGCTTCTGCTTATCCAACTCCAACACGATGTGTTTCTTGCACTGCTCTGCGGTTCACGAACAGTGAGTTTTGTACAGTAGTGACGCACGGATGTTGTTACAGGCGAGCTCGGTGGAAGGCAAATACTTTAAATGACTTCTTTTCTAGTGTTTTTACAAAAGAAGATAATAGTAATGTTCCGATCTTGGAAAGTGGTTCAAGGTCCAGTGGAGTCACCGTAACAGATATGTGTATTACACCCAGTGCAGTTAGAGAGAGACTTAAAAATATAAACCCAAATAAATCTTGTGGACCTGATATGATCCCTGCAAGAGTTCTTAAGGAGTCATATATAATGAGCTAGCATTAAGCCTACCTTTCAGTATTTTGTTTAATAAGTCAATTGAATCAGTGTGGTACCAATGGACTGGAAGTCTGCAAATGTGACAGCTTTATTTAAAAAAGGTACCAGGACAGATCCTGGAAATTATAGGCCAGTTAGTCTTACATCAATTGTTTGTAAGATTATGGAATCAATTATACGGGATGTGATCGTAGATCATATGACTTTGAATAATTTATATACAGAGTGCCAGCATGGTTTCCGTAAACATCGATCTTGTGTAACACAACTTCTACTTGTCATGGAGGATTTAACAAAACTTTTAGATAATGGCAACAATGTTTATTTAGACTTTAAAAAGGCCTTTGATTCTGTTCCCCATGAGAGGCTATTAGTGAAATTATTATCATATGGAATTACAGGTAGAGTTCATACATGGATAAGGGATTTTTTAACTAAAAGACAGCAAAGAGTTAGAGTAGGAAGCTCATATTCAGATTTTACGGAAGTTCTAAGTGGTATACCACAAGGGAGTATTTTGGGTCCTGTATTATTTACAATATTTATAAATGATTTGCCAAACTCAGTGGAAAGTATATGCAATATATTCGCAGACGATACAAAAATTTATAATACAACTTATAATCATAATACATTACAAAATGATATTGATAATTTATCCAAATGGTCTGCCACATGGAATTTGCATTTTAATGCGGACAAGTGCAACGTGTTACATGTTGGACGTAAGAACCCAAGATACCAATATACAATGCTAAACAGTAATACTGGTGAGCGTGCAGATATTTCAACATGTGATTATGAAAAAGATCTTGGTGTCACTTTTGATTCTAGACTGGTATTCGATAAGCATATTCAAAACTCTATAAATAAAGCTAATAAAATGATTGGTATAATTAAACGTACTTTTAGTCATATAGATAAAGATATTTTTACAAAATTATACAAGGCTTTCGTTAGACCTCATTTGGAATATGGCAATACAATTTGGTATCCTCGATTAAAGAGGCAGTCTGCTGCTTTGGAAAGAGTACAAAGAAGAGCAACAAAGCTTGTAAAGAATATACAAAATCTTCCCTATGAAGGTAGGTTAAAAGCTCTTGGACTGCCTACCCTAAAAACAAGACGAGTGAGGGGCGATTTGATCCAAGTCTATAAAATATTTAATTGTGTGGACAATATTCCTATTTCAAAATTTTTTACTACATCAAGAGTTGATATTACCAGAAATAGTGTGGATAAAATTTATCATGAATATTATCGCACTAACCTAAGGAAATTTTCTTTTAGTAACAGAGTAACAAATCTTTGGAATAAATTAACCCCTAACATTAAACGTGCACAAAATACTAACCGTTTCAAAAGCTCTATCGATGCTAGTGTATTACTGAAGACTATTTATTTTGACTATGATAAATAAAGGCTTGAGCGAGTTAAAGACCTGACCGTGTGAAGACAGATAACACATAGAAGGGACATGTAAAGCCAGTTCTGGCTAAAATTGCTAAAGGCAATTGTCCCTACAAACCTAAACCTAAACCTAAAGTACACCTTGCTTCTTCTTCTCCCGTTAAGTCTCCACAATCAACAGGCTGAT
>CM031620.1:31293046-31310546 GCA_018398815.1 Conus ventricosus
ATAGTTGGGCCAGACTGATCTGGCTAATTTACAGGACGTGTGTCCACAGTTGGGCCAGACTGATCTAGCCAATTTACGACCAGTGTCCACAGTCAAAGCCAGACACCGCCAGCTAAAGTAGGAAGGGGAAGGTAGTGTGTGGTGGGGGTAAAATCAAGCTAATTAATTAAATGACCCATTGACCACCACAGAGAGTAAGGCGGGTAGGCGTGACTGTCATGATTTGAATATCCAATGGAATTAGAGGGAGGCAACCTCAGAATGAAGGCGCAAAATACTGACCAATGGTACTCGCCCTTTGACAGATGGGTTTTTTGGGATAAGATAGGAATGCGTGAGTGAGGAAAAACGAACAGACAGAGAGAGAGAGAGGAAGAGGTTCTGGGTGTAAGCTCTGCAGGAGAGAAGAGCAGAGAGATGAGGGGAGGAGAGAAGAGAACCAAGTGGAGGCATTAGCACCAGATAAAGTCTGCAGAGGGAGGACTAAGAAGAGATGTTGAGTGAGAGAGAGAGTTGCTAACTGATGAAGAGAAAAAGAAAGAAGAAGGAAAAGAAAAAGAAAAGCAACCATGTCCATTTGATAGAGCAGACTAGAAGAGAGAGAGAGAGAGTGCAATGCGTTAATGCAGGAAGAAAGAAAGGAGAACAGATCGATGTCTAATAGTCACTGTTCCACCTGAACCGGGGTTCGACCTCATACCTGGCAGCGCCACTTTCAGCAGCAGTCCGACCTGACCAACGCCAGCGGTCTAACCTGACCAGTGCCAGCAGTCTAACCTGACCAGTGCCAGCAGTTGTGTTGTGCTTGTGAAAGTGACAGTGAAAAGAAACAAAGGGAAAAAAAAAAAGAAAAGAAAAGACAGTGATTCGTGAATAGTTTAAGATCACCTGGCCAGGTAAAGTAGAAATCTGTTTATACCCGGTTAGTTAATGATGATTTAGATAAATGGTTTTGTGAAGTTCAAGGAAAGAGAGGATGTTTTATTTTGTTTGATTCCATATGCATTGATGTTTCTTTCTATGATCATGTGTAGTAAAGTTATAGACTTTACTGGTGGTTTGATGTGACGAACGCATGATTTTATGAATGAGATTGTAAGCAAGCTGTGAGGGGTGTTTGGGCTGTGCGCTAGTCCTTCCTCCACTGACATACCCCGAGGTTGACAATTTATTGGCGAGCCTGCCAGTATATTCTGGCCCATTTATTATAATTGTTCAACTTCTCAGAGAGGAAGCTGGGTGGGATTCAAGTGTTGTAATCCTAAGGCAAGGTAGTGTCTTACTGTATGTTCCCAAGATAGTTAAATACTAGGCTTGGCATTGCTTCCAGATAGTTAACACTAGGCTTGGCATTTCAGCCAGAGTACTTCTTTCGCACAGATTGCCTATAATTTGCTCTCATAGTTGGGTCAGGCGCTGGGCGTCTTATAAAAACTAATTACGTTGTCCCAAGCTAATATTATCATTCATAGGATTGTGCTACTACGTCACGCGTGTCGGTAACCACCAGTTTGGCTGTCGTAGTAATAAAATCTTGTTCAAAAAAAAAAAAAAAAGAGATAATGGCGGAAGAAAAGAACACCCTATTCAACAACTTGTGAGCGTCGCTCGTGATTTAGGCTACTCAGGAGATGAGTTGCGTGCATTCGTTGAAAACCAACAAAAGATGGAAAGAGATGAGCGAGCGGAAAGACGCCGTATCGCAGTGGAAGTGCAGGAAACAGAAAGAATGAAGCAGGAAACGGAAAGATTAAGGATTCAGGCTAACAATGATAAAGAAACGCAGGGAAACAGAAAGCTTAAGGATTCAGGCTAGCGAAACGCAGGAAACAGAAATACTAAGGGTATCGCAGGAAACAGCAAGAATAAGGCATACAATTAGAGTTAGAGAGACTGAAAAATACAAAGGGAGACCAACCGATGAGGTAGTTCACTTTCCCAGTGACCCGAGCAAGTTACGCCCCCCGACCAAAGTTGACAAAATTCTCATGAAGGAACCCCCAGAGAAATTCCGAATTGTATCATACATAGTCCCGTTTCGAAACGTTTGCTAACCAGTCAGGGTTGGCCTTACAGAAGAGTGGGGGCAGAGTCATTTTGTCAGCGCAATGAAGGGGTAAGGCATTACAGATTTTCACAGACATTCCCATCATACTCAACAACTGATTTTGTTGCTGTGAAGGAATCGTTGATGACGGGATTTGACCTCACAGAGGAGGGGTTCAGGAAACGAAATTTCCGATCAGCGTAGATAACACGCGAGGTGAAACCGTACACTCAGTTTGGTGCACTTTAGATCACATTTCTGAGAAGTGGTTAGAGGGTAATGATGGACGAAGAAGGAGTTCGCCGTATTGAACGAGCTATTTATGAAGAACATGATTTTGTCAGGTTGCGGCCCTGAGTTAACCATACATTTGAACGAGAGTGCCAGCCAGAAGAGAAAAACAAACAAAGCAGGGGAGTTGCTGAAGTTAGCATAGGTGACTAAGAGGCACGTATGGGCACTAAGGTGCAGGAGAAACATGTGATAAGATAGCTAAGGAGACTAGAGAGTTTTTTCTGCAAAGTTCCAGCAAACCGCAGTGGTGGAGGCAGAAAGGAGGACAAAGGGACAATAGTGTTTATCATATGTCAACAAAGAAGGACAAAGTGGCGAGGGATGTCGCATGAGGTTCCAGAAGGCAGCAGCCATGCAATAGGGTTGATAAGGGTCGCCAGGGGAAACGCCCTGCAGTGGAACCAAAAGGGATCCAATCTGAAGAGGGTGAGTGCGGGCCTATGGCTAGCACATGAACAGCAGACAGTGTCCAGGGATGGAGGGCACAAGGCTGATTGGTTGGGGGGGGGGGGGGGGGGGGGGGGGGGGGGGGGAGGGGGGGGGGGGGGGGGGGGGCGTTACCAGTGGAAGAAGGGTGGGATTGGCCATCAAGGAGGGTGAAAGTGTTACGAGACACCAGGTTTTTCGTGGTGGTGTAGTACTAACAACGCTGGTCGAGAAGGGGATTTGACAGGGCAAATCCCAATGACCTGTACTCTAATCCGATGGCACTGTGGAGGGAGTTTCTCCCAGTTGCAAGAAAGAAGTACGTACCCCATACTTCTCAGGCTAGTTGTCGGCATCTGGTGATGGAGAAACCCCTTTATGATTTGATCATCGGAAATATGTCCCAGGTGCAAGGGATCCAGGGGAACCTGAGTTGTTACTTGCTACAGGGGCAGCAGTTTCAAAGCAAACGGAGCAAGAAGGAGGGAAAGGTTGTGTATAGAACCGTTAGTCCCATGACCAGCACGGAGTCATGCATCAGAAGTGTCGCCTGCTTAGTTAAGGGCAGCGCAGGAACAAGACCCTTCCTCGTGAAGTCTTGGGAGTTGGCAAGAGTTGGAGAGAAACAGGTGTGTTAGAGGAGGTGAACAGAATTTTCTTGAAAGGCGGGTTGTTGTAACGAGTGTTCACCAAGGGGAGGATACAGGTAAGGTGACAACACCGTTAGAGTACCACAAGTTTATCGTGACACTGTCCTGTCAGATGGGTCACGAGTCGCTCATGCGGGTCATCTCGGCACCAGCAAAACAGCTGACCGAATCTTTGATGGATTTCATTGGCCAAAGGGCAATGGCAGACATCAAGCGTTTCTGTATGTACATGTACGTGTGACCAAAGGTCAGCCACAAGAGGGGTGAAGAGGAAGCGCCTCTTAACAGCCTCCTTTAATTGACACACCATCATGAGAGGTGGCAGTTTGATCAGATCGCCCCAATCCCGCCCTGTTCCAAAGTCGGGCACAGGTATGAGACAAGTAAGGTTGCAAGGAACAATAGCAGAAGGCTAGGGTCGTACCAGAAGGAAGCATATGACAGGAAGGTGAGGAGCAATCCCTCAAGGGTGGGCGATCACGTCCAGGTACTCTTGCTTCCCACGGGTCACAGCAAGCTGCTGATCATTGGAAAGGACCGATTCACCGATCACTGAAAAGGTCGGTCGGATTACCGAATTGAAGTGAATGGAAACTAAAGACTTTTCCATTCGAAACTAATCACCGCAAATATATCAGTCGTGAGCTCAGCACATAGGCGCAGCAGCAAACTTGATTGAGGTGAAAAGAGAACCCAGCAGAAGAAGGTTAGAATTTAGTTGCCTAAGTTTCGCAGAAGAGTCAGACAGGTATGTGTCACTGTAGAAAGGGCAAGACAGTAGAGTCCCTAGTTTTGTTGTCGAGGCGACACAAAGCACCAGAAAGGAAAGGTGGAGAAGATGATGATTCTGAGATACCAAAGACCAAAACAGAAGACAGGAGTTCTGCTAGTCTTCATTGGTCTACATGGAGTTTTGTGCAAATTTCGCAGCAAACACGAGTCACTCAGTTGAATTGGTCAAGGCAGGTGAAACCGCATGGTCGAGTGGTCAGACGCTGCTGAGCAATCACTGCAGACGTGCTAGAACGACTAGGCCTTCCCGTCCCATCTTGAAGCTACCTGAAATGTCTAAACCCATTCTGTTGCGTCAGATGCATCGAGGTGGTGGGATATGTGTCCGTATTGTGCAGGAGCAGAGGTGTCGAGATTCCTGTTAGGTATGCTAGCAGAAGTTGACAAAGTGTGAATGAAGGAACGCAACTGTAGAGAATGAGTGTTTAGGGCTGTCGTGTGGCCGTGCAGAAATTCCACAAATACAGTATGGGAAAGAGTTCGTGATAGAGACAGATATCAACCACTCAAATTCTGCAGGAGGCGCAGCGAAAAACAGCAGAGTGCAGCATTGGGCAATGGCATCTGCAGCCCTACAAGTATCGAGTCCAGTACATCCCAGGTCCGACAGAATGTCGGAGCTGACTATTTAAGCCGTGTAGTCACAAGCTGCAACTCAGAGGAAGGTCAGTCATATCCGGGGGTGCTTAGTTGATACTATGTGTTGATTACAGTTATGTTGAGTGTAGTATGGGTTCATTCCCATTCCCAGTTGGCTAGTGGTTTCATATTTTCGTGTGAGACTGTTCATATTTTCTTTGTGAGACTTGTTTTACGAAAATGTAGTTCTGTTTGGAGCATACAGCCGCTTGTGTGTAATGCACTGTTTGGCGATGAGTGAGGATGAGATACCTCAGGAGTGTTTCCATGGTGATCGTAGACATAAAAGATTGTGGCTTTTCATAGTAATCGTGAAAGAAAGAAGTGGCAAATCGCAGGTACGGGGGGATTGGCATGAGGTGCGCACAAGTAGTGTTGTTAAAAAATGAGTTGAAATAAGGCAAGATGCGCACGTCAATGATAATCATTGGAGTGGTATTCACTAATGATATAACTTATAATTTAATAAACCGGTTGTATGTAAAGTATATTTCCAAACTTTGCACGTGTATCTGTGTGTCAGCAAATATACTATTGTTGGACTTTTTTTGGTACCGTAGTTATGAGGATACAATGCTGACATAGTCATATGCAAGGGGAAATTGTCACGGACAAAAATAGAAAAACCGAACTCGTGGTTAGTCGCCAGCCAATTTGTTTAGACATAAAGCTCCAACCAAATATCCTGGTCGCAGCAGAAGTCTGCCTCAATGTCGGGCTCCGCCGCCTTCAGCAACGCCTCAGCCAATTTGGTCCCACAGCGAGGAGGCCCCCCCAAATCCTAAAACCTCCACTGAAGACGGTCCCCGGTCCACCCCAGACAGACTAAGCCGCTTGACCAGACACCTCGATGTCGTGCCCAGACGAACGCAACGTCAGGGCCAGACTGATCTGGCTAATATTTACAGACGGGTGAGACCAATATGTTGGGCCCAGACTGATCTGCTTATTTACAGGACTTGGTGTCACATTGGGCCATACATGATCAAGCCAGATTACGACCAGTGTCCACAGTCAAAGCCAGACCAAAACCTGCCAGCAAAAGTATGAGGGGAAGGTAGTGGTTGTGGTGGTGGTAAAAATCAAGCAAATTAGTTAAATGACCCATTGTACCACTCACAGATGAGTAAGGCGGGTAGTGCGTGACGGTCATGATATGAAAATCAATGGAATTAAGGAGGCACCTCAGAATGAAGGCGCGAAAATACAGACCAAAGGTACTCGCCCCTTTGACCAATGTGTTTTATGGGATAAGATAGGAATGCGTGAGTGAGGAAAAACGAACAGAACAGAGAGAGGAGAGGAAGAGGTTCGTGGGTGTAATCTCTGCAGGAGAGAAGAGTCAGAGTAGATGAGGTGGAGGAGAGAAGAAAGCCAAGTGGAGGCATTAGCCACCAATAAAGTTATGCAGAGGGAGGACTAAAGAAGAGATGTAGAGTGATGAGAGAGAGTTCTAACTGATGAAGTAGAAAAAGAAAGAAGAATGAAAAGCAAAAGAAAGCAACCATGTCCATTTGATAGAGCAGACAGATGAGAAGAGAGAGAGAGCAATGCGTTTAATGCCGGAAGAAGAAAGGAGAACAGATTCGATGTCCTAAAAGTCTACTGTTCCACCTGAATCAGAGTTGCCGACCTCATACCATGGCAGCGCCACTTCAGCAGCAGTCCTACATGACCAACGCCATCGTCTAAACCTGAACACAGGCCATCAGACTCCCTAACCCTGACCAGTGCCAGCAGTTGTGTTGTGCTTGAGAAAGTGACAGTGAAAAGAAACAAGAAAAAACAAGAAAAGAAAAGACAGTGGATTTCGTGGAATATATAAGATCACCAAGGCCAGGGTAACGTAGAAATCTGTTTATACCACCCCGGTAGGTTAATTATGATTTAGAATAAATGGTTTTGTGAAGTTCCAAGGAAAGAGAGGAGTATTATTTGTTTGATTCCATATCATTGATGTTTGCTTGACACACACGATCCACAGTGAGAGTCATTACAAGTAGTTGGTTTAACAAATAGGAACTTTACTAGTGGTTTGATGTGACGAACGCAAGATGTAAGAATTAATTGGTAAGCAAGCTGTAAGTGTGTTTGGGCTGTGCCTAGTCCCTTCCCGCCTCTGAACATACCCCGAGTTATGACAGAACCATGCTAGGGTCAACCCTGATTATGAACGAGGTCTCCATCCTTCAATACCAAACTATTGGTACAACAAAGCACTCTTTATGCATAAAATACTACACGCCGTGCTCCTTCCTGAATTAAGGAATATATTTACTTCTAATGATCATCGTCATTCGCAAAAAATAAATCTCCCTTTCCCATCAATTAATTTATGCAAATCAAGCCTTGCATAATTCTGGTGGTGGCTGTGGAATAATATCCCAGAAATAACGGAAAAACGAACCAAACACTAGTAGTTTAAATCCAATCTTTTTCACGTACTTGATGTATTTGCCTGATCTTACACCTCTTTGGCCCAAAGAATGTACCAATAACTGATTCAGTGAAATTTTTCAATACATTATCATTCTTTCTTTTCTCCCCCCGCCCTCGTCAATCATAATTGTCCCCCCATCACAACCCCGTCCCACGTCCCACCCCACCGTCTCCCACACCTTCTGTTCGGTGTACCCTCTAGTACATAGAAATTTTGTATCCTTCTGTATTTTTTCATAGTCATATTTAAGAGTGATTTTCCATTATATTTATATTAATCAATATTTTGTTGTTGTAGTATTCCTGTTCCTATCTTAAATTCTTTTGTCCCGCGGAGGGCTGGATGTAAAAAAGCAGTGAATGCCTTATTCCATTACCCTCTGAAAATAAAATTCGTTCCTCTCTCTCTCTCTCTCACTCTCCTCTCTCTCTCTCGTCCTCCTCTACTCTCTCCTCTCTCCTCACTCCCTCTCCGTTACTAATTTCATTTTTTGCTAATGTTGGGTATGTTTTAAGGCATGACAGATACACATAAATAACTCCTCTCTCTCTCTCTCTCTCTCCTCTCATCCTCTCTCTCACTCTCACTCTCTCTTCTCTCGTCTCTCTTCAGTCATCTCATCTCGATCTCTCTCTCCTCTCTGAAGCGTGAAATTCGTTGGGGGGAGGGGGGGGGGGGGGGGGGTACGGGGGGGGGGGGGGGGGGGGGGGGGGGGGGGGGGGGGGGGGGGGAGGGGGGGGGGGGGGGGGGGGGGGGGGGGGGGGGGGGAGAATTCATATGGGTGGTCGCGGGGGCCGGGGGGTGTTATGGGGGGCGGGGGGTGAATTGTGCTTTGTTTGTTATGGGGGGGGGGGGAGGGGGGGGAGTATTTAAAGGATGAGTTTGTTCTGGTACGAGTATGTTTGGGGTCCGATGAGAGAATCAATAAACAGGTGCAAATTGGTAGAAAGTTGGGGGGGGCATGTTTATGAAGGAGGGGACGCGATTAGATGGAAGGAGGTATGGACGAAATAATAAATTTTATGGGTGATAATTATTAACAAAATAAATTTAGGTGTAAAAATTAAATAAAAGGGGGGGGGGGGGGGGGGGGCCCCGCTAATATCGATTATCTGAAGAAACCCGGGTTTTTTGTAATTTGCACCTGTTATTGATGATTGGGCCATTGGTAAGTAATTTTGCTTATAAAAAATTGATTTTCATACTATGAAAATTGATTTTCGGGGTCCGTAACATGAATTGTGTGCATTTCACGAAAATCGATTTTTCATGGTACGAAAATCGATTTTAATTGGCAAATTACTATCAACAAACCCGATAATCAAGTAAACCAGGTTCAAATACGCCGGAATTAATAACCAGACCGAAATCAATAACGGGCCAAAAATCAAATTTAATTGTGCAATTTTTACCAAAATCAATACAAGTTGTAGAAATCAATAACCGGTTATGATAATCGATTATCAGGCGATATTAGCACCTGGTTATTGATTAATCGGGCCTATTGATCAATAAATTGATGAAAAAATCGATTTCGGACGAAAGTGAATATTTGCATTTCACACTTCATCTCTCTCACTCTCTCTCTCTCTCCTCTCTTCTCTCTCTCTCTCTCTCCTCTCTCTCTCTCATTCCAATTAAGTGTCACAGATGTCACCAGACCGGGCGAAGTGGTTAGCGTCCGCGGACATCCCCCGGCTGGGAGTCGAGATGTCGAATTCCCATCATAAGTCATGTGGTTTTTACTGCCCCGACGCTCCTACCCATAGTTGAGATTTGCTGCGGACACAGTTGGGAAGACTGGGACCACACAGTCGAGTCCAACGCACTTTATACAATGGATGCATTTCTTGAGAGTGTGTATGCTGCTCAAATTTCCAGACCACCACTTGGCAAGGGGCCTGTTATTCTCTCTCTCTCGGGCCTGGTTGACGCCAGGATATATTATGAAAAGGAAGCGTTGAGTAACAGCCCTGGTCCTTGTAGTCCGGACCGAAACGGAAATCCGTAGCATCATCTTAATCATCCTCATTCTCATCGTTCAGGCATAAAAAAAAGGTCCAAATTCTGGTGGCCCTTCATGCCTGCTCTCATGGTGACCTCAGTTTCGATGTCCTAACTCCACACTTGTGCATTAGTTTGGTTCCGTCAGGGGTCCACGTATCTGCGAGTCCATGGGGCTGACGATGACGGACGTGTGGCCCCTCCCGGGGGGTGGGGGGGGTGTTGTGGGGGGGGGGTGGGGGGGGGGGGGGGGGGAGCACACTCACGCCGGCTCCGCGACTAAGCAAATTATTCTGTCAGTCAGTATGTGGTGTCCCTGCGTATGTTAAGATCCTAACAGAGCGCCACTGAACCCCCCCGAAGTGACTCTGGCCGGCGGCAGTGCTGTGTCTCCTCCGTGGGTTTCCTCTTGACGACTTGACATTGACTGCTCCCGTTAGGATGCTGTGTGCCGTGGCTGTGGCGGGGCCACCGCTGAGGCTGTTGGACGGGTGTCGGAAGTGAGGCGGCGTGGGTGGCACTGCCTCTGAGGTTGCGCAGAGTAGGGACAGCAAAAAAAAAAAAAAAAAAAAAAGTAGGTCACAGATGCTAAAATTAAAAAGAAATGCCTATGTTTCTTTTTGTTTGTTTTTGTTTGAGTTTTTTTCATTGTTTGTTTGATTTGTTTTGTTTTGTTTTGTTTGCTCCTATAGATTTTCATGAATATCCCATGAAAAATATCTAATTAGGAGAGAGAGAGAGAGGAGAGAGGAGAGAGAGAGAGAGTCTTCGCTTAGTCAAGTACGGAATAAGCTCAAACGTATTACAACCTCCTCACTACCTTGTATGGCTCTACGATAAGTAACAAAAAGTAGCTAAACAGCGACTGCCCTCTGTCACTAATGACAATTTGATTAGCTCTATAAGAAGCCAAGAGGAGAAAGAAGCTCGAAGGCTGACTTGCGATCTCATTGGCTACGTCCATTAGCACTACGTGGCAGTAGCTCTACATACTTTCGTGTGTTTTTGTTTTCTATTTTCCTTTGCTTTAGCACTGACGTTGCAATATCTCTACATGATGAAATTTAGAACAGCCTGCACTGGCAGCGCAGAATTTTGGTACTGGAAAAGACAAGGCCTATTACTCATCAAATAAATACCGATACTGTTTTGAGCACAATGCCGCACCTTGTTAGAGAGAGATAGAGAGCGAGAGAGAGAGAGAGAGAGAGGGAGAGGAGGGAGGGAGTGGGAGGGAGGGAAGAGAGAGAGAGAGAGAGACAGAGAGAGAGAGAGAGAGAGAGAGTTCTTGGAGTAATCTCTTTCTGTCTCTCTGAATCTCTGTCTCGCATCTTTCTGTCTCCGCATCTCTCTCTCTCTCTCTCTCTCTCTCTCTCTCTCCTCTCTCTCTCTTCTCCTCTCTCTCTAATTATCGCAGACTCTGTCCTTTGTCTCTCTAAAAAAAATTATAGTCTCTCTCTCTAATTCCTCACTCTCTCTCTCTCTCTCTTCGTCTCTCCTCTCTCTCGTCTCTCCTCACCTCTCTCTCGATTTCTGTATTTGGTAAATTCAATTATCGTAATTAATACACACGGAACCTCGGGAACTTTTTTTTTTTTAATGTACTTGGTCTTAGGCCAAGGGGCCTCTGGCCTTATATACGTGGAGGAGGGATGGAACAAGGAAAGAAAAAGAATATACAAAAAATAAATTTGACGCACTAAACCATTCCAAATACTCAGACTCAAGGAATATTAAACGTAAGGTCACCAACCCGTATAGCTATGAACCACGCGTGGTACTGACACATTAACTAAAAGAACTGTTAAAAGAACAACAAATTAATGAGGTAACAATGACTCCTGTTACCAAAACAAGAAAAACAAAGCAAAGCAAAGAAAGGATTCAATACCAATCCCTTGTGACAATTAAATGTTTCCGTCTCTTCTCTCGAGGTTTAAAGCATAAAATAATGAACATTGCAACATTTCTAGTCAGATAACATACTTAGATTAGTAACAAGTATGACAATCCGGTCAACGAAACGATACGGAGATCACGGTACGGCCCGAGGACAAGACGTATGGCGCGAGGTCACGTACGGCACGGTAGGATGGTGGTGGAACATAGACCTGTGTAAATATGGAGTGGGTGAAACATAGACCTGGGGAATCTGGAGGTGGGGAACATAAGACATGGGGGAACATAGACAAGTGAACAAATAGCTCTACCCCAAGTGGGGACCTACTGACATTATCCAGTGAGTGATTGCGCTACTAAAACAACCAACCCATGACAAACGGGGCCGTTGTCACTATTTTTTCTTTCTTTCAGCTGTAGAGCCAAACGGGCATAGCGATTATAGGACACGTTTTTTAGAAGAAGCGGCGAAAACTGAATAGCTTTTTTCGATACATGGTCAATTTGAAGTGATGATAGACACGTAGTCTTAAAGGGTCATATGTTTACGACACGTAGATCTAATGGTACGTAGGCTAATAACTGGTAGTGCTTTAGATACGTAAGGATTGCGCTACGCCCAATCGTTGATGCAACCCCCCGGCAGTGAGTTCACCTGACCCCTGCAGAACGTCAAGCAGAACAGGCGCTATTCAAAGAACTGAAGAAAAGTCAGAACTCACTAAAACCAAAGGAGACAGTATTGCAAAATGGGTCCGAAAAAACGGGAAGGTTTTGTGAACATCGTGAAAGTACCCGGAACCCACAACCAGAAGAGCAGAAAGGAGGGACTGTAGAAACATAAAAAGTCAATAGATATACGAATTTTTAAAAGCACCATTATTATGTTGTTTCTTCTAATGCACTAACGTAAATACGATTCAGTGTTTCTAGTACCGATTGCCTTTTGCTGTGCTGTACGAAACAAATGACAGACAGTCTTTTGAACAAAAGGATAGAATTGGAAGCCAGTGGAGAGCTGCACAAGCCAGCTGTTATTGGAGTTGTCGAAATCAAGCCAAAGAATCTGCGCTACGAAGTTCAAGATTGTGAAATTGCTATCCCAGGATTTGAAATGTTTCATAACCTAGATAAGAGAGGAAGGGGTATTTGCCTATATGTCAAAGAAGAGCTAAAACCTGCATGTAAAGATTTAAGTACTGACTTTGAGGAAACAGTTTTTGTTCACTGCAAGCTGAAAGATGGAGAGGAAATAACCGTAGGCCTGGTGTACCGGAGTCCAAACAGTCGTGAACAGAATAATGACAGTTTGAATAGGTTGCTGATGTCAGGGACAGAGAGAAGCCATCGCACTTGTTGGTGTTGGGTGATTTTAACTTTCCAGAAATTGACTGGGAAAGGAGAGTTGTTGTGCCAGCGACAGTCACCCAGCTAGCCACTTCTTCAGAATGTGAAAGATGCTTACTTGATTCAGCCCCAGACACAACCTACTCGCATTAGAGCGGGCCAGACACCAACACTGGATGACTTAGTTCTAACAAACAGAGAAGACACAGTGAATGAGATTATTACAACTTCTGCACTAGGTAAGAGCGATCACGCGACACTCGTCATTAACCTCTCATGTGCATATAAAGAGAAAGACCAGCAGAAACGCTACAACTGGAACAAGGCTGACTATGAGGGAATGAAAGAAGATATTCGTGAGATCAACTGGCAGGAGCAATTGGAGGGTCTTCCCATAGAGAAGCTTGAACAACCTTCAGAAACAAGCTTGACCAGATCACAGAAAAACATGTTCCAAAAACAACTGTATCTGGAAACCAGAGGAGGAAATGGTTGGATGGAGGGACTTTGGCTTCAGTACGAAAGAAGCACAGCTGTTAGACGATGGTTGCAAACCAGGGCAGGGGAAGATTACCAGGCATATGTCGGAGCAAGAAATAGGGCAAAAAAAGATGTGTCGACAGGCAAAGAAGAAACTTGAGGCTCCCATTGCAGCACAGGCAAAGACAAACCCGAAGTCATTCTGGTCGAATGTTAAATCTAAAAACCAAGGCCAGAACAGGTATTTGCAGACCTCAAAAGAGAGGATGGAATGAAGACGACAACTGATAAAGAGAAGGCGGACCACTTAAATAGTTTTTTCCCAAAGTGTATTCACCATTGAGCGAGAAGGAGACTTACCAGAGATGCCGAAATATACATTTGCTTCTGAGCTGCTTGACTTTGCCATCTCAAAAGAAGCTGTCAGGAAGCACCTTGCGAGCCTGAAGACTGGGAAAGCACCTGGACCTGATGGGATCAGCCCACGTGTGCTGGCAGAGTTATCTGACGTCCTTGACACTCCCATTAGCATCATCTTTAGGAAGTCCTTGGATGCTGGAAAGATCCCCGATACCTGGAGAACTGCAAACGTCACCCCGATCTTCAAGAAAGGCAGTAGGCTCAGCCCAAACAATTACAGGCCAGTAAGCCTAACGTGCATACTCTGCAAGACTATGGAGGCACTTGTTCGTAAACAGCTCTTAGCACATCTCCAGGATAACAGACTAATCAGCAGGCGACAGCATGGCTTTACTCAGGGACGATCATGTACGACCCAACTATTGGAGACCTTGGACATCTGGACTGAGATGATGGACGCAGGAGGAGGGGTGGACGCAGTATAAAATGGATTTCATGAAAGCCTTTGATAGTGTGCCCCATCGCAGATTAGTGGCCAAAGTGGAAGCTCATGGCATCAGTGGAAAGGTCCTTGAATGGATAAGGGATTTCCTTGCTGACAGGTCACAGCAGGTCATCGTAAATGGCGTAAGATCAGACAAGCAAGGGTGACAAGTGGCATCCCTCAAGGCAGTGTCCTAGGTCCTATCCTCTTCGTCATGTACATCAACGACTTGCCTCGCCATGTCCACAGCCATATTGAGCTCTTTGCAGATGACACAAAGGTTTTTTATGCGTAGCGACGACAGCAACTCTAGGGCTACTCTTCAGAGGATCTAGACCGGCTACAGCAGTGGTCCACGGACTGGCAACTACGCTTTCATCCAAAGAAGTGCAGCGTCCTGAGACTGGGCCATCCAAAGGAAGCAGCCACTTATTGCATGAAGGGACGCAACCCCCAGGGAGTGGAGTGCACTCATTGGTTAGAGGAGAGTGATGTTGAAAAAGACCTGGGTGTGTTGGTGGACAAAGACTTGAGTTTCAAGAATTTATGTGGCACACATAACAGCAAAAGCCAACAGAACCCCAGGCATTATAAGGAGAACTTTGACCATCTTACGCCAGAAGCCTTTGTTTCACTCTACAAGTCCCTAGTGAGACCAGCTTTGGATTTTGGCCACTCAGTCTGGCAACCCAAGACACAAGACACTCTGCAGAGACCTGGAAGATGTCCAGAGGAGAGCAATCCGCCGATAGGTCCTCTGAAGGATCTCCCGTACCCAGAACGTCTTGCGAGCCTGAAGCTACCTAGCTTGGAGCATCGCCGTACCAGAGGTGACGTGATCGACGTGTACAAATACGTCCATGGGATTTATGACACAGATCGACCGTGCTCCCCCTCTTCCAAGGCAAGGACACCCGGGGAACAGTCTTAAGTTAGCCAAGGGTCACTGCAGGCTGAATATGCGAGCCGGTTACTTCTCCCAGCGTGTTGCCACAGTCTGGAATAGTCTTCCGGACAATGTCGTAACGGCCCCATCCGTCAACGCGTTTAAAAACAGACTGGATGCGCACTGGAGGAATTTCACCGTCCCTATATGATCCAGTATGTTACCACTAGGCTGTGCCACGCATGCCACACATAGTCTAGTGACTTCTTTCTTCAAACGGTGAACAGGTCATACAGGCCTTCAACACCGCAAAAAATCAAGTATCAAGTATCACAGCCGTACAGAACTGGGATAAAAAGAATGTATGTGGCTGTCAATATTTGATGCAGGTATGGTATAACATTGACCGCCACTCCTGGTGCTACTTTTATTCAATACTAGTTGTTCCATTGGAATATCAATTACTTTAGCGGCCTTAGATGTTTCCCAGTGTGGATTTCGGAACAACCGCAGTACTACGGATCATCTGGTTCGTTATGAGTCCTTTTATCAGGAATGCTTTGATCAATGGAGAACATGTAGTTTCTATTCTTTTTGATTTAGAAAAAGCTTATGACACAACATGGAGGCATGGAATTCTTCAGGACTTAAAGGCACTTGATTTCAAAGGTAATTTACCAATGTTTATTGCTAATTTTTTGTCTAACAGGCATTTCAGTGTTAGACTTCATTCGACCTTTTCAGATCCTTTTGAGCAGGAGATGGGTGTCCCTCAGGGTTAGCATCCTTTCTCCACTTCTGTTCAATCTGAAGATTAATAACATCGTCCAGTCAGTAAAGTCTGGAAACGATAAGTCATTATTTGTTGATGACTTCTCCATCTCTGCCAAGGGGAAAACTTTGGCTGCAGCTGAGCGTCAACTTCAATTGTGTGTTAATCGTGTTCCAGCAGTGGGTTACTGAAAATGGATTTAAGTTTTCAGCTACTAAGACAGAGTGTATTCATTTCCATAGGAAAAGATCTCAGGTCTTAGAACCAGCTATCAGTCTCAATGGTCAGGTAATTAAAGTTTCCAACAAGTGAAATTTTTGGGGATTATTTTTTATAATAGCTTTCTTTTTTGCCTCACATTAAGTACATTAAACAATCTTGCCAGTCAGGTTTGAATGTTTTGAAGGTTATTAGTCACACTGATTGGGGTGCAGACAAGAGAACTTTGTTGCGATTGTATCGGGCTTTTGGTGAGACCAAAGCTAGATTATGGGTGTGTGGTATATGGTTCTGCACGAAAGTCTTACCTCAAAGCTCTTGATCCAATCCATCATCAAGGACTGCGGATTGCTCTGGGAGCACTTCGCACATCTCCAAAGAAAGTTTGTATGCTGAATCGGGTGAACCCCTCGGAGCTAAGGAGGTTGCGTCTTTCCATGAATTACTACCTGAAACTGAGGGCTAATCCAGAAAACCCTGCCTATGATATTGTCATGAACCGCCTTTTAGAGCCAAATATGACTTAAAGCCAAATGAGATTTCTCCACTGGGTATTCGTATTTTGACCCATTTCGGGGCAGTGGCATTGACCTTGATGTGTTGGATGGTCATTACAGACTGATTTACCTCCTTGGAAGTCGCCAATCCAGAGATTAAATTTTATATTTAACTCAATTTCGAAAGGAGGTCACTCTCGATGTGTTGCATATAAACAACTTTATTTTGGGCAATGTGAATTTTATTAAAGATTTTGTCAAGATTTTTACTGATGGTTCTAAGAAAGGTGAGAGGGCTGCAGTGCCATTGTGTGTGATAACGATTTTTCAGGAGCTACTTTGTTAAGATTGCGGGATTGGTCATCTGTTTATACTGCTGAACTGAAGGCTTTAAATCTGGCCCTCAGTGCGTGTGTCCAGATCAGATCAGAATGATTTCCTTATTTTATCGGATTCATTGTCGGCATTGTCGGCTTTGTCGACAAGAGAAGTATCACATCCAGTTTTAGCGGATATTCATGATCTTCATACTCAGCTTGTCTCTTCGGGAAAGCATATAGTTTTCTTGTGGGTCCCAGTCACATGGGAATCTATGGTAACTCAGTGGTGGACAAAGCAGCCAAACAAGCTCTCGGTGCAAGTCTTTCCAGGAGGCTATGCAGTTTGTTCCTCACTTGATCTACGTCATAAATCTAGTTTGTATTGTCGTGAACTGTGGCAGAGTGAATGGTGTAATCAAATTCATAATAAATTGTTTAATATTTGCCCAGATTTAACCAATCCTTTCCATCGGTGGTACGTAACCGTAAAGAGGAATCGATTTTGTCACGGTGTACATATTGGGCACAGCTATATAACGCAAGTTGGATATTCAGAAGGGAAGACCCCCCATGGTGTGTTGCGTGTGACAGCTTGTTCTGTGTTAATCATTTTTTGACAGAATGTGCTGATTTGATGTGTATCAGAGAGAAGTTCTTTTCCACCAGTGATTTATCGGTTCTTTTTCGTGAGATTTCAGTGGATCTTATTTTTTCTTTTTTGAAGAGGTAAACTTATTTTATAAAATATAGGGTTTTATTAATGTATTACAGGTGACGAAGGAGTTGAAAAGATAATTGTGCTTTTGTCCTCATAAATTTTAAGTGATGTGTTAATACTAGTGTGGGTATCTGTATCAAGAGACTCGGATATGATAGTGAGGTCCTGATTTGGCTCCTAGTAGTCCGCTTGGACCCTATAAAACACTAACTAACTAACTAACTAA
>CM031620.1:31315546-31326808 GCA_018398815.1 Conus ventricosus
CTGGCCCCCAAAGGGACAAAAGGAAACTCGGCGAGACCGGGAAATTTTCCAGGGGAAGCAACCCCCCGGGTTTGGGTCCCCTAAAGGGGATCTCCCTTCCCCGAACCTTGCGACCTGAAGAACCCTGGGCGGGGGCATCGCCGAAAACCAGAGGGTTGCGGACGACTTGAAACCAAATTTCGTCCAGGGGGGATTTATGCACAGATCGCCCGTGCTCCCCCTTTTCCCAAGGCTAAGGACCCCGGGGGGAACGTTTTAAATTTTAACCCAAAGGGTCACTGCAGGCGAATATGCGACCCGGGTTACTTACCCCCAGGTTTTTTGCCACGGTCTGGAAAAAGGTCTTCCGGGGCAATGTCGTAAGGGCCCCATCCTTCAACCTTTTAAAAAAACAGACGGGAATGCGCACTGGAGGAATGCACCGTCCCAAATTATAAACCGAATTTTTAACCACGGGCTGTGCCAGGCATGCCACACATAGTCTAGTGCCCTTCTTTCTCAAACGGGGGAACAGGCTTACAGGCCTTCAAAACCGCAAAAAAAAAATTTTAAAAGTATCCCAGCCGCCCGAACGGGGAAAAAAAAAGAATGTAAGTGGCTGTCAATATTTTGTTTGCGGGGTATGGAAATAACATTGACCCCCAAACTCCTGGGCTTTTTTATTCCCAAAAACCCCGGGTTTTTCCTTTGGGAAAAATCATTAAATTTAGCGGCCTTAGGTTTCCCATTGTGGTTTTCGGAAAAACCGCGTACTAGGGTTCATCTGGTTCTTTTATGAGTCTTTTTTAAAGGAATTGCTTTGTTCAATGGAAAACATGTATTTCCCTTTTCTTTTTGATTTAAAAAAAGCTTATGACACAACAGGGAAAGGCAGGGAAAATTTTCAGGACTTAAAGGCATTTAAAATTTAAAATTTTAAAAATTTACCAATGTTTAAATTGCTTTTTTTTTGGGTCTAACAGGAATTTCAGTTTTAGACTTCTTTCCGGGGACCTTTTCGACCCTTTTGGGGCAGGGAGGGGTTTCCCTGGGGTTGCCCTTTTTCTCCACTTCTGTTCAATCAAGTTTAAAAAAAAGGGCCAGTCAGTAAAGTCGGAAATCGAAAAGTTTTTTTTTTGGGTTGAGGGCTTTCCAAACTCTCCCAAAGGGGGAAAACTTTGGTTTGGCAGCTGAGGGGTTAACTTCAATTGGTGTTAATGGGTTTTCCAGCTTGGGGTTACGAAAATGGTTTAAAATTTTTTTCAGTACAAAGGGAAGAGTTTTTCATTTCCATGGGAAAAATTTTTCTCAGGTTTTTGAACCAGTTTAGCACCCAAAAGGGGGCCAGGTAATTAAATTTTCCCAACAAGTAAAATTTTTTGGGGTTTATTTTTTTAATAAGCTTTTTTTTTTGCCTACTTTAATTTACAAAAAAAAATTTTCCCAGTCGGGTTTGAATGTTTTGAAGGTTTTTTGTCAAAAATGTTTGGGGTCAGACAAGAAAAAATTTTTTTTGCGTTTTGTTTCGGGCTTTGGGGGAAAACCAAACTAAAAATTATGGGGGTTGGGGAAAAATTGGGTTTCTGCACGAAAGTTTCCCTCAAAGCTCTTAAACCAATCCAAATAAAGGGACTGCGGATTGTTTCTGGGACACTTCGACATCCCCAAATAAAGTTTGGTTGTTGAATGGGGTGAACCCCCCTGGAGCTAAGGGGGTTTTGCGTCTTCCATAAATTACCCTGAAACGGGGGGAAAAATCCAAAAAACCCCCGCCTTTTTTTAATTTTCATGAACCCCCCTTTTAAAGAGCCAAAATAAACTTAAAGCCAAAGGGAGATTTCCCCCTTGGGAAAACGAAATTTTGGGACCCTTTCGGGGCGGGTGGCATTCCCTTTGATGCTGTTGATGTGGTCCAAAAAACAAAACTGTTTTCCCCCTAAAAAAAGTCCCCAAAATTTCCAGAAATTAAATTTTATATTTAATAAAAATTCAAAAAAGGGGTTTTTCCCCCTCGGGGCCCCTTAAAAAAAAATTTTAATTTTGGGCAATGTAAATTTTTTAAAAAAGATTTTTTTCAAATTTTTACGGGAGGGGTTCCCCTTAAGAAAGGTGAGGGGGCTGCAGTTGCCATTGTGTGTGATCCGATTTTCGGGACCCAACTTTGTTAAGTTTTGCGGGAAAAGGGCATCTTTTTTAAAATTTGCTGAACTGAAGGTTTTAAAAAATCTCCCTCGTGCGGTGTCCAGATCAATAAAAAAGTTTTCCCTTATTTTTTGGGAAACCCTTTAGGCTTTGTCGGCTTTGCCCGCAAGAGAAGTACCCAAACCAGTTTTAGCGGATATTCCCTATCTTCATACTCAGCTTGTCTATTCGGGAAAAACTTTTGTTTTCTTGGGGGCCCCCAGTCAAAAGGGAATCTATGGTAACTCAGTGGTGGAAAAAGGGCCCCAAACAACCCTTCGGTGCAAGTTTTTCCGGGGGCCCTTTGCAGTTTGTTCCTCCCTCTGATCTACGTCAAAAATCATTTTGAAATTGTCGTGACTGTGGGCAGAGTAAAGGGTTTGTAATCAAATTAAAAAAAAAATTTTTTAAAAATTTTTCCCAGATTTAACCAATCCTTTCCCATCTTTGGAAAAGGAAAACCGAAAAAGAGGAATCGATTTTGCCCGGTGAAAATATTGGGCCCACTATAAAACGCACATTTTGGATTTTCAAAAGGGGAAAAACCCCCCAAAGGTGTGTTGGGGGTTTGGGGACAGTTTTTCCCGTTTTTAAAATTAAAATTTTTGACAGAATTTGCTGATTTGATGTGTATCAGAGAGAATTTTTTTTTCCACCAGTGTTTTATCTTTTTTTTTCGTGAGATTTCAGGTTACCTATTTTTTCTTTTTTGAAAGAGGTAAACTTTTTTTTAAAAATTTTGGGTTTTAAAATTAATTTTAACTGGTGAAGGAGTTAAAAAAGAAATTGGGTTTTGGTCCCAAAAATTTTTAAAGTGATGTTTTAAAATTCTTTGGGGTACCCTTTTTTAAAGAGCCCGGGAAATATGAAGTGAGGTCCTAAATTGGCTCCGAAGCCCCTCTGGACCCAAAAAAACCCCAAAAACTAACTAACTAAAAAAATTGTTTTTAGTCTGCCTTTGAAAAAAAGTTAAGTGTGAAAAAAGCCTTCCTTTCAAAGGGGTTTTTCCAAATTCAAATTTCCTCTTGTTCTTCCTAGAAAACCCCTTTTCCTGATTTTTTTCCCCTTTTTCAACCGTGTTTGCACTCTTCAAAAACTTTACGTGGGTTATAAATTGTCCTTTAGGGGGTTAAGGAACCCAAAAACTGAAAAAATTTTCCCTCCCTGGAAAAACCCATGTTTTGTACAGTCTTTTTTTAAACCCTTTTTTGGGGGCCCGGCATTTTTTTTTCCCTTTTTTAAGAAAGTTTAAGAGGGTTTTTGCTTTTTTTACATACAAAATTTGGTAATTTTTCTTTCCATTTGAGACGACAAACTAAAATCACCCCAAAATATTTTCCCAAGAAATTTTTTTGGGAAAAGTTTTTTGGAAATAGAAAACGACAATTTTGGGCTTTTTTTTTACATTTTTCCCAAACACTTGGCTTTTTTGGGGGGTTTAAATTCCTTTTTCCCAAAGGTTTTTCCCACTCTTGAAAAAGCGTTTAGTTTTCTTTTGTAGAATGGTGTATCATTTTTGCTTCTGTTTGTTTTTATAATTTGGGCTGAAAATTCTCCCCAAAAAGCCAAATAGAAAACCCCGGAAGAGATTTTACTTATTTTCATTTTAAAAATTAAAAAAAAAAAGGGGCCCCGAAAAAGCCCCCGTGGTACACCTGACAAGACGGGTTTTAAAATTTTGGGAAAGACCCCCTTCCCCCCAACAATTTCTGCTTTTCCCCCAACGGGGGAATGTTTTCTACCCCATTTTGCAAAAAACCCGGGCCAATGCCAAAAGTTTTTCTAATTTAAGCAGCCCCCCTTTATTGGTAAAATCATAAAAAGGCTTTAGAAAAGGGTCAAATTAAAATTTCTTTCTTGGGACTTTTTGCTGTCTTTTTTTAAAAGACATTTAAATTAAATCATTGAGATTGTTATAATTTAAAAGTCCCCAAAACCCCTTCGCTTCAAAAACCCCTGTGGGGCTTTTTTTAAAAAAAAGGGAAAATTTTTTGTCAAAAATGGCCCATTATGCTAAAATATTTATGGTTCAAGAAGTTTTAGGATTTTGGATGAAAGAGTTTCAGGCTATAGTTCTCTGTTTTTGTTTGCCCCCTTTTTTGAATAAGGGAACAATGCTCGCATCCCCCGCCACTCACAGGAAAAAAGTCCCGGGTCCGTGAAGTTGGTAAATTTAGTTGGTATACCTCACAAAAATTTTAAATTGGAAAAATAAATTTTAAGGTTTTTGGCCAGGAACCCCCTTGGGGCCATTTAGTTTGTTTTCCCTTTTAAAAGGGTTGGTCAGAAACCAAAAAACCCTTTGCTTTTTTACTTTGATGTTTTGCTTTTCGGGGAATTTTAACATCATTTTTTAGCCCAAAGTTTTTAAAAAGGTTGGGATTTGACACCGCTTTTCTTACGGGCCCCCCTTTTAAGTCCGGATTCAAAGTCTTAAAAAGCGTGAGACGGAAAAGCAGAAGAAAAAAAAAAGTGGGGCGGTCTTGAAATCGGGACACCCTAAGGCGAGTTTTGGGCCAAAAAACGGTTTTTCCTTGAAGGGGGGTTTTAAAGAAAAGCGTGGAAAAATACAAACCCCACAAAATTGCTTTGCGTTTTAAACCGCCTAGGTAACAAGGAAACACCCCGGTTTAAAAACCGAAAAAGCAAATTTTGTCTCGCCCCCAAAACACCCGTGAGCAAATTTTCTCCCGGAAAAAGGGGCGTAAAGTGCCAGCAGATTCCCCATCCTTCGTTTGCCGGAAAACAAGTGTCTTTTCCCAGAAGCGCTTAAATTCTTACACATACACGAACCCCTGCACGTACGCAACCGGGCGCCCGCGCCCGCCCGACACAACCCCACCCCAACCACAAAAAAATCCACAACGCAGGCACGCATGCGCACGCATCACAAAATGTACATAAAAGCAAAAAACTTTCCGTCAAAAAACCCTAAATTATGATTAAAACTTTACAGATGGGGGTTTTTAGGTATAAATTTTTTTAAAAAACCCCGGACTAAGGGTAAAAAAACAAAAAAAAAACAAGCCCAAAGGAAAAAAAAAATGCTGCAACCCAAAGTCGATTTTTGTTTGTGTGTGTGTGTGTGGTGTGTGTGGGTGGGTGGTGTGGGTTTTTTCGGGAAAAGAGAGAGGGGTTAGAGGGGAGAAAAAGAAGTAGAGAGAGAGAGAGAACGAGAAAGAGAGTAAAGAGAAAAAAGGTTTGAGAAAAACATGCGCAAAAGACACTCCCGAAAATTTTAACCACTTATAAAATAAATGGGGGAAGGAAAAAAAAACATCCCACATTGTACACCGGCGCGCAGGCAAAAAAGAGAAGTGAGAAAAGAGAGAAGAGAATCTGACATAGAGAGATGGGAGGGAGAGATTGGGGGTGGGGGGGAAGTGTTTGAGAATACATAAAATAAAGAAACGACTTTTCACGGTTTCCTTTTGTAGAACACAAAATAAAAAAAGCATGCAGAGAGAGAAGAGGGGAAGATGGGGGGGGAGGGGGGAAATTTGTTTAAAAATAAAAAAATTTTGAAGAACTTACAGCACAGATAGCTTTGAAACATCCCAAAATAAATTTAAAAGCATGATCAGGGAAAAAAAGTTTCCATGACAATGGTTTTTTGCACTCTTAATTGAACAATCTCTTCCCCTCCCTCCCTCCCCTCTCTCTCCCCCCCCTTCTCTCTCTCCCCTCTCTCTTCTCTCTCTCCACGTAAAAAACACCCCACACCCCCCCCTTTTCCCTCTCTTCACACCACACACCCCCCACACACACACACACACACACAAACAAAACACCCCACACACCACTAAAAATTACAAAATAAAACGGCCCCCGGGAAATACAGTCTGAGGCGGGGGGGGAGAGAAGTGAGAGAGAGAAAATGAACAAAAAAACTGCCGGCATGCATGACTTCACAGAACAAAAAAAGATATCACACACACACACACACCACAAACACACACAACACACCACCCAACACACACCACACACAAACAAATACACGCACCGGCAACGGACTGAGGGGGGGTGGGGGGAGAGGGGGGGAGAGGAGAAAAGGAGAGGGGAGAGGGGGGGGGGGAGGAAGGAGAGGGAGAAGAGAAAAAGGTCTAAATTGAAATTTGACGGGGCATCCCAAAAATTTTTAAACAGAAAAAAAACAGACCCAAAACACCCAAACACCAACACACCACACACACACCCCCCACACACACCACAACAAAACCACGGGAATCACACACACACACTCACACACACAAAACACAAAACACACAAAACACACACACCACACAAACGCCACCACACAAACACGACCACGCACGCCGCCCCACTACCCCACAACACCCCCCA
Organism: Conus ventricosus; assembly: GCA_018398815.1. NCBI lineage: Eukaryota > Metazoa > Mollusca > Gastropoda > Neogastropoda > Conidae > Conus > Conus ventricosus. The sequence goes on from CM031620.1 coordinate 31,322,051, forward strand.
AAAGTGAACTCACGCCCCTTAAAGGGTTTTTAAACCAAAGGTTTCGTTTAAAACCCCTTTTCCAAAAACACTTTAACTTTTCCTACCCTTTTTTAAAACACCAACAAAAACGTTTGGGTTTTGCACTTTGCCCTTTTGGTGTGTCCTACCTCTCAATCGCGGCTTGTGTTCCCGAAATAGGGGTTGAAAATTGAAGGGCTTTTGCTGTTTTTTCCCCTCCCTCCCCTAAAACCGGCCCCCCACCCCCCCCCCGCCCCCCACCCCCAAAACCCCGACTATTTTTGAAATTTTTTTCCCCCTATCTTCCGAACTTTTCAAAATTGAAGATTTAATTTATTTCAAAAGCAAAATCTAAAAATTTCCCTTTGATTTTTTTTTAATTTTTTTTTTAAAACCCCAAAAACCTTTTTTCCCACACGTCTACAAAAAGCCCCTTTAAAACGTTTCTTTTTTGACAGTGAGAGAAGGGGCCCGGGGGGGGTTTGGGGGGGTTTCCTTTAACCCTTTGGGGCCACCCCCCCCCCTCTCTCCTCTCTCTCCTCTCTAAACCCACACACACACACACACACACCCAAACACACACGCAAAACACGCCACACACCACAACACAACACCAAATAAAAAACACCCAAATGGTACTCCCCAAACAGCAACACTTTTAAAATTTGAATTTGCCGTTAAAAAATAGTATTAGTGATGGAAAATAAAAGTATTTTTTTTAATTATGAAAATTTTTTTTTCAATTACTGTTGGGGGCCTTTATTTCCATTACTGTTATCGTAGTGTTTTTTTGTTGTAGTAATTATGTTATCCTCTAGGGTTTCCCCTTTTAATTGGGCCCTTTACTTGTCAAATGAACCATAGAAAAAAAAAAAATTTTTGTAGAAACAATGAAGAAATATTTTGTGTATAAAAAGGGTTGTAAATACACCCCTTTAAAAATCCCAATTTTTAAAAACCAAAGATGTTCCCAATTTTTTTGCCCAACTTGGGCCCAAAGCCACCAAACCCCACCCGGCACCCTTTTTCGCAAAGTTCTGTCAAAATTTTTAAAACAGGTTTAAATTTAAGGTACAACAAGTGATCCAAATGCCTTTTTTGGGTCACATCCAAGAAACCACTGAGCTATTGCTGAAACACAAAAAATTTTGCAAAAAAAAAATGTACAGTATTATAATTTAATTTATGTTGAAAACCTTCTCGAAGCGCCACACAAAACACACACCGTCCCGGGCGTTTTTGGGTTTAGAAAAAAATGCGCTTTCTGGAAGTCGGTGGCTGACGGGGTTTTATGCCTACGGGGTTTCAAAAGGGAAACCCCCTTTTAGCGAACTAAAGGGGCATTTGGGCTGAGTGGGGCCGGCGCCGGGGTTTTTTGAGAAAGAACAAAACGCTTGTTTAAAGTAAATTTGCTTTCCCTTCGGGTCCTGTTTTAAAAGGGTTAAATTCTGGTTGTTTTGGGTTTGGGGCCCCCAAAATTTGGTTGCCCTTTGTACTACCCTTTAAAGTAAGCCCATTTTCTTTTTTAAATGACCCCTTCGAAATATGGGAATTAACATAATTGGAGTGAGAAAGGGCCAACATTCTCTCTGACCCCCCTTCTCTTAATAGGTTTAAACCAAACCAGTAATCCTTTCGGGAATTAGGATGTAGTTTAAATTTTTCTTAAAAAACCCGATTTTCCTTCCCAAAACCCAAACGTTTTTTTTTTGGGTAGAAACCCATGGTGGTGGTTCTTGCTTGAATTTATTTTAGTAGGTATGTTGTCATCCATAATAAATTCCAAGTTAGTTTTTATACACTTCCAAAGGTCACTGACATTATCTTTAACACTATGGGACCTCAAAAAAAGATGACTGAAATCATGAGTATCCCTGCGCAATTTTGGTAAATCTGCTTGGTTCCAGAGTCTGATGGTACGTTTAGGGGGTTTTCTTCGAAAGGGTTGAAAGTTGCTCTCTAAGAGAATTATGTCATGATCACCCAGGCCTGCAATTAATTCCTGATTGCCTAAAGCGCCTGGACAATTGGTAAAAAATAAATCCAGGAATGCCTTACCACGAGTTGGTGCTTCAACTGACTGCACTAATCCAAGGGCTTTGGTGGTATCAAAAAACTGAGTATTAATATTTTTACTGTATTGATTACCAAGTATGGCATCTTCACCCCAATCAATATCTGGTAAATTAAAGTCTCCACCAATCCATAATATTGCCTTCCTATTGGCCAAAACAATGTTAGAAATGTCTCTGCAAATAGACGAACATACATTTCATCTGAGTCTGGAGTCTGGAGGTCTGTAAACTGATCCAACAATGACAGGCCAGTAGTATGGCCTTCTATTCATTTGGACAGATTTGCCATTGTTACTGTGACAGACAGCCATAGACGGTTACAACAGCATTGAAGAACGGTTTTAATATTACAACTACTATAACTACAACTACAACTATTGCTGCTACTTCTACTATACAACTACTTCTACTATGACTACCACTACTACTATTACTACTAGTAGTAGTGGCAGACCTGAGACTCCATAGCTGGTTCCATAGGTCTTGGCAAGAATCCTGACAAGACCTCCCTGCCAATTTCTGGACTGACCCAGTAAGGTAGATGTAGAGTGCATATGGGTGAATGTACAAGAGCTTAAGTATATATATATATATATATATATATATATATATATATATATATATATATATATATATATATATATGTATACTGTTATAAATGAATACTCTTTAAGTGTAGGGTAAACACTTTACTAAGTTCATTGTCACAGTGTCAGTTGGCAGTGAGTGAGTGTGAGTATGCTAACTGCCGTCTGGCAATGTGAATGTAGGCAGTGTCGCCTTGAATATAAGGTAGTTAAGAGGCCCCCGCCCTCCCTCCCTTTGTGTCGATCTCATTGACTCACGACTCACAAAGAGAAGCCATTATGTCACAGTTGATAATCAACCTGAACTTGTCAAGCTTCACTTTCAACTCTCATTGCCTCTACCTCGTTTCCATGCCATTGCCGCTGTGTCTGATTCACTTGCAAAGTATGACGTGGGCTCCACCCAGAGGCGTTGAACATTACAAAGGCAGTATGAGTGTTAAACTGATAATTTTCAGAGGGTTTTAGAGAAACTTGACCAACTGGTATCCGCAATCGATTCCTCAAAAACACACGCTGGCACATGATTGCGGCTTCACACACACGCACACACACATACACACACACACACACACACACACACACACACACACACACACACACACACACACACACACACACACACACACATATTATATGCGTACAGTGATTCATTCAGATATGTGCACACACATGCACAACATGTGTTTATGTGTTACTGTATGCACATATGCATATATATGCATGCATATCATGCATATATAATTATGCATATATGTATGCAGTCATAGACAAAGAAAAGGGCATATAAGCAACATTATCTTATCTAACTGAACATGTTTACATATGTCATTTCTTCTTCATCCTTTTCCTCTCCCTTAACTCTGGAGTCATAGGGGCATCACACTGAATAATATGTATGCCTATATACTTAGAATACAGAAGAGCTATTACTGTAGGCAAACTCTCAAAACTGTATTGAATTTTACATGCCACAGTTTTGGGGTGCTGAATTCATTGCTATCACACACTCAATATATGACATGAACACTGATATCAGGCTGTCACATGATTGCAGCTTCACAACTCACACAAAAGGGCGTGTGCATGCACACACACACACACGCACACACATGTGCACACACACATACACAGACACGCACACACAGAGTGACCAAGCAGTGGCAGTGACCAAACCATTCCATGTATCCGTGTTAAGCCTAGAAGTGTAATGCTATAGACAACGTAACCTCATGGTGTCAGAGCTCAGTATTGATTGACAAGAACTGTTGTACAAATGTTCCTATAGAGACCAAGTTTTTTCCATCACTGCTGCAAAGGTGATGGTACCATCATTGAATTGTCCTGTTGGTAGAGCTAAGTATATTTCACTGTGTAGTCCATTATTTTTGGTGTAGCTTTGTTTGAACTATAAGAATGAAAAGAAAATACTGTCACGTAATTATGTTTTTATTTGTGTAGTCCATCATTTTTGTTGTAGCTTCAGCCCTGATGTGGCCCTTTGCGGTCAGCTGGGCTATAATGCAACATTATCTTCTTCTTCTTGTTGTAGCTTTGTTCGAACTATAAGAATGAAAAGAAAATACTGTCACATATGTTTTTACTTATTTGTCAATTTTTTTTAAAAGAAAGACAACTTTGGAGCATGTGTCTCCACACTTTACTCCAAAACTACTCAACTTAGTACAAAAAATTAAACTACACATAAAAATGTTATTTCTGTGTATAAAAAATGCGCAACTCCTTTTGGGAAAAAAGTCTATACCCTTTTTGTATAGACAGGATATAGACTGCTCACTTAAAGCATTCACTCGGCTAAGGAATTTAAAGAATACTCATCAACCATGCGAGGAGACTTTTAGAGAAGAGAGGTATTGCCCTAGTGCGGGATGACAAGTCATGATGAACCGTTGTGCTGGGCTTGGCAAAGAGAACAGTGTCCTGTTACTGTGTCTACAACAGTCTGTGGCCATGACATCTTGTTTGCTGACCTCTGTGGTGTTTGCAGAGGACAGCGTGTGGCTGTTGACTGTGGGGAGGGCTCTCAGATCCAGCTGATGAAGAGCAACCTGAAGGCGGGGAAAATCAGCAAGATC
>CM031620.1:31331728-31342980 GCA_018398815.1 Conus ventricosus
AATTTTTAATTATGCGTTTTAACTAAATGCGCGTTGGGGAAAACGACAGGTGGAAACTGGTGGGGGTTCTCTCGATGCCTGTAATTTCTAACTCCTCAGTCCTAGTTCCAACTGCCTCAAACAAAGACGTTCTTTATCTTCAGCTTCCCTCTGTAGTCTTTTTTTTTTTCGCTTCATTTCCCTCGTATCTTTTTTCTTCAACTTCACTTCCCTCTTAGTTTTTTTCTTCACTTACTCCCCGTAGTTTTTTTTTCTTAAAAACTCAAATTTTACTTTTTTTGATTTCCTTCCCTCTCTTTGCCTGCTGCCCATTATGCATTGTTGCACAGTTTTGGTAAGTTTTTCCCCATAAAAAACCCAAGCGTTCCGCTTGTTGAACTTTTTTTATAAAAATCATCCATAATGAACCCCAACAGATATAAACACAAAACAATTTCTAAGTAGAATAAAAAAAAGGGCATAATAGGCGGTTTATTTTTTCACAAAAACGAAAATTATAGTTATACAAATAAAGAATTAAATTTTCCGTTAAACAAAAACACTTACTAAACAAGGAGATAAAAACACAAGGAATGTTTTTTCCAGAAGTATTTTTTTTCCAAAACCGGTATAAATTTTGTAATTTTTTTTTAAAAATGACGTTCAATGTAATTTTGTTTTTTCCAAAGAAAGGAAAAAAAAAAACACATAAATTTTCTGAAAAAAATTCTTTATAAATTTTAGTTCTTAAATGTTCTTGTTGTCATTTTTCTTACTTAATTTCAAATGTTTCAAAACAGTGTATCGCCTTAACAAAAAATGAATAAAAATTTACAAAACAAATGGAAGCACAAACAATTAAAAAAAAGGGAAGAACACAAATCGGAATCAAGAAAAATGAAAAAGTTAAAGAAAACTGATAGGAGCTTATTGAAAGAGGTTTAAGAGGTTTTGAAAAAGGGGGGGGAAAAGGGAAAAGAAAAGGTACACAACGGAACGGGAGATAAATCAAAAAAGCAAAAGAAGCCCTCAGACAGCCCCCTAGTGGTCACTGTCTCCCCTAAACTGGAAGGGAAAAAAAATCATGCACGTAAACACAATACCAGTAATAATACAAAAAGATAAACAATCAATCAATAAAAAAATTCACCCAAACGCAAAAAAAATTTTCCACAACACCCAAAAAAAAAACAATAGAAAAAATTTATTAGGAGTTTTCCCCACACTTGTCAACCTCTGGTCCTGTTGAAGGAGACAAGGTCGGTTCAAACTCTGGGAAAAGGGGACTACTTGAAATGAAACGATAGGACAGAGAAAGAAAAAAACAACAAAATAAAGCTAATAAGGGCGATCACGGCTGCTCCCACTCTTGAACTAACCGCTCAATGTAGCGAGAAGCGGTGGGGCTCACCGATCGGGGAAAAGGACAAAATAGGGAATCACGGCTGCTCCCACTCTTGAACTAGTTGCTCAAGGTAGCGAAAAGCGGTGGGGCTCACCGATCGGGGGAAAAAAAATTGGGAACTTACAAACAAACAAAAACACTAGCAAAACTCAGAGTCAGAAATAAGAGAGAAGTCCTCACTCGCACTGAAAATAAACTCAGTCACACACATAAACAGAAAAGAAAACAAATGCAAATACACATAAATAATTAAACTTTCTTTTTTTCCCTTCCCTCAAACCCTTGAGGGTACTTTTTTTTAAATGAAAATATATCTTCTTTTTTTTTCCCAAACCCTGAGGACACAAACAGAAATCCTTCCTCTGAGGGTACAAATCAAAATCCTTTTACCAGGCCCCGAGGGCACAAATAGAAATCTTTCTTCTTTTTTTTTCCCAGGGAAACAAAACGGCAGCTACGTCGGGGTCACCACTGTCACACTGTCACTTTTGCACACACGCATTTCATGACAGCATTTACTCCATACGCACACGCAATCTTCCAATCAACCAAAAGGCGCACTACCGAATGTTTTTTCTTCTCCCCTCTCCTTCAGGGAAAACAGTTTACTAAATCACATCAAACAATTTATACACAAATTCTATACATGTATCTCTCTTTTTCAGAATGAGAGATAAACTAATTCTCCCATTTACATCAATACAAGTTTCTGTAAAGTCATGGCCTTCACATCACATGAGCCCAAGATCCAGACCAGGAGAATAAATACTTCCTGCAATCATGATGCCATACCCGCATCAGAGATGAGACTCGCCCCCATACTGTTATGATTTCCTGTCTCTCACAGAAATCGTGTCGCCCCCTTGAATTCTCCCGTCACTGGAGATATGATGAGTCCGACTCCTCTCCCTGGAGTCTTTATTTGCTGGGCTGAACTACCGGTGTGTTCCCCACACCATGGCCATCTTTAACCACCTCACGGGGTGAAGAGTGAAAGGTGAAGGGTGAAAGGTGAAGGGCTGAAACACGAATAAGGTTCGTGTAAGTAACCTGCTTCCCAATTTAACATGAATTCTTTCTTTCTCTTTTCTTTAGGTTTTCCCCTGTAGCTTTCCCCAACTATCAATGGCTCACCTGGTAATGACTGGTCAGCAGTGAGGACCAGCGTCCTGACAGGTTCGAGTCTCTAGGCCATCTGCTGGCCTAAAACTGATTCTTTCCTCCCTCCTAGTGAGTGCATACTCAGTGTTCAAAACACATGACCAGCACCTTACCAGCCCTTATTAAACTATCTCTCAGTGGTCACTTTCACCCAATGACAACGTTAGTTTTTTTAACGAGTCATTCTCACAATTATTTGGGGACGCCCGCTACACTAGTCAAGCCACATAAATATTCTTCCTTTCTAGTTGTGGCATGGGGAAATGATTCATATCACTAAGCTACATGTGATGGAGCGTCACATGCCTTGATGTGAGGCTACGTCACATGACAAACTGCTACCCAAGGTAGTGAAGGCCACCCTTTCTTGTTTTCATGGACCAGTGGGGGAAAGTTCATTCAACCTGATGGGAGACATAGTGGATGAAAGGAGTGGGAGGACATCTTTGGAAACTTTTAATGCTTTTCAGACTGTCAAGTATGGTCTGAAATCCACAGGCAAAACTTCCCTCCAGTATTTTAGGCGTGAGAACATCAGAAGGGATCCTGTGAACTCAAAACTGGTCACAAACATTCAGAAAGCTAGGGAGACGTACCACCACATTTTGGAGAAAGAAAAAGAAGAAAGAGAGAAAAAGTTTGAACTTTTCCAGAAGGAACACATTCGGCTGGCTTCAAAGAGAAAAGCCATTGAACATTACAGACAGGAGGCAAAGAGAATGAGGTTTGGACATTACAAAAAGCAGGCTCTGCTCGTGAAGCAGATTGCTGAGAAATCAGGCAAAAAGAAGTAGTCCTCATCTCATTCACATTGCTTGGACTGAAAATTGTACATTGGAAGAGACACATAACTTAAAATTTGTACATTAAAAGAGACACAAAACTTAAACTCATTTTGTACTGCACTCAGATTGATGTAAAAAGTAAAAGGAGTAACTAATGTAGAGGAGACAGATGAGATCATACAAGAATTGAACAGACATAGTAAACAAAACTGGAACTCAAGACATGAAATAGGCCACTACTTTGCTGTGCTGTGCTGTGCTGTGTTGGTAGTGCTGGACATGATGACCAAAGTGCAAAATGAGGGGTCACCTGTGTGTACACTGTGCATGTGCTTCACTGGCAGAGTAAGTTAATATTTTACAGTTTGATTTAATGTATGCCACCTAAAGCAATGTAGATATGTACTCATTTTTGCTATGTGATTACTTGGGTTTAAAACCTCCTTTGGGTTGAAGGAATGACTGATAAAGTGATTCTAGGAGAGCTTATTTTATGGCAGAAATTGCTTAGTATGAAGAACTGAAATTAGTTCAAGGAGAGGCTTTTTTACAGGCTAGAATTGCTGAAAAACCTTCAGCTTCAGGGGGCGTTGCCCCCTGGATCCCCAAAAATTTTCAGGGAAAAATGATCCTCCAGTACCATGCCTGGGGTTCCTGACAGTTTGTGAGAAGGATACATCACAACCAGAGATAGACATAGCAGTATGATTAACTCAATCGAGTCTTGTCGGAAGCGGGTTTCCGACACTGTTCACATCGCTTGAAGGCGTGTCAGACACATACTTCCGACAGTTTGACGATGTTTAAATCATACCACCTTTTATTAAAGGGCAATAATCTTGCAGGGACAGCTTATGGCCCTTTTTTTGCAGTTGCTTCCCTTAGACCGTTTGTGTATTCTGTAGTAGTTTTTTTTTACAGATTTGAATTGCCCTACTCTCAGTTCACGCGATCACACGATTTTGAACACAACCACACAATTTTGAGTGGATCAAGCATTTTGTGGTCAAATTCTTGTGCTTCATGCAGTTGTCATGAATACACTATTCTCTGTAGGTCATACCAAGTGCCCAGAAGTGTAATTGAACTTGTGTGGGAGGACAGAGAGCGTGAAGGAGTGCATTACAGTGTGCGCAAAAAGTTTTTGTTTTTCTGCAAATGTGTATCATTTTGGATTACTTACATCATATGAACTGTGTAGATTCCTCACTGAAGGTAAGCATTCTTGATTAATATTGTTTCTTCTTTCCAATGGTGTATGTTTCATGCGCCTAGGTGAAGTGGTTGATTTTTTATGATTTTTTGAAAATTGCCAAAAATTGTGTGATCTGAGGGACAAACTGGTCCATTTTGGCTGTGACTTGATTGAGTTAACCTGATTTTTTTAATTAGTGCCAGTAACAATGAGTTCAGTTTTATCGTCATTCATTTTCACTCGTCACTTGTCACTCATCCACTTCGAAATATCCTCTATACAACCTCTCAGACTGCACTCAAGAGAGTAAAAATCTGATGGAGTAGAGGAGTTGTGCAGCTGCGAATCATCTGCAAAGAAATGGTATGAGTGACCTGACTGATGAATGACGGTGCTGAGAGGTTGTGTGTACTTAGTAAACAGGACAGGTCCCAAGACAGAACCCTGTGGCACATCACATTTCAGCACTGATGGAACTGATTCGTGGCTAATGACAACAGGCTGGGTACGGCCAGTTAAATAAGAGTTGAACCAGTCCAGAACCGTTCCTGAGCAGCCAAAAGTGGTACGCAACCACATTATGAGGATGCTGTGGTCTAAGGTGTCAACTGCTGCTGACAAGTCGAGCAGTGACAAGATAGACGCCCATTGTCTGAGGCCTGAAGGAGGTCATTGACCACACACAGTAAAGCGGTTTCTGTGCTATGACACTTATGATAGGCTGACTGGAACGGTTCAAGCAGAATATTAGATTAAAGATGCTGTAGAAGCTGTTTTAGTACAAGGCGTTTATGATAGACTGACTGGAACAGCTCAAGCAGGGTATTAAAGATGCTTTGAAGCTTTTTTGTACAATGCGTTCCAGTACCCTTGACAAGAATGGTAGATTGGAGACTGGACAATAGTTCTTCAAGCAGTTTGGGTCCCGATTTGCCTTCTTTAGAAGGGGCTTCACAAGAGCATGCTTAAAACATCAGGTACAATATCAGATGATAAGGACTAATCCGACTTGTTCATTGTATCAGTGACAATGAGCGTAATTTCGTCTAAACAACCAAACAAGATTGAGGCATAAATAGGGTTGAGGTCAGAGGACTTTTTTGGCATTTTCTTTACTATCTCTTTTACACAGATCTCAGATACAGGCTGAAATTTTTCAGTATACCAAAGAACTCAACAGCATCAGTGGGGCACGGTGTATCGGTGTCGAAGCTGCTTGTGATCTGTTCAATCTTGTCAACAAAAAAACTCATTGAAAACATTGGGAAGAGACTCCGGGGGACGTTAGAAGGAAGCACAATGTCTCCTGCTTTGCCCGACAGCTGATCACTGAGGCAGAAGAGTTCTGTGGAGCTGTTTGCACCTGCTATCCTATCACTTGTGTAATTTTTCTTTGCTTCGTGTATCTTGTTTGTAACTTTGTTACACTGCTCTGCATATATTTCTCTGTAAATAGCCAGACCAGACTCGCGCCATGCAAGCTCAGCAGTACGCCGTAGCACTTTAGCATGAATGATGCCTTGAGTCATACAAAGGGCAGATGTACGGTCTGATACTGTACATACAGTGAGAGGGGCATGTTGGTCAAGCACCTGTCGCAAGCAAGTGTTATAGGTACATATGAGATCAGATTAATTGGACTGAGTCTACAGATTGATTCAAGCTCTGTATGAACATCAGTCTTGAAAACATGCATCTCATTAGCCTTGAGATTGCATGAAGCAATTTTCTTTGTTGCTACACCAGGCTTTCTAAGACAGAGTTCAAAAGAAATAACAAAATAGTCTGATAATAGCATGTCTTGAACAGATAAATCAAACACATCAGAAACACGGTTAGTGATTAACCACTTGCAGACCAAGATTTTCAAGAAATTGCTTAAAGCCACAGTGCAGGGATCAGATGGATTGTCAAAATGGACATTGATATTACCAACAATAAACAATTTTTTGTATGTATTGTATGATTCAGGCGGATCAGGGAACTGGTCTGAGAACATTGATTTCTTGAGTTTGTTTTTTTTCTACTAGGTGGGGGACGGTACACACAAAGAAACACAAAGGTCTGACCATCAAAGTCCAGGCGGACCTCACACATCTCAAAAGCTGTAAAAGTAAAGTCTTTGGTTGTAAAGAAAAGGTATTTCTTAAGACTGTTTCTGTATAATACTGCAATACCACCTCCAGTACTGCCCTGCCATGGAAAAGACGTCAAGGTGAAGCCTGGCGGCGTCACTGCCGCAATGTCAGCTTCATCCCCCTGTGGCCGGAGCCACGTTTCAGGCAGAAATTCAAAAACCACATTGTAGTTGCCCTGGATTATGTAGTCACAAACATAATGAATCTTGTTTCGAAGGGACTGAGTGTTTAAGGTCTTTATCTTAACCGTTTTGAAAGAAGAAAAAGAAACACCCGAAGGTGCTGGGAGGACCCAGAGAAGCACCGTCTTCACCTGCCTTTAGAGCAGTCCTGTACCACCCTTGGAGGCCTGCGCTGTGTTGACGATGGGTACAGGCACGCGCAGGACACTCCATTAAGATATCAAGGGACATAACTGCTCCTGAACAGAGGTAAATTAGACTACAGGATGCAGCTCATAACAGCCTTAAAGTAGCATCCCCATGGGTGTACCAGCCCGTATTTCATGACTGCAGAGCCCACCGGCGAAAAACACCACCCTCCAGCTGCCGAGCACACCCCACAGACCCAACCACCCCTGCCCACGGACAGATGAAGACGGTGCCACTCCAGACACAGCCACGCTTTCGCCATACGGTCTTATGTGCCCTCAAGAGAGAATCCAAAGTTGTAGTCTTTCCCACTGTCAACAGGACTTTCCCTGTGGTCAGTGGGTCTTTCCTCACCGTCACTGGACCTTTCTCCAGGGTCAGCCTAGTTAAGGCAAAGAAGAAAAAGAAACACCCGAAGGTGCTGGGGAGGACCCAGAGAAGCACCGTCTTCACCTGCCTTTAGAGCAGTCCTGTACCACCCTTGGAGGCCTGCGCTGTGTTGACGATGGGTACAGGCACGCGCAGGACACTCTGCACTCTTTATCTTAACCGTTTTGAATATTTTTGATGTAAACCATTAACGTCAGTTTTGATCAGGTTCAATTCTGAGAGTGTAGTTTACATGTACCGTGTCCAGACCATGTGAAGGATAGTGGTGATGGGAAGCACATCCATTGAGGGCAGGCCGACTGCTGACGATCACTTCATACCGCCTCTGCTTTCTCCTTCCCCCTCGCCAACGTCGGCGCCGCAGTCGTTCGAACTACGCGCGGTCTACCCCTATGCCTAAATCTTTCAAACGAGTGGCAAGGGGCAAGTCCAATGAAACGGCACTGGCTGACAACAGCTGTTGGCGGTTATAGTGTTTGGATGCAACATCAACACACTGAAAACACTGTCGCTCTCGCACAGTTGAACACAGGCTTAAGGAAAAGAGAGGAGGGTCATGGTGGCAGTGCTTTTGTTCACAGATGTAGAGGAGACAGGATCAGAGTGTTTGCCTGTTCCGAGTTCCATAGCACACATTGAAGGCATTTGTCACTTTCTGTTTATTAGATTTGCTGTGTGTCAGCGTCGTATTTTTCCGTTGGATGTTTGTTTACCACACTTCACCGCTGATACATCTCAGACTGTCAAGTTTAAAGCACACACATAGTGGTTCACTTCTGGACAGAAGTTAGATGTAGGCGATAAGGCAGCCTAGCGGAACAGCATACAAGAAGCAGCTGGCATGAGTGCTTATATAGAGGGCTGCTGAACCAATTGAAGTATTCTCTCATCCAGGTGTGATCAGTAAGTTGTGTGAGTGAAGAGAACTTGGACAAAAAGGCAAATAGTAGGAAAGGGAAGCAAGATAATGATCTTTTTGTTGTTGTTGATATTGATCAAAGATATTGATGTGCACCTCTCCACATTTTTACTATATTGTAATCATTACTTGGCTGTTTCTTTTGTGTACAGGTGGTTGCAGTGGAGAAAGGGACGGACAGTCCCACCGTGCGCATCAAAACTCCGCCTCTCCCCACCTTGGAACAGGTGGCTGTCGCCACTGCAGAAATGGCCAGGTAACTGGAGTTGTTGCCCATGTGGCTGGTAATTGGAAGATGTGCATGGTCTAGTCATAGACATGAATGTAGGAAAGTGGGAAAACACCTTGATCCGTGACTGTAAGAAAGCAACTAGGAAAGAGGAGAGAGCTTGTGAACATAACCTTTCAGAGAATTCATGGAACATGTGTATTTTGGTTAGCTGTTTTTGAAATGAGACCACCCTCATAACGGGGTATGAAGGACCACAAAATTTGAGGATTCTTTTTTGTTTTGTTTTAAATGATGATCAGTGGGGTTATGCTATGGGAGTTAAGTTTTGGTGTGAGACTTTATCATAGGATTGTACTCTATGGTAGTTGTGGTGGTGGTAGTGTTTTTGATGATGATGTTTTATATATTTCCAGTGCCAACAAGGCATGAGAAATAATTACAACTGCTTGTCACAGAGTGGAGTGAGGGGTGCTTGTAAGTAGATCTGTTACATCCGTCTCTTGGATGTCTGAAGGTGTATAAGTTGTTTGTATTTTTATCAAATCTTTCTTTCACTCACTCACACCACCCTACAACATAAGAGCACTAACAGGAATTTAGCGAAGAGTGTACTTTTAATAAATGTTGAGATAAGATAATGTTGCTTATAGCCCAGCCGACCGCAAAGGGCCACATCAGGGCTGAAATGTTGAGATGGAAATGATTCTTATTGCAAATGAACATCAACATGGAATTGTAAACTAATTTGCTTATAAACAATATGTGTACACTCACACTTCTTGTTAGACTGGAAAAGAATTCACAGCATCAGTTACCAGGGGGGGAAAGTAAAGTTCACCGGCAGAAAATGGACAAAGAAAATCTCTGGCTATGCACACAGCAGATGCGCAGAACTCGTCAAGAATCGTGCCTGTGACACTTATGTTGGCCAGAAGATTCTCGGATTCAGCCACTGAGCTGATGAAACTGGACGGTAAATTTTTCACTGTTTCCATCTGAGCGCTTAAAACAGTTTGTGAGTAGGGGTGAGCTGGAGCCAAGAAGTCCCACAGATGTATGCCTCTAATGAGGTTTCAACATATCCAAACCTGTAAACAGGGTTTGCATGCTCCTTGAAACTTCTAGAATTCTGAGAACCAATTTCAAGGCCTTGAAAACCCATGAAAATCAATAAAATGTGGTTCTGTTGACCAAACCACTTTGAAAATCAAGCCATCAGCTCAAAAAAAATTTAATGTGACAAAAAAAAAAAATTTCTGTGTTCAGTTTGATGAAAAATTATTTAAAAACAAATTTGTACATAGTTGCGATCCCACATTGTGTCTGCTATTTAACCAAGGAAGATAATTTGTAACCTCAATTTTAAAATTCTACGCATGCGCGAAAGTCTTGCGCTTCCGGCTTGTTTTGTTTTCTGTGATTGCTGGTTCGTAAACGAAGCTTGAAAATGCCGGGGGGGGGGGGGGGGGGGGGGGGGGGGGGGGATGTGCTTTCAACTGTCTGTGGTTTGATAAACTTGTGAGTATTCAGACTGGGCGAGAGAAGACAAAGCAAACAATCATGCCTGCTACTGTGCAGTCTGCAAAAAGAGTTTTGATGTCCGATCAGTGGGCAAGAGTGCCCTGGTTAGCCACAGCAGAGGAAAAAAAGCACATGGCTCTACTGACATTGAGCAAATCTTCGGCAGCAATACCCATCTTGCACTTTCTTACAAACAGTACAGCAGCAGCAGCGTTGAACGCGAATGTTGTGTTGCCATTAAATCCTGATCCTGATGTGTGTGCGCGAATCTAGTACCAGCTCTTCAGCCATAATGACAAGTTTTGCTCAAAGACAGATGTGCTGAAATCTGAAATTCTTTGGACACTGCACACCGTCAGCTCGCACCAAAGCTTCAACTCTTGTGAACAGAATTCTCAGCTTTTTCAGTGTTTCCAGATAGTCAGATCGCCAAAGGATTTCAGTGTGGTGAGGGAAAATCAAGGTATTTGGCATTGCACCTCACTTTCATTCATTGTTTAAAAAAAGAACACAAGAAGAATCGAACTACGTGGTAGTGACCAATTTGCTGTGAGTGTGAGCAGTGACTTTCCAGACTTAGAGCAGTTCTTTTGTATAAAATGACTTTCCAGTTAGTACTAACAATACTTTTGCTTCCTGCTGTGTGAGGTAACAGCTGATCAAGTCAGCCTAGGGCAGAAAACGGGTAAGGGACGGAACCATTTGTGCACGTGTTGTAGCCTCGAATTAAAAAAAAAAATCGTGTGAAAACTTGAAAACTCATGAATTTTGTTCTTGGGAGTCTGAGGAACCCTGTGTAAAGCTTACCACTGCACACCAGCAAATTTTATGATTACAACTTTAGGTAGAAAGTGTTTTTTTTATTTATAAACATTTACACAAACCTTTTAGCTTAGCTTTGTGCTCATGCCAAACAATATCTGTTATCAGAAAAAGAGAGGAACTGATCCGCAATGCCTCCAGCATACCACTACGGTGGAAGACATCAAGCCTCCACCAGTTCCAGTACTAGAACCCCACTCTCCGGAGTCCTCACCACCCCCATTAGCTGCTACAGAGGAGAAGCCAGCACACAGCGCAGCAGGCATGACAGCAGCAGCAGTTCTTCAGTTCGGGTCAAGCAGTCGAGGTCTGGTCAGGATTCTGGAAGTGCATG
>CM031620.1:31343980-31348980 GCA_018398815.1 Conus ventricosus
ATTGGCATGATGACAGAACAAAGGAACACGCAATACAGCACGACACAGTATAGTCGGCTTGGGTTGACAGTACGGGGTGACAGTTGTGGTGTTGCAGTCTGAAGGACAGCAGTTGTATGGTGCAGGCAGTGTGGGTTCAACACCGTGTGCCCTGCTTTGCCTATGTCGTCAAAGAGGAGGACAGACCTGGCAGGTGTGTGCATGTGGGAATGTGTGGGTATGTGTATGTTGGAATGTGTGTGTGTATGTGGAGTGTGTGTGTGTGTGTGTATGTGTGTGTGTTTGTGTGTGTAGTTCAGGTCACATGTTTACAGTTCCAAATGCCCCGCTCCACCTACATCTTGAAAGAAGACAGACCTGGCAGGTGTATGACTTGGGCTCAGAATTTAATTGTCACGAGAACCCTTAGGAGTCTATAGACACAGCATGGTAGCATGAGAAATGATCATTAATGGATAGACTATAATTCATCTGGGCCCATATAGGGAGCCATCGTTTTCTTTTCAAATTCATGCAATCATGAACATATTTTGCAATGTGAATTTTTAAGTCATCATTGTCTAGCATTTCACTCAGGCGTAGAATTTGCAAGTTTGGGTTTGACATATCTTTTGATGGCTGTTCTGTTAGCTTCAGTCACAGCAGTTCGTACCTAGCTGAGCTGTCCAGAAAATGATTTACATCTTTGACTATTCCAAAAGCTGAGCACTGCCTGTCTATTCTTGTAGTGTTTGTGTATCTAACCCCTTTCTATTTGTAGGTCATGAGTGCTGACGTGAAGTCTACTGAGATCACGTCTCTGTTTGAAGTATTTAACGTTTTACTATGTATAGTTCTTGTCAGTAGTTTAAGTAATTTTGTAGTAAAAGTAAAGTCTTGAAACGCTTCTTTTTGGCTGTTTCCAGAAGTCTGCATATTCAGATTCAAATTTCTTTTTGATGGCATATTTTGTTCTCCCCGATATCAAGAGTCGATTGATTTTTCTAGATATGATTCATTCCCAAATTATGCAGAAAATTTGGATAAATTGAGGCCATGAAGTGTTACATATTTCTAAATTCCTAAGCATGCTGCTGTGTGAATGTTTGAGGTAGGACGATTTGTCTGCTTTTGTTATATCGAGGGTTGACTGCCGAAACCTAGTATCTCGTTTTTTCACACTTCTTCAGAAAACGCTTCTGAAAGTTCAGAGTCTCTGTTATAACACTTAAATGAAAGTTTTCGTTTTGAAAACGAGCATAACGCTTAAGATACATGTCATCTGCATATGTGTTAGCTATCTGTCACTGAAATGGCTTTCTTCCATGTTTAATTAGAGAAATTTAAACACAGGCAAAGATAATGCATTTTGGACAGCTGAGCGTGCCCCAAATGACGGCAGCAGAAGAAAGGCACAGCAAGATAAGTGGCTTCAGCGATACCATAAAGGGACGGCAGGCAGAGAATGTGACTGCCGAAACCACGTATCTTGACTTCACAGCCTTCTGCTGCCGTGAAATCGGCGATTGTACTTATACAACGACCAGCCGAATCCATGTTTCTGTCTTTACTACTAAGTTGCTGTAATAAAACGCATCTGTTCCTGTTTCTCGGAAAGAAGTATTTAGAGAAACGTGGTTTCGAGTGATACAATTTGGGCTCTTTCTGTCCCTCGGAAAGAAGTATTTAGAGAAACGTGGTTTCGAGTGATACAAGTTTGGGCTCTTTCTGTCCCTCGGAAAGAAGTATTTAGGGAAACGTGGTTTCGAGTGATAAAAAATTGGGCTCTTTCTGTCTCTCGGAAAGAAGTATCTAAAGAAAAGTGGTTTCGTGTGATACAAGTTTGACTCTTTCTGTCTGCTGGAAAGAGGTATTTAAAGAAATCTGGTTTCGAATGATAAAAGTTTGGGCTCTTTTTATACTTTAAAGTTGTGTAATTTAAATTATATCGAATTAAGTTGTTTTTACAGCAACAAAACCATGGTATTTAGCTATCAACGGCTTCCTAAATCAGCTTTGCATTCATTGAAATCTCCATTGGCAGTTTGCTTCATAATGCACATGCATTAAACACTCGGGAAAAGAATTAAATAGGGTAAGCAACATTAACAGTAACAGATCTCAGCACAGTGTGAATCACAAGTAGAGTTTTAGAGGACAGAGGGGTGTGCATGAGGGGGGCGGGAGGAGATGGAAAAAGAGAAGGGTGGAGGTGGGGGGTGGGGGTGGGGGGGTACTGAATGAGACAGACAGAAAGACAGAGCCTGACACATACATACACTCTTTCCATCTCTCTCTGTCACTCTCTCTATCTGCCTGTCTCTCTCTGTCTGCCTCTTACTCTTTCATCAACACACACACACACACATACACACACACGCGCGCGCGCGCACACGCACACTCACACACGCGCACGCACATGTAAACACACACACACACGCACGCACGTACGCACGCGCGCGTGCGCGCACACACACTTGTTATTTAAGAGCTATATTGTAAGATTACTTGTATGAGAATTCACACACAGACACACACACACACATGCACCCACGTACACACACGCGTGCGTGTACATACACACAACACGCACTCACACACACATACAATAATTTTGCACATATTCACATACATTCACATAGTCACATTGCATTACTCTAACATCGCTATTAGTGAACAGACATTAAATTGAAGAACGAACGAACGAACGAACACACACACACAAACACACACACACAGACACACAGACACACACACACACACACCACACACACACAAAGACCACATCGACGAAAACCAAACAAAAACAGACACGTAATATACACACAGATGAGACATGACCACATTCAAACGGAAAACCAAACATTACAATAAATGAACATACCTGTTATGATTCATTGTTGTTGTAAACTGTCAGATCCCGACACACTGTATCACTTCAGCAGTAAACACAAATATGGTATCCAAAGAATTGTCTGATTATTACGTATTATGCAAAACGCCGTCCTATGTTTCTGTCCTGTCCTTGACACACGATGACAGACTATAACGCACAGAAACAGTATCTTTGTCTGTTTTGATTATGACCAGCGTAACAGTCTGAAGGCAGATGCTCCATGCACACACCCACCGTAGAAACATAGATTGCAAACCACATTCAAACATTTGGTAATTTATGACAATTTTTGTTTCAAATAATATCAGAACAGCAAAAAGAATTTGAACTATGCACCTAACCTTTCAAAACAAGAGGAGGAAGACTACAAACTGACAAAAGCTGGAAAGGTGACTTTCAGCAGCATGTGTCTCCAGGGTTCTGGATGCCCTCCTTAATCTGTGTCTTCGTCACTGTCGTTGATGTCTGGCTCAGGCAGTAGGTCTGACACACAGGAGGAGGAAGGCAGAGCCTCAAAGAAAGAATGATGCTCCTCTGGGATGATGCCGGACTTGCAGAGGGAAAGCAGATCTCTCTTTTTTGCCTCCGAGATGGACAGTTTTCCTCTGTATAGCCGTGGAAGTATGGACAGTTCGTGTTGACCTCGTTTTCCAGAACTACCAACGAGACGGAGTGATCTGAAGTCATCCTCAAAGCTGTATTTGAAAAACATGAGGTCTTCATCACTCTGAGTGAACTGAATGCACTTGATGTTGAGCCAGTTGACCCGTTTTCCAGAAACATCTGTTTTTGTGTTTCGCACTCTTGTTGAGGCAATCTACTTGAAGTCAATCATATCTGTGTGCCTCAGCGGTAGAACTCTGTACGGGTTGTTTCTACGTGCCATTGACAGTACAATATCCCAGCCACTGGGGGTGTAGATGGGTGTGGACTTCTTGCGCAGGAAATGGCAGAGTGCATGGAGTCACACTCCATCTGTGTGTGACCCGTTTCTAAAAATTTCTGTGTGATCTTCTTGATGCTGGGTTTGCTTTTCAGAAGCTGCATTAAAGCTGTTGCCAGGTACTGATTGCGGTTCTGACCACCGCAACAGTCTGAATAGATCACGACCTCTTCCACTGTATCTGGCAATGAGGAGAGGTAGGTACAGGCAAGTTGCAATTTCACATGCACCACGCTTTCCTTCTGTTTCGTCCCATTTGAAACAATGTCCCTTTCCGTCTGATAAGGAGTACGTGGTGAAGTTGTAGACTGACAGTTTTCTTTTATAGTAGAGCTGGCTGACAAGTCCGCATGGGGCCTGCAGGACAGCCTGCAGGTCTACAGTCAGCACATGCTTTGATGGATCTTTCTTGGCAGCCTGTTTGTCACACTCTTTTTCTTTTCTGGCCATGTCTCTCTGCTGAATGTGTTTTGCGTACAACTCTTGTTCTTCTTCTGTCAGCGTTCCTTGCCTTTGTTTCATGTTGTGTACAGTGCATCGAGCACACTGATCCTTCTTTGGGTGGTGAAACGCTAAGTTGTAATCTTCATTGAAAACACGTCTGTATGTTCTTTCTGACACTGGTGTTTGTCCGTTGCCTTCACATTCATTTTTATATGATTCAAACATTTTCTTCACAGTTAAATTTGAAGAAAGGTACTTTCTTTGTGTGTCTTTGCGTGTGTAATGAGATTCTACAACAGAAAAGACTCGATGTGTGCCTTGGCTTGCTTGATCTGCTCTTGTGGTGTTTTGTTGTGTGGACTTTTCTGTTTCATTCCATCCCCTCCTTTGAAAATCCCATGTTCGCTTCTCTGTAGAGCGTGGTCAAGATATGCTTCACTGACAGACAGGGTGGCCAAGAAGAACTTTTTGCACACACGAATACGCTCACCCCCTATGTTGAAATAAAAACTTCTGCTGACATTTCTGGTCTTTGGCATTGGATTGTTGTCCTCACCGAGAAATGTTTTGGTCTTCTTTTCTTCAACATTGCAGCAAATGAAAGTTTTCTGTTTTCCATTGTCACCCATGCTGTAAAACGACTCAAAAATGCCTTGTCGTTCTGAATCGGATATCCTGTTGCATTTGAAACGACACTTCGAGCAGTCAACAGCTTTTGTTGCCTTTGCAGGAACAGTT
>CM031620.1:31353980-31364991 GCA_018398815.1 Conus ventricosus
GGTCCTCTATCACTGCTAGTTTTGCCTGTCACACTGGATACAAGGTGAAAAAATATTCAAAATGTGTTTTAGCTCATGATTAAACATATAAATAGTGCCCGCATAAGCTGGAGTGGAAGTATCAAAATGCGGTAACACTCGGCCCTCTTAACTCTCTCCAGCCTACAGCGGCACGACGGCACAATTCCCTGGTGCCGCACGCTCGCGCAAAGCGCTCATTCCCTGCCGACGCACAGATTTGGCCACTTTCTAATTTATTTTTACGGTAGCTCTACAACAACTGACAGTCTTGTGTTAGGTGTCACAGGAAAGAACACTCAACTCCCCTCATCACCAGATCCACTTTGTAATACGATTTCAAGCGCTTCATTGAGCGAGAAATTGCTACCACCCCTTTGCCTGACCGACATTTTTTCTGGCACAGGAAATGCGTGCCGTGCTCGCGTGGCGGTGCCGTCAGTTTCTTTGTTTCAAAGCTCCTGGGGGCAGCCAAGTTCACAATAGGCCACTGAAAGTATGGTCGACAACTCGTTCCAACATCCCCAAGACTAGTTACAGAGCTTATTTCCCTTGGACCATTTCATGGAAAGTGTAGGAATATTTTATGTTCCCGTCGTCCGATTGTGGACGACACGGCAGAATGTACTGCTGTCTGTCCGTCATCCGGACTTGGACGACTCGCCCTGTCGTCCACTTTTGTCAGGACTCGGCTGGTAAAGGTTAAAATAGCCATATAGAAACAAAACATAGCATAAAACTCGGATGTGTGGATAGGTTGCTCTGGGGAAATGTCAGATTGTTAGTTGAAAGTTTAACTGGATGGTAAATCTACTACAGACAAAGAGAAAGATGTCACAGAAAAATAAGTCCTCAAAGGGAAGGATAGTTACTGGAATAGTCTTTATTGGGAGGGTTTAATTCTGTGTAGAATGTTTCAGGTCAACCCTGGAGATGTGCTCGGGGAGTCCCAGAAAGGCCTGGTGGTCGCTATTGGAGGAGACTCCAGTGATTCCTCACAACTGCTGAAAGTGGCCCAGAACGCCGACCTGCTTGTCCATGAAACCACGTTAGAAAACTCATGGCACCAAACGTGTATCGAGAAAGGGCATTCCACACCAAGTGAGTTAAAGATTGTAAATTATACTGAGTTTTTTTTTTTGTACAGATTTTTTAATGTGTGCTAAATATACAGTCAAAGCTGTTATAATGAAGTCGGATACAATGATTGCTGGATATAACAAAGCGAAAAGGTTGGTTCCGGCAAAAATCCTTCTTTGCATGACAAAAAATGCTTACTGTAACAAAGCCCAATGTAATGAAATGCCGCTTATAACGAAATGGTTTTTGGAGTCCCCAGTGGGTGATCACGCCAATAGCAAGTCATATGTTCAGCCCTGTAAAGAATTCAAGTCAGATATAACAAAATGGTTTCTTTTGTGTTCAGTAACCATTTCTTGGAAATGGTTGGTTAGTTTGCTGCTATGCATATTGCTTCATACAGGCGCTTGCTATTCTAGGGAGATAGAGGAGTGTCCACATAGCACATGAGATGTAGAGCTTTCTATGTGTTACATTGCTCTAAACAGAAATCCGAGGTTTATACATGTGTTTGACAAGCTGCATAACCTAAGCTCATTTCATTTTCTTACACAGCTTCATGTAGGTAGAAAGTACACAGTATATTTTACTGTATGTTTGTTGTATGGTAAACATCACCTGTGTAATTCGTAATGAAGAAAATATTATATTATGTCCTGTAATGCGAGTACCTGTGATTTTCGAAGCAGAGCAGTGGACTCATGTGGGGTCAAGTTCAGCAACAGTAGACAAGAGGAGAGATGCTAGAGGGACAACGTTGGGGTGAAGGGGAAGAAGGGTGTCAGGATGTCAGGCTTCGAGTTGAGGCCATTTAATCATGGCATCTGTGTATCGAAAAGTTTGGTAGCTAAAGCAAAAAATTGTCGCCAAAACAAAAAAGTGAAATTATTCAAGGTGAAAGAAATCCAGCAAAACAGAAGAGAATAGCGGAAGAATATATAATTGCGCCGTCAACACTGGCAACCATTCTGGCTTCCAAAGAGAAGTGTAAAAGCATTTTGGAGGTGAGGAATCTCAGCATGCCAGAATTCATTTTTAGGTACAGGTCGGAGAGAGTCAAACAAGAAGTTTGACAGAACTGCTGCACATACATGTACTTGGGGTGCGTTTGTATAACCATGTGTGTTGCATGGATGAAAATCGTATCCCTTTCTCTTAACTGTTCATGGTCGAGTGTTTTTTTTCTCGTCCAGCTGTTGCAACAATTAACCCTGTCTGTTCTATCAAACAGTGGGACATTTGAGTATGTTTTTTTCCCCTGTCCAGTGTGGCAGTCGTCCTTTTGTTTAACAGAATGCGAGAATTTGAGGAATTTCTTGTTTTCTTCCAGCTTCGCAACAATCACCTGCTGCTTCAGTCCCCAGTTTTTCGATGTTTGTACAATTGAAGGTGTTCCTTTCACCAGTTCTGATAGGGTTTTTTTTACACGATTTTGACGAAACATGCTTCATGCAGTCGTTGCGCCCTCCATGAGCACAACTAAAATCTGTTTCTCACAAAGTGCACCACACGAAAGTTGGACCTTTTGAGCTTGGGACTAAGCACTTCCAAGTTGCGTGGTATGCATTCAGGAAAGTTTGCTCCCTCATTTTGGCAACCTTCTTTTCAACATCGAAAGGATTTGATACCTTTTTTTTTTCTTTTGAATAGAGGACAAAAATAATGTCATGGACTGATGGGAGTTCCATTTTGTCTTCAACTTTCATTTCCCAACATGTCCTGAATTCATCCAGGCTCAAGATACACTCACACCCGCATGGGTATCAAGAAAAATACACACAGGGTCAGCCAGGAAATTTGAGTAACAAGCGCAGAGACACATCCATTTAGTGGACCACCTGGTTCCAGGTTCCCCAGTTGAGCTAGCAGATACATCAACATGGAGCCGTGTGGGGTTGAAGTCCCAAAAATAAGTGCTGCTCATGGGACTTGAACCCCTGACCTTATAGCATATAATCTCTACGCTATAGCAGCCAACAAGTGCTGATTTAATTGTAGAGACTATTTTCCTTTAAAGTCTGGTAAGGTTTCCGAGGATCAAAAGTAGTTTGAATTTTATGTGCAGAAATGACGGCAGAGCTGGCCAAAAGCCTCAATGTAAGGAGATTGATCATCACCCATTTCAGTCAGCGCTACAGACCCCTTTCCAGTGAACTGAAGGTAAAAATCTTCATCAGAAAGGACTTTTGTTTCAGATAAAGAAATGTATTCCTTGTAATTGTAAGCTTTCACCATTTCAGTATGTTATTTTATGCTTGATGACCCTCTTCTCTCATTTACATGACTCTCGTTTCATCATTTCAAACTTGTCCAAGCATTTGTTGATATAGCTCGATCCTTGAAATCAATATTTGGCCATAACTGGAAAAGGAAAAAAAATTCCTAAGGTACCACCTTTATTTTCCCCCATTCCTCAACTGAAAATGCATGGAACTGCATTTTGTTCTCGTTTTAAAAATGTGTGACGGTGCGTTGACGATTTGTCAACTTTAAACCGAGAGATGTCTTATTACTTTCATTCACAAGTAGGCTTCCACCTTACATATTCTGTGTGTGTGTACAGGAGGGAGAGGTGTCGGTACAACGGTTACTTTGCGAGGCCCAGGAAATATTAGGCAGCTGTGTCACATGCGCAGAAGATCTCATGGTATTTACGTTGACCCATGGAGACTCGAGTCAGCTTTGATGTCTGTACTTCAGGATGGAGGTGCAATTACTCTTTGTAAAAACTGTACACTGTTTACATTTAGTACATGGGTCATGTTGCCAAGATTTGAATAAACGGTGTTTACAGGACATGGCTCATGGTGGTTTGTCTATGTAAAACGCAACTTGTGATGTTCAGATCAGGATTAATGGTGAAGACATTTTCCCAGTCCTGGTTTGGCTTCTGCCTCCTGTTGTAAGATGACCAGCAGTTCACCACACTTCACAGCTGACAGTATCAAACTTAAGTTTGATGCACACAGCATTTCACACTTGGGCTAAAGCTGCTTGAAAATAGGGCGGCCTCCCTGCAGGTGCTGGGACAGTGAAGCGAGATCCTGACCTTTCTCTGGCAGGTCTGCAAAGCCACTCACAATAAACCTAGCCATTTGTCTCTGCATACACACCAGTTTATTTCTTATTTTTGTTGCACACACACACACAATCTCATTAGTCACTTTTTTTAACATGAAATATTCAATACTCTGAGCGACATCTTAATTTTTACTTTTTTTTTTTTAAGAGAAAGATCAAAATACAAGTTTCAAGGTGAGTGACTGAAGATATGTTGTTGGTTCTGCAAGATATGGACAAATGGATTACAGTACAAAACATGCATTTTTACCCATTAGGTCTTCTTCAGGTAAAATAAACAACATTCAAAACAATGCAAACAAAGGACGAGCAATCGCTTATCTTCTCATTCAGCACAAAATGGATGTTGAATGAAAACATATTCAGCACAAAATGGGTGTTGAATGAAAACGAGGTTATTGGGAAGGGGACCATGGGAGTTGAAATAATGATAATAATGGCATCGATGATGAAAATATGGGGAGGATTCTTACCATTTATGGTGATGTTTTTTTTAAAAAATAATTATTCAAAGTGAGGTCCCACAGGCTGAATATGGTGAAAAAGTGTTCTGAAACATATTTTGGGTTTCACTTTCTGTCGATGGATTGTCATTTAAAAAAAACCCAACCCGTCAACATGAAAAATAAGACTTTGGAGCTCCCCCACCCACCCACCTCTTTCCCCCCTGTTCCAACAGCAATGATAAACCTTTACTCATTGATCACTTCCATTTCTTTCCAACCATTGTCATTAGTAGCAACATCACATATAACTACTGTCATTATGATCACTACCCAATAGTTTTGTTTGCTTTTTTTTCATTGATCATTTCTATTCTTGCTACTAACCATTACTAATCTACTATCATCATACTATTAAGTAATTAAAAATAAAAAAAAAACCCAAAAATCCACACACCAGGCTGTTCTATCCTCTAACCCCTCTCCTTTTTTCCCCTTCAGTGTTTAATCACTATTAACATTATAACTACTATAGTCATATCACCATAAGTGGTAGTAATCCTCCCCTTGTTATTCAAACATTTTCATCATCACAATCGTTATCATTATTACCATGACATCATTATCTAAACTCCCATGGTCCCCTTACCAGTGGCCTTGTTTTCATTCAACACCTATATCGCACAAAGTGATTCTTCATTCTCATTGCCCTGCATGTTGTTTGTTTTACCGGAAGAATACCTAAGAGGTCAAAATACATTGTTTTGTCCTGTAATCTGTTTGTCATTGTCTTACGGAACCAGTAACATTTCTTTTTCAAAATACAAGTGTCGTCAGAGATAACTTCTATTTGTTGACAGACCTGGTAAAGTTGGTGCAATTATTTATAGTTACATCAAACTATATTTATAGTTACATCAAACTACTGAAAGATGAATATGCTGACAAAATGCCAAGGTGAGAAATGCAAACAATTTTTTTGATGCAAGCTTTCACAAAATTCAGCCTCGGAAACAAACTGATCTTAATCCACATGCAAGTGAAGTAATAAGAATTTGAACACCCATGCCAATACAAAACATGTGCACATTGAAAGCCTATAAGCCCACAAAACAAATTAAAAAACATGTGAAAAGCAAAATTCTAAAACCAGAAATGAATGTAATTTACAGGCTTTTCAGAGCAATCGATGAATAAACGCCGACACTTGAACAAAAGATAAACCTAAGTTTGGTCCTCGGGCATTTGAGAAAAGAAGAGAAAAAACAAACTGGCGCTTGCTACTGTACAGCAACAAAATGTGGGTAATGGACTGTCTTTTCTCCAATAGAGATGGTAAACTTGCAAGATTTACAGTCTTTGTGGAATGTGCTTGTACCGCTGCTTGTTCACATGCACTTAAGGAGCTGATGTGTTGCAGGCCATGCTGCCAGCATCCATCAATAGACCAACTACAGTTTGCATCCTTGGACTTTTCCTGTGTGCAGACAAAGAATTGAAATATTGCCCGAGTATCTGTGCCTCGCTGAAAATATTGCCCGAGTATCTGTGCCTCGCCAGCATTATAACCAGCTGATAAGCGAGGAAAAGATGGTGACATCACACTAATTTTATTTGCACACCTAAATCAATTTGCTGCTGGGTGTGACTGTGGGAAGATGAAGTCCTGTAAACTTGTGGATGGATGCAGAGAGGAGGAACACCCACACAAAATTTGCTGAAACCACAGGCAGACCTTAATAACTACAGTCATGTGGACAAAACTGACAGTGTAGTGCACAATGGACTCCATAAGAGATTTCATCAAACATGCAAGGAATAAGCACTGAAGACAGAGTAATCCTGCAACACCTACAGAGAAAACCACCTCTATCTTCCAACAACGATCAAAAGACATGAAACTAAAATCTGACATCAACAACCTTAGACAAGGAATCATCTCTAGAAGATGACGAAGATGAAGAAGATGACGATGCTCGTTTGGTGCGCTTTTTCTCTGGGCTGGCGTCGCTGCTGCTGCTGCTGTCACTGCTGTCCGAAGAAGAGTGTTTGCGGTCTCGTTTTGCAGGCGCCGCCTCTGGTTTCTGGAAGCCACGCCTGCAACATCAAGACAGTGCACAGAATTGATTTCTACATCATCTACAGATTGGGAATACGTTACATTCTTTCTTTCTTTCTTTTTCTTTCTTTCTGCGTACGCAGGCCGATACTCCTGCGGACACTCCCTGTATAGCCAGGCAGTGGAGTTTTGTGTGTATGACCCTTTTTTATCCCGCCATTAAGGCAGCCATACTCAGACCTGTTTACCCCCTTGGCTACCCAAGTGTAATCCCAAATACTGAAAAGTGTATCTTACGGGGAAAAGTGTAATCGAAGGCGCGAAGCACCGAGATAGCTAGGGGGGTCCGGGGGCATGCCCCCCCGGAAAATTTTTTGGGGGAAGCAAAATGGTGCAATCTGGTGCACATTCTGGTGCACATTCTAAGGTTAAATTTCATCATTATGACCATGAAAATTCAACTCAAAATATAACAAAAACAAATTAAAACTCACCAACTGCCATTGGAACCACTTTACTTGGTCAAAGGATGTCTGCCAAGTTGGAGGATACCAAATAAATAATGTATTTAAAATTATTAAAAAAAAAAAAAACACACACACATCTGAAGTCTTCAGAAAGTCCCCTTGTGTACAAATCCTGGAAGCAAATGTTCTCACACAAATACACAATCAGTCACTCTGCCAGTGCCTCCACCCCCACTGCCAAGCATGAAAAAAGAGAGAAAAAAAAAGAGAGAGAGAGAGCCAGAATCATCATGCTTGCTCTGGATCATGAAATTCGCGATAGATTTCTGCTTTCCCAGCTGCTTTCGATGAACTGCTTGTGAGAAGCCGTGCCCACATGTCTCTTACAATCGAACATTCCGCCATGTTCACAGCTGAAGTCCGACTTGCATAATGCTACAATGCACATATCCGGCCCTTTTCTTGATGGGAACAGACAGTTATACTTGTCATGGTATACCTGGCGGTATTTTTTGAGTAACTCGTGCCTTTTTTGGTTTCTCAGGACGTTTTCTTTCTTCGTAACACGGCAATCAGAATCGTCGTCTGTCTCATGCTGAGCACACTTTGACGCCATCTTTGATAATGATGTCAACCCGCGAAAGTTAATCTCCCTTACTAAAACGTTCAACCTCATGCCTGCCCGCAATGCTGGCTTTCGGTTACACTGATATGAAGGAATAACTGAACACTGTAACTTTCGTAGGCGGCACAGTGAGTGAACGGGCCATCGCGTTGTTGAACCGACGAGAATGATTGCTTTCGAAAAGTGTAGTTTTGGCGATCCGCGTGGCGGAATTTAATGTTTGAAGGCGTAATGGCGTAATTGGAGGTTTGAAATCGTGATTTATTACGCCAAAGGCGTAAAGTAAACAGGTCTGCATACTCCATCTTCGGGAAGGTTACATACTGAAACTGTAAGTCATCCACAATAAAATGTAAAGGGGCTTGGACATAAAAAGGGTACAAACCTGTATCAACTCAGTCCTACATCATAAACCAATTTGAAGCATGTACCGTAAAGTTCGGACTATAAGCCGCGACTTTTTTCCCCAGCTTTAAACCCTGCGGCTTAAACAACGATGCGGCTTATGTGCGGATTTTTCCGATTTCAGAAGCATCACACCCTCGTCTATTCTTAGCTTCTCTGTAACTCACCATATCGTGTTTACTGTTCATGAATTTTTATTATGCTTTTAACTACGATTTTCTGTGTAATCGTGTAATGGAATCAGTAACCCGTTCAGAAATACGGGAATCGACATAAGTAAAGCCCATTACTGATATCTTTTTTCATCAGTTTGTCTTCTACAAAAATATGATCGCTTCGAACGGCGCAATGTGTTGGCCGTTTCCGACCTGTTTAATCTGGACTAACACTAGCTGAATTACGAACAAAATAACTCAGCACTGGCACGGTATTAAGCGAAATATGACAATCGAATCGTTTCATTAATGTTCTGGTTTGTTATTATATGCGTTATCTTACCAAGTGCGTCTTGCAATTCAAAAACGATTAGCGCATTCAACTCGGTCATTGTCAGACCTTGGCTTCGATCCGCCATTGTTGAAATCGTGGACAGGGAGTGAAGGTTTGCATTTGATACCTTCGCTTTGATTGGCTTGCGCTTTCGAGTACTCAACCAATCGCTTAGCTTGATACACCAATGAACGCAGGAGAGAACTGCCTTTCTAGCGCATCGTTAATGCGTTGTTTTTTTCGGTATTTTTTTTAAAGCAATGATGTTGGAAAGACAACACTTGTAAGAAGCCTCATAAAAACTTCGATTCTAATTGATTTAAACACATCGTACTAAAAAAAAAAAAAAAAAAAGACTGAAGAAAAGCTGGAAACATGCTCTTGTATTCTGACCTATTTAAACGCCAATGAATGCAGTGAACACATTGTATGTGATGATTTTCGACACTATGTGAACTCAACGCTCGGCCAGCTGCCGCCTGCGGCACATCGGACTGTGTTGTATATATCTGCGGCTTATAAACCGGTGCGGCTTATTTGTGAAAAAAGTTCAGA
Organism: Conus ventricosus; assembly: GCA_018398815.1. Classification (NCBI taxonomy): domain Eukaryota; kingdom Metazoa; phylum Mollusca; class Gastropoda; order Neogastropoda; family Conidae; genus Conus; species Conus ventricosus. Next base: position 31,363,203 of record CM031620.1, read on the forward strand.
TTTTTTAAAAATTTAGTGGGTGCGGCTTATATACAGGTGCGCTCAATAGACCGAACTTTACGGTATTCCTTTTGACAGCTCAGCCTGTTAAACTGTCAATAAATCACTTAATGACCACGAAACTTGAGTTTGACAGATAAATTCATACCAGTTCATAGACACTGGCCAGTGAAAAATGAGTTACTTGCCAGGCTGACAAATAACATGAAACATCAGTTTGCTTCTTTTACGATACAAACTTCTCTGTTTGGTTTTGATATTTCTATTTGAAACGAGTCAGGGTAACAGATGATAAGTAAATCGAAGTATAGTCTGTGTTGGATCTCAGACATACATCAAGATAAATGCTCCCACTGACTGATTTGCAAATGTGTGAATACATGATGCAGCCAACCGTTTGTGACTGAATACAGAAGCAATGCCTATTATATTGTTTGTATGAGGGCTAATCTTAAGTCTTGTCCCCTACTTTATGAAAGACAATCAGTTTAGTCCATTCAACATGAAACTTCTTGCACCCTTCAAAGTGCTCTTCTCTTTCAACATGGAGCTTCAGCCAAGAGCCAAAGATTTTGGGTAGTCCAAGTATGACGACAAGCAGTGATTTCTACCCCACACCAGCTCTCCTCTCCTGCTCAAGTCCTGGATCCTTGAAAACTTCTTTCAAGCCAAGTTTGCTAGAGAAAGCAAAACATTCAGAAATCATATGGGGTCAAATTCAAACTGTCACGTGGGCAAGGGAGGACTTCAGTGGTCACGGTGACCTGGCCTGATGGGCGCATGCATTGTCAAGTATGAGCGTTTTCCTTTTAAAACATTTGAACGCTGCTCACAGCTGACAAATCTAGCACTATAGACAGACATTTTAGGCAAAAGAGCTGTACAGCCTTGCTGATTGTACAAAAGGAGAAAAGCCTTTTCTGGGTTTCAGTACAACTGGTCTTTGTCATCGCCACCCACCCACACTTGACTGAACAGTCTGTTACAGAAGCCATGAAAGGTTAACTACCTGTGATCATGTTGCACAGCCGTGCCAAAATGAATAATTTGTTAATGCAGAGCTATTTCAGGACCTATACTTCTATACCAATCAACTGGGGTATTTATAACCTTGACTGATTATAGTGCGATTACTTATGACAAACGTATATTTCTTTATCTACATACACAATGCATGCACACTGAAAAGCAAACACATCTACATACATAATGCATGCACACTGAAAAGCAAACACATCTACATACACAATGCATGCACACTGAAAAGCAAACACATCTACATACACAATGCATGCACACTGAAAAGCAAACATCTACATATATAATGCATGCACAGTGAAAAGCAAACACATCTACATACATAATGCATGCACACTGAAAAGCAAACACATCTACATACATAATGCATGCACACTGAAAAGCAAACACATCTACATACATAATGCATGCACACTGAAAAGCAAAACTAAGTGTTCTCCTCATTCTTCATTTTTGTTTTGCATTTGCCATTTTCTGTCAAGTTTACTTTATCAAAAATGTTTGTTTCTATATCAATTTCACTGGGAAGTAAACTAGCATCCATAATTTCCAAACATTGGCTATGATGGACTCAGAAGTGAGAGTGGCATTCATGATTTCATTTATGCTTAGTTCACAAGAATGGGAGTCCTACTGTAAGAGCTAAATGACATGAAAGGAAACATAGTCAAAAGATGTTGATACTGAAATGCTGTCATCGACAGGCAGTTCACTGAACAGAAAAGAACCAAAGGAATGAAAGACCGCTGTT
>CM031620.1:31365991-31378851 GCA_018398815.1 Conus ventricosus
CAGCCCAAACCTGTCTTCTTCGTATCCCAATCCGAATCGTAAATCCCCTGAAATAGGGGATGCTGCCTTCCCTTTTTGGGGGGATGTGTTTTGAAAAAGCATGTGTATTTTAGTATATTTCATCCCTCCCTTACCCACCCACCTTGGAGTCCAACTAAGGGGCCAGGGCCAAGAAACCAATGTCTTGACCCCTTCCAGGCTTCGGGAGAGACATACGACAAGCAGAAGCAACCAACCCTATCCCCCCTGATCATGCTCAACTCCCGGGAACAGAGAGCTGAGCACTGCAGGGTTTACTTGGCCAGCTGGGAACTGCCCGTCTTGACCCAACCCCAAGAAGGGGAGCCGATTAGTACACCCGGGCCAAAGTGTACTCCCTGTCTAGGAGAGGTCCGAGCCAAAGTGATGTGTTGAGAGCGCTGGCCCTCTCAATCACCAGGATCTCATTCCCCTCCGTCACAGGTCGCACCGCACGGCAAACGCGGCGGATCTTAAGGAGACCACGAGAGAAAAGGAGTGTGGATAAGAAGACTTGAAGGGAGACGAAGATAGAAAAGGGCCAAATAAGGGAGGCAGAAAACAAGAAAAGGAGAAAGGCGGGTTACTCTTAGTCAGGATCCTCACCCTTAGCCTATCTGACATGGAAGCCCTACCAGGGCATCAACTCCTTACCACGTTACGCTTAGGCCAAACAGCATCTGCACCTCTCAGGCCTAGAAGCAGTGTGAAAAAACAGCCTATCTCCAAGTATTGATGCCCCCGCCAGCAAAGCCTAAGGGATCACTGGACCACGCAAACCCTCCGACCACGACAAGGTCGCAACCCCCCGGAGGGAACTACTTGATGTTGATGTATTACATATCTATTCTTTGCTTTATTCTTTAGTAAACAATGAAAAAAGCATCATGTACTATTTATGTCTAACTTGCTTGTGAAGGTAAATATATATGTATGTGTCATGAGCAATAACTCTTTAGAAATGTATATACACATGCTTTGATTGTGCAGTGAGACAAAACTATTGTTTTCATTAGTTCATTGTCAACAATGGAAAATATGTTTCACTTTTCAATGGACTATAACATTACATGTGGGGGAAAAAACTATGTTTAAACTATGTTTATTTTGTTTACATGTCTCTTGAGAAACATTTACACTTAGAAATATTCTCATTTTCATGAGGGTTTTGAAACATATGATGTGAGACAAAGATCAAGGGAAAAAATGTGCTTCACATCTTAATATATAAACACAATTTGTACTTTGAATTGTTAATATCCCTAATTGTTTTGTCTATGTAATTTGTGAAATGTATTTTGTGAGATGTTTGATTAATTACGAATTTTTTTTTTAGAAAGACTGAAAGTTTGAAATATGCTATTTATGGTGGTTCACGATGATTGATTCTATACGTTGATTATGAATTTGGTGAATCATGTGTGATGGATACACATTTTGAGATTCATGGCTGAAGATGTGTTTTAAGTGAAGTTGTATATCCTTTAAAAAAAAATTTTCTGGAGAAAATTTTTTTTACCCAAGGATGGGGGGTGTCATGTGACGTAGCCTCACATCAAGCATGTGACGCTCCATCACATGTAGTTTAGTGATATGAATCATTTCCCCATGCCACAACTAAAAAGGAAGAATATTTATGTGGCTTGACTAGTGTAGCGGCGTCCCCAAATAATTGTGAGAATGACTCATTAAAGAAACAAACGTGGTCATTGGTGGAAGTGACCACTGAGAGATAGTTTAGTAAGGCTGGTAAGGTGCTGGTCATGTGTTTTGAACACTGAGTATGCACTCACTAGGAGAGGGAGGAAAGAATCAGTTTTAGCCCAGCAGATGGCCTAGAGACTCAAACCTGTCAGGACGCTGGTCCTCACTGCTGACCAGTCATTACCAGGTGAGCCATTGATAGTTGGGGAAAGCTACAGGGGAAAACCTGAAGAAAAGAGAAAGAAAGAATTCATGTTAAATTGGGAAGCAGGTTACTTACACGAACCTTATTCGTGTTTCAGCCCTTCACCTTTCACTCTTCACCCCGTGAGGTGGTTAAAGATGGCCATGGTGTGGGGAACATACCGGTAGTTCAGCCCCAGCAAATAAAGACTCCAGGGAGAGGAGTCGGAACTAATCATATCTCCAGTGACGGGAGAATTCAAGGGGCGACACGATTTCTGTGAGAGACAGGGAATCATAACAGTATGGGGCGAGTCTCATCTCTGATGCGGGTATGGCATCATGATTGCAGGAAGTATTTATTCTCCTGGTCTGGATCTTGGGCTCATGTGATGTGAAGGCCATGACTTTACAGAAACTTGTATTGATGTAAATGGGAGAATTAGTTTATCTCTCATTCTGAAAAAGAGATACATGTATAGAATTTGTGTATAAATTGTTTGATGTGATTTAGTAAACTGTTTTCCCTGAAGGAGAGGGGGAGAAGAAAAAACATTCGGTAGTGCGCCTTTTGGTTGATTGGAAAGATTGCGTGTGCATATGGAGTAAATGCTGTCATGAATGCGTGTGTGCAAAAGTGACAGTGTGACACAGTTTCAAAGAACTGGAGTATTTTTGAAGGACATTAGCCCACCAGTCATCAACCCGCTGACCTTCCTGAAATGGTGGTAGATCATCCCTGGCAAAAAAATTCCGGACTTCAAGACAGTAAGCTGCTTCATCATTGCCATTGTGACTGTCATCAGCTACAATACCAAGCTGAGGCACAAATGATGCAAGGTCTTCGAGCTTCTTCCTTGCAACATCAGCTTCACAGCTGGGATTAAGACCACCAGCAGACTGAAGAAACTGGTTGCCCAGAGAATCTTCTGAAGCAGAACTTTTGTCCCGGAGATGTAAGTTTGCAAAACGGTTGCACGGAATGATGATTGCTTATCATCATTCATCATCCTCAAAAGACCTTTAGCTTTTCCTACAAACAAATCATCCAGAGGTAGGTGGTTGGAAGACAAATCCACTTTCAGTGATGACAGTTTTTCTGCAGTCAGGGCTTCAGGACTTCTGCTCTCATGAAACACAACAGAAACTGCCGCACAAGAGACAGCTGTTCATCATGGAGGACATGAATGAGAGGGTCCTGACGCTGGAAAAGCAGCACAAATTCCTTCAACAAAGGAAGAGTTGAGGAGAAGAACTTCAGGTGAAGAAGAGTGTCATTCCTGACGAAAAAAAGCTTCTTCACAATCCTTTCTTTTCTCTTCTTTGCTTCCGGAGTCAGGTGAATTTTGCCAAGTTCATTCCTCAGTCTTATAATTTCTTCTCTTGCCTGACAGTTGCCTTTTTTCTCACTAAAATATCAACCAGAGTGGAATGGTATACCGCTTTGTCAGATTTGGGCAGAAACTCAAAATATAGGAGAGTAAGACATTCAAACAGACGCAGTGTGTCATCACTAAGATCCAGAACAGCCAGCCATCTGTGACGCAGAAATCTCTGGGGCATTGTGAATTTCACATCTATCAAATCACAGATGCCTTGCAGACATTCCTGAAAAGATGGGGACCATTTAAAGTCACAGTAGATGTCTTCAAAAAGTTGCTCCACAGCACCACCAAGCTGAGATGTGAAAGCCTTGCAGCATCCATGAATGTGATGGCAGGTATCTCCATCAATGTCTACTAAGTGTGGAGCAAGATCCCTCCTTATCCTGGTTTCAACACCATTCTTGCTGCCTCTCATCACATTGCACGAATCCAGACCTGTTTACCCCCCCTCGAAACCAATGTGTAGTCAGATGACCAAAATGTGTAGTCAGCCATGTCAAATGTGTAGTCTACTTTTTCGCACAAGATAATATTAAAAAAACACTAACATGCACATTAATCTAAATAAAGTTGCTAATTAATGTGTGTGTGTGTGTGTGTGTGTGTGTGTGTGTGTGTTTGACGTGGTTGGATCAAAAAGAAATAAAATAAGCTCACCTATTAGCTGTTAGATCTCCAAGCCTTCACTATCTTCTGATTAATGTAACATTACCAGTTCATGTCCTCTCTACACCTACTTTCACTTATTCCAGTTAGGATAAATTGTCAAGAACCACAATATATACACTATTAACACGTGACATTTCACATGCTAGTTGAAAGTTACTGGCTGAGTTTTTTGCAGAAAGCACTCTTCAGTGCAGCAAGATCCTCTGGAGTCATGTTCTTCACAGCATCTTGAGGCTCATGCGGCACAGACTTGAGGACCAGCAGGCTCTCCATGGTGCTTTTGGCGACCGGTGAGTTCGGACAAATGGCCTTCACCGCCCGAACGATCTTGTCAGCAGCAGACAGGGGCAAGTTGTTCTGTACCACGAGATGGCACACGATGGCTTCTCCTCTCACAACATCTTGATTGAGAGAAGTTACACTGCTCGAAGGTGAAGGCTTTGCAAAAAAAATCCACCGAGAGACATCTGCTTTGCTGCTTTACTTTCAAAGTCCTTGTGAGTCTGGTTCTCGATATGCCGTTTGCAGTCAAACATGCCGGCATGTTTGATAGAGAAATCATTCTTGCACAAAGTGCAATGAGCGTAATGCTCCCCTCTCCGGGATAACACAAGGCACGGGTAGCGTTGATGGTACGATGACAGAAAGGTTTGATCAGCAACTTTTTTCTACTTTTTGCTGGGAGCAAAGTCGGAAGAATCAACTTGGCGGTTTGACGAGTCAGCCATTTTGATGGATACAGTATACTGAAAAGCGCGCGAAACGCGTTCAGCGAGCTCTTCGGACATGCAACCTTAGCGGGCAGTAAAGGGAAATAAGTCACTAACAGTAGCAGGCGGCAGCCCTGCTGAACGCAGCAGCATGTCAGGCTGTTTGTATGTCCATCAAGTTTGTCAAAAGACGGCAACACGCAAAATAGCTTGTGTTTCGAAATTGCGTGCCGGCGAAATGCTGAAATGCGTACCAAGGTTCCAAAATGCGTATTTGCGTATTTGTTGTCAAAATGCGTAGAATTCTACGCCAAATGCGTAGACTAAACAGGTCTGCGAATCCAAAACGCTCAGAATTTTCTCATGTTTTGTGTTCATGGCTTCGTCAAGATTAAGGCAGAACATGAATCTCCAATGTCCCTTCTGATTCTTCTTGAAAGGTGGTGGCTAATCCATTTTTCATCTTGTATGAAGCAGCAGATCTCTCCATAGCAATATTATCCAAGGCAACTGAATCTCTTGCCATGTGCCTAGCGAAATTCACCAGCCGAGGTACCATTGACAGTGACAAGGAATTTTCTGCCACAAAACCTAGCACAGTAGCTTCTGCATGGCTGACTCTGTCAGGGAGAGGCACAAGCGGCTGTTGTTCAACAGGTGCTGCGGCCGATTCATTTTGCAACTGGTTCCAGATGATGAAACAGTGTCTTTCTCTGCTGGGAAAAGTGGAAAGACTTTTTGTGTTGGGTTGGATGTTCTACCTCCAAAGGCAGCTGAAAAAAAGTTTGAAGTAGAAATTACTAAAATGCTTCCTTTTAATATATATGCCTCTCTCCATTGTTTTTCTTTAATGTTATGTATAAAACATAAAAATATAGAAACAAAAAAAAATTAAAATAGAACTAAGCAGATTATTTTAACAGGAATTAATAAACACTGATTTGAACTAAAAAGTAACGAATATTGACTTGTGAGGAGTTAAGGTGGGCCTTAATTACAGGACATAAACAGACATGCGTAATGATTAAAAGATGTCGACGTGAATGTTTTAAAAATCTTACTTTCACATCACTCTTTGACTCCATGCACACAGGCATACATCTTCTTGCAACCTCCGATCAGAAATAGCCATTTTTTCTTACTTTACTGACTTTTAAATTTTAACCCTTGGGGCAAAAGTAAATTACTTTTACTAATAGAAACATCCATAATACATGCCTTTATTACTTAAAAAGTGGGAAAACATTCACTGAGATATAGTCAAAGGACAAGAAATACTGAATCAATATGTGTTAATAAGCATGTACTCATCAAAGTGTTTACTTTGAAATTAACAAATAACATTGAATTATGTAATAATGTGTACTAACCACCATGCAAACCAAAGAAGAATAAATCTAGACACACTAATACAGAGAAGAAAGAGAAAGAAAGACAGAGAGACAAAGGACAGAGAGAGAAAGAGAGAGTGAGAGAGAAAGTGAGAGGTGGTGGTGGTGTGGTGGTAGGAAGGCACATGGAATTTAAGCAAAAGCATTAATCATAGCATTTCAAGAATGCATCAATCACATGGATCAAAATACAATCCCATGGTACAAATAAGACTTTGTGTGTGTGTGTGTGTGTGTGTGTGTGTGTGTGTGGGAAGGGGGGGGGGGGGGAGATGGAGCACACAGAGAAAAACAAAATCAAGCATCAATCTTGTAAATAGTCAAAATACAATCCCAAAGTACAAATAAGTGAGGCAGAGAAAGTCAGAAACAGAATGAGAGAGAGAGAGAGAGAGAGAGAGAGAGAGAGAATGGGAGAGGGGGGGAGAAAGAAAGAGAGAGAATGAGAGAGAGAGCTCTAGAAAGAGGAAGAGAGAGGGGAGGAAGGGAAAGGGGAGGAAGGGGGGGGGGGGAAGAAAGAGAGAGAGAGAGAGAGAGAGAGAGAATCTTACCTGGCAGAACGGGATTACTTGCAGCAGTTTTCACTCTCTCTTTGTGTCGTTTCCCTTTGATGTGATCGCTGAGGCTTCTCGCACCGCCAGACCCGTAACAGATTTCAACTTGACACACCACACAGTATGCTTTGCCGCGGATTCTCAACTTTTCCAAGCACGACGAAAACGTTTCATTTTCGTGGCTCCTGTTCAGCCAATCCCATCGCCATTTGTTTGCACACACCACATCAATATCTTCTGTCGGAGAATTCCGCGGAACTATGTCTGTACGCTTTGGCATTTTTATTTTTTCCTTCTTTTTCTTCAACCTTGTTCAAATTCGATCACGCGACCCAGAGCGGAAAGCAGTGGCGAATGTCACGAAAGCGCATGCGCGGAAGTAGTCCTGCTCAATGCTACTTCTCGCGAGAACGAAGGCTTGAAGCGAACGACCTCAAACGAACTAAAAGGGCCGGTCTCGTCAGGCGCGGCTCGGTTGGGGTTTTTTTTTTCTTTTTTTTTTTTTTTGCTTTTCGCGGATTTCCGCGAATTCGCGGACATGTACCATGCCTGGGAATCCTGGTTTCTACCTACAATGAAACCTCGTCTATGGAAGCACATGTCAAACAACTATGGCCTTACTCTGTTTCAGTTACGCAGAATAGGTAAGTTCCGCTCTTTTCTATCCACCGATGCTGCCAACAAACTTGCTGTCTCTTTCTTGCTCTCCAACTAGACACTAATGTAACTCTCTACTTGCTGATCTCCCTGACAATCAACTAAATAAACTTTTTGTGAAATTTCGTATGTGATTTGTTATTAAATCATTATAATTGTTGTGATACGATGTGTTAATTGTGAATGCAATGTGATTTGTTTTAGTGTTGATATACAAGGATCTTAGTGTGATTTATGTAATGTTCTGTGATAAGTTTTCTTATTTAACAAATGAATTTTGGGGTGATGTTTTTATTGTCATTATAATATTTAATTATTAATGTTGATATTATGAATAACTGTGATATTTGTAAGGTTATTATGTACAAATATACACAGATGTGCGCATACACGCACATGCACGTGAACACACACCTCAGCGCACACACCCCTGCGCGCACACAATGCACACACACATGCACACATACAGTAGAGGTCTCTGATCGAAGCCGATGTGAATTAGTACAAAGGTGCATGTTTGTATATCATTTGATTTGTGCAAGCGAGTATCTGATGTCTCGAGGCTTTGTGTTTTTTTCAATGTGCATAACTTTTATAACTTATTTTTTACTGTTTGCTCTTTCTTGAAATGTAAAGCGCTGTTGAGCATTTTTATGGAATATGCGCTACAGAAACAAACGTTATTATTATAAATTGTGCCACAGTACTTTCTTGAATAAACTGGTGTATTTGGGGAAAAAGGAGCACTTTACATGCAGCTAAAAATCATTTCTACTGACTGGCAACTTCACTCTGTAATTCCTCGACACACTGCAGCTGTTGTTTTGCTGCCACAAGGTCCTTAAGTGTGCTTTACTTCAGCTGTTTGTCGATACTGAATGTGCAGGAACAGGTGAGCCAAAAATCAGTACATCAGTTGAATTCATTTCTTCCTGTATCGAGTCCTTTGTGACACAGCTGAACACGCTACCTCATGTCCCACTTTCCGCACAAATGAATGGAGTCCACTTTCACCTGTTATCAAATCCTCCTAACCACCCACTTGCCCATCAAAAAAAAAAAAAAATCTATTCAGAAAAAAGGGGATAACTGGCCACCTATTCATCTTAAAATGGCTTGGCTTGTATGAATGGAACAACTTGGATCACATGATATAAAACAAATTTTTAAGAAATGACCAAAAAAAAAAAGAAAAAAAAAAAGGACTTACAGTATTCGGTGGCTTGGGTACAGATTCTTCATCTACTTCCATGTCTTCAGGTTCTGGTGGTGGCTGCCATTTCATCCGCTCCTGGTAAACACTTACCTCTGTATAACACACTAAGTACTGGGCTCCTTCCACACCATACAATGCAATGATACAAAGTCATGGAACACCAACACTGTATCAAATGATATCAAATCAAAGCAGAGCATACTGATCCAACTTTCAGCTTTATAGTGTGTAATGGCAGCAATTTAAATAGCAACACATCTTGAGACATCCATCGAGAGAAAGGACTGCTGTAAATGTCAACTACAAACAAAATATACCAAAAACAAACAAAATCATAAAAATGAGTCCCATGAAGTTATCATTTGCTATTCACAAATAATGTCTGACTAATTAAGCTGGTAAGAACACCACTCTGATCTACCCCATAAAGCTGAGAAGCAGTAATATATTGTTAGTTGCTTTCATAAATTTTAGAGGATCAATTCAAAAGGAATGGGATGGCACGAGGTGGCCATTATACCTACTACAAGTTCATTGAAACAAACAAAGAAAACACACGAACACACAGAAGAGGCAAAAAGGAGAAAGGGGAGCACCTTAGTCAAAGAAATGATCACTATGAGTCTTCTAAAAAGAGAGGGGGAAATAAACCACACACAATCGTTCCACACACAATCATTATACCCTTAAAAAAAAAACAGACAAAATATGATGCTGCAGCCAATGCAAACACCTCACATGCACACAGATAAGCTGATGATTAGGAGTGCAGAGAAATGGAAAGCTAATGACATATTCTGCGTACAGATCCCCCCCCCCCCCCCCCCCCCCCCCCCCCGCATTTGATGCTATTGAGACCGTAACTGTTCTGGAATAAGCATTTGAAAAAGACATTCACTGGTGGCTGATTTCTGAGTTAATTTTTTTCATGGAGAATCGGATTATCTTTCACAGAAATCCTTGGAGAAAGATGCATAAATCTGAGTAAAAGTGGACATTGACATCCCTGCAACAAACACTGAGCCAGAAACTGAACCTACCCGAGAGACATACCATGAATCATTCCCTCTTTTCTCAGAGACAGTTAAAGATAAAGACAGTTTAGTAGATGGGAAATTCTGCCACACAAAGAATTTGAAAATAAGGTCTCTGTGTTCTTTTGGTGAAAATGGTGTGTGCGCGCACGCGTGCGTGCATGCGTGTGTGTGTGTGTGTGTGTGTTCGTGCATGTGCTTGCATGCGTGTATGAGCGCATGAACATTTGATTTTGGTTATCTGCCAAATGTATTCTGAGAAATACAGTCAAATACACATCGAACTTCAGTCCAAACAATCCTCACCTCCACTACTTTCTTCTCCTTCTTTCGGTCCGAGTCCGACTCGCTTGAGGTGGCCTTCTTCTTTGGCAACGGGGACTTGGACCCACTGCTTGACCTTGAACTGTGAGAGGACCTGGAGCTCTTGGACGAAGACCTGGACTTGCGTTCTTTCTCCTTGGTCTGAGGGGGTTTTACGGGGAGCGTGGTGATGGACTCCTCCTTGTCCAGGTTGTACATGATCTTGGCCTTCTCTGCTGCCACCTCCATCTTCTCCACACTGGGTTTGGCCGAGGGCAGAGGGGTGGACCCTTCTGGCAGACTGATGTCCTGCAGGACTGGCCCACCAGCACCGGAACCTCTGTGGCCTGGGCTTTGGGGGGCCTTGGTCATGTCACAGTCAACACAGTCAGTCAACCATGCCTCAATCTTTACATACAGTAATGATTACTTCCTGAAAATTAGGGGGTGCGAAAAATTTGTTTCCAAATTTTCAGGGGGGGTCACAAAAATACTTAGGGGGTCACACATTATAACTGCTTGTAAATCTACTGAAAACCACACACACACACACACACACAAGTGCATTCCAACTGGCTCACACACATAAATACAGAGAAAGAGTTAGACAGAACTGGATAAGAGATGTTATCAGCAAAGTTAATAAAACACTCCAGATTATGCTTAAAGATTATTCATTTAGATTCGTGTTCTAATGTTGATAAAGTATAAACTAAAGTGAATAAATGTGAACACCTGCACTGTTAGGATTTTAACAGTGAAACTTGGTATATGGAATGTTCTTTGCGATTAACAATTATCATGACAGAATTTACAATTCCGTCAGCACTGAAACATTTCATTATCTGACCATGTTCCAGTTGCCTTGCAATGATCATCGGGAGCGGGTGACAAACATGAGGCAAGTGATGGATATTCGTGGAACCTTCCACAAAACTATGTAGGTTGGCCACTCCTACACTGTGCGCTATGTATTCCAATGTCCATAACAGAGCCATTTTAATTATCCAAAGTGGTCATGTTGCATAGATCATTTGACTTTTGTTCCATTTGCTGGAAGCCACAAGCTACAGAGAACTGTCGATTTTGTCTCTGCAAAAACGAATTACACACAGTTTTCCATGCTGTACGCACTTGGCAGAATTATATGATCTTGTAGTCCAATCACAGACAGGGTTATCTAATTTGATGATTCTTGTTGGTTTACAGCAGAGAAGAGTTCTCATGCGGAAGTTGTTCATCGTTTCAGGACATTCGAATCGTCAAGGAAGTTACTTTTTAATCCACTTTGATCGCGTCAGATCGGAGGAAAGTGCTTTGTCGTGATGCGCTGCTCAAACTGCAACGCCTACAGGAGAAAATCATTGCGTCACAGTAAATTCTGGTATTTTAATAACACACTGGAATGAATTCCGGTGCATCAGACAGGAAATTTGCACATCAGAGATGCACATTTGTGCGTATGAATCTTCACTGATAGAATAAAGTATATTTTTTAAAGAATAATACTAAGCGAGTCCACCAAAAACAAGGACAAAAAGTTATATGACAAAAAAAGTGTTCTGTCTTGTACCTTTTTTTTGTCCTTGTTTTCGGCAGACTAAGAACTATTTTCAAAATTCGTTTCAATATCTGCCTGCAGCAGCTTCACTTTGAAACCTACTGCTGAAGTATGGTGTCTAATATCAAGCTCTTTCTTGAAAGAAAACTGCTTTTGAAGTTTTTCAAAAACAAATTAGCCGATGATCAACTAAGTAATGAATTAAATTATCAACCAAGGCAAAAACGAATAAACTATATTCTCAGCACAGATATGAGCATTCATGTGATAAGGCAAAGCCCTTTCAGATGTCGATAAGCACCATAGTAATATCCCATTACTATCATTATAATCATTACAGCAATTCCGCAGAAAAGGGACCTTCTATCGTTCAGATCAAAACTGATTCACCATCACCACTCAAATGCAAACACTACAAAGTATGGTCACTTAGACACTACTGAAATGAAAGAATTTTTCTTTTGTTTTTCTCCGAGTAGTCTGAAATATCAGTCTATGGAAGTGTAGAAACTGATTTGATTAAAAAAAAAAAAAAAGCAGTTAAATCAGAATTTGTCATCAAATTACACAAAGAAACCAAAGAATTATTTGATAAAACAGAGCAGTCAACTCCATTATCCTTGACCTTTAGTTCCCTTCCACTTGTCTTCCATGACCATGTTCATAATAATTAGTTAACCTCTTTTGTATGCACCTTACTGACCTTACTTAGACTGAAATCATACGGTAAGGGACATAACTCCGTAATTTTACCATACCTCCTTATTTAAAAGTATATTTTAAAGCAAACTAAAGCAAGAAAAATATGTAAAAATTGTTTTATGTTCTGTGTAATTTGTTCTTGCTTTGTAAACAGATATGATGATGTTTACTGTGCCATTGTATTCCTTAAAAATTATTAAAGATGAAATTTCACAACCAACTTTGTTTTGCGTTGACACTTACCTTCACTCATCTTCTCATATATTACACAATTTTCACAAAACAGAACACAAAATATCAATGCAAGTATCATGTGTTCACACACACCATGTATCTATGTCACTCAAACAGGTTTGCAGGCAGCAAAATTGATTATTTACACAGTAATAACACACACAAAAAAGAAAGAAAATGTATACGTATCTGTCACGGCATCAGTATCACAAACTGTCAGGTCTTCACTGCACAGGCCTAGACCAGTACAGTCTCTGTCTTGGCAGCTTGTGAATTCCCATCATTACTGCTATAGCAATATACAGCTTCATTTCTTCTACTGTTGCTTCACGCCATTTAGAATCTAGTTTTCCCTTTTCTTCCTGAACTTGCTGAGCATACAGATTTGTTTCTTCAGCCAAGGTCTGAAAAAACGATTCTGGTAAAAGGAGATGAAAATAATCAAGAGGCGAAGCATCGACCGCAAATCATGTTTTGGCCCTTCTCTTCACAAAATTGATCAATTTGAAAATCTTTTAATGGGAACCTTTAAAGGGGCC